>VCJN01002082.1:32500-118067 GCA_006384855.1 Tetraselmis striata
TTGAAGGCGATGAACACCGAAACCCCCGATATGGAACCCAAGTCCGTGCCACCCCGTAGAATCCGAGGGTGCAAAGAGGACAGGATGTAGGTGGGTTGGATGCGGTGACGGAACATTGCCATAGCTTGTGACTGGGGGTCGCATGGGGTGGATTCTAGAGTGTGACTTGCTCACTGAACCGAGGGCCCTCCGCGCCGTCTTTTGCCTCGCAGACGGAGCAACCGGCTGCTGCTGACGGCGACGCCTCTGAGCCCGGCGCGGCTGAGGGTGGCGACGGCGACGTGTCGCCAGCCGCCATCCTGCGCGTGCGGTTGGAGGAGCGCCGCGAGCAGCTCCGGGATGTCACTCAGCAGATGCAGGTTGGCTGCACGCGGACGTTCACCGCCAAAGCCTATGCGCACATAATAGGGCTGGCGACCTGTCTTGGGTTGGTGCCGTGGGTGTTGGTGAGGCTGTTGGATTCGTGGTTCGTGTCATGTAGCAGGACTACAGGTGCTGACGCACCGAATAGCATCCCTTATTATAAGCCTCAGATTGGTCCTGCCTGCAACCTCTAGAAACATTCGCTACAATTCCGCTGTAGGTTTGTCCTTATTCGACTTTTGACGAGCAGGGCGAGGTATTGTTCGCAGCGTTGTTATTCTTCAGCGCGCCGGCAGCGTACACCGGCAGGCGGGCAGGCATGCGTGGAGAGAGAGAGGGAGGGAGAGAGTACCCTCACCTGGAGTCGCAGGTCGTGTGATGGTATGCATGTGAGGGGATCGCCCGATCCCAGTCAGGGAAACAGGAAAGTCCTCCAGATGGATAGACTGATGCATGTATCATACGTGATAGATAGGTAATAATAGACAATAACAAGAATAGATAGATAGATAATAGATAACAAAACACATAACAATAATCCAGCGAAGCGTCGATTTTTCGGCGGTGAGCTTAATTGCCGTACAGGTACCCGTATAGTGCAGCGGATCGGGCCTATAGGTGCATGACTACAGCGCTTATCTACTGGCATGTACTACTAAGTAGTACAATCCACCCACCCGCCCACCCACCCGCCCACGGTCCTTAATTACACAGCCGTCCGATTACGATCTCACGGTTGGGAGTCTATGAGTACTGGCACTCGCTACTCGCTGCTGGTAATGGAAAAAAAAACTCTGGTACTTCAAAGCGCTGGCAATGCAAACGCTCGCTGCTGGTAGCGACTACTTCAAAGCGCTGGCAATGCAAATGCTCGCTGCTGGTACTTCAAAGCGCTGGCAATGCAATTCATGGAACTGTAGGCCAGTGATATAGAACCCGTTCTTTGAAAATTTTCTGAAAAATCGACGCATCGCTGATTCAACTGTCAAGTTACTTCATAATAAACAGATCATGTATCAGGAACCCCCTCACACATGGACTGCGTTCTATCTGTACGAGTACAAGCATTGCTCGTGTTTCTGCTATCGTGTTGTCTGGAGTTGACCTCTGACAGGGTGGTCAGGTTATAATTCACAGTGTCGCCATTACTACCATGCTGGCACCCGTACATGCGTGTATGAACACACACACAAAACACACACGCACAAAACACACACGCACACGCACACACACACACACACACACACACACACACACACACATTCCTTCGAACAGTATAGTTCGACCAAGCGTTCGGCACCGCTGAGAGTGCGGTTATCAGAGGAAGTCCCACCCTCACAGAACTGGCCGCCGCTCATAGGGGTGAAATATGGCGTTCCGGGGCTGTGAACCTCGTGTCCGGATCGTGAGGAACCCTGCGTGTCCCGATCGTGACCTCGGCACGTGCGATCCTCCACGATGCCATCCACGTGCCATTGTAGGTTAGGACTAGCCAAATCCACCATCGGACCCGGAAGAGCTACTGCACCGCAGTGCTGCGCGGGCATCGTGGCATTGCCGAAGCGAGGCGCGCACCGGGAACCACGAGGGTCCCGTGTTATGTGACTCATCCGATTCTGACGGAGGTCTACCGGGGTGCGCCACAAACACATCCGACTGCCGCTGTTTCCTGACAACAGCCACGCGTCGGCGCGCACTGAGAGGCCCGGTTCTTCCTCGGGCGTGCGAGCGCGTGTCAAAGACCAAGATGTTTGGTTGTTTCAACGGCTGGTCCCGCCCTCCCCGGCAGGCGGTGGCGGTGCGGCGGCAGCCGGCGGGTCAGGACCGGCGCTGGGGGCGCTACTGGGCGCTCGGCAGCAGCATGTCGGAGCACGCAGGCTGGGATGGCGCCGCGGGCGCGTGCCTCTTCGTGGAGGCCCTGGAGGATGACGACCGCACCGCGGCGGCAGAGGTCGCCCCCCTCCCCTCCCCCCCCCCCCCCCCCACCCCCTCCCCCCCCAGCGCGCCTTACCTCGAGTGTCCAACCTGCCGACGCTCATCCAGCCGCGTCGGCCTCGGAGCGCCGAGTTCTAGAGGCACCCTTGTCATCGGGAAAACTTTACCTCGCTGGATTCATCGGCATCGGGTGTGAGCACCCTCGCAAGGAAACGGGCGTAACCATACCCCCCTTTCCATCGCCAAGCTTGGCGCCTTGCCATGCCGCCCTCATCGTGTCAGGTAGCGCACCTACGTCGGCCACCATGCCCAAGAGCCCGATGTTCACCTCCTGCTATAATAAAAAGCCTAAACTGCTCTGTGGGTGAGTCCGGGCTGTGTTGTATCATGAACAGTGTCCCCTCGATTGCTGCTGTTCTTTATCTGCAATTAACTTAACACAAAGTGGACCAGAGCAACGCCGAAGCGCAGGCACATGCCGAATGGGGCCATCGTCTCTGCTATGCCGTTACGACTAGTCAAACTCATCTGTTGGCACATGTGACCGCTGTGTGTCGTGATGTCCATTGGCGCTAGTGCACCCCATCTGATGTTGTTGCGCTCACATCACGGCGGCGATAGCTGCTGACGAGGCAATAGGTGTTGACGGCTTCATACCGCACAAAGTCAAGATCCGGTGCGCAGTAATGGTAACGAGAGAGCCACGATTATGGCGCCGCCAGCGTGACACGCTGGATACTACTTATGCAGGGGCACCGGGTGCCCCGGCAATGGCCCTGCTCGGCGACCGCTCAGACTGCCAGGCGTCCCTACGTCTCTCTGCCTCGGCTCACACGCGCATGGACTGTGCGGGGTGCTGCGACCGGCAGGACGGCGCGCCTGTGGCGGCTTGGCAGTGCTACCCCTCCGCGGACGCGGCGGACGAGCTGGCGGATGCGCTGAACCCCAAGGGCCGCCGGGAGGGCGCGCTGCGGCACAGCCTGCAGGCCCAGGTGCCCCCCCCCCCCCCCCCCCCCCAAACTGCCACTATTATGCATGCCACGACGACCCGTCTTGGTTTCGGAGCTGAGACAACGTAGAGAGACGAGATAGTGATAACACAACAAGAAGAGATACCGCGTACTGACGAAAGCTCTCCGGCAGCCGCACCGGCCGAGGGCGCGCAGCCGGGCCCACCGATGGGTGCCCCGTCCGGTGTGTCATCGATGCACTTCGTCTCACCCTCATTGAGATGACGGCGCCCTCAGTTTAGTTTGGTGATGGCTCACCATCGAGCAATGGGTAGCCGCTTTGTGCCAAGTTGCTTGTTGTTCAACGTCTCCGCCAAATTGACCACATATCGCACTTACAATGTGACCAAACACACAAGACTGCGGGCCGCTCAAGCCCAGGCAGCCAGCCACACCACGCCGGCGCACCTATGAGAAGCCCCATCGCACCTATGAGAAGCCTCACCCTTAGAAGCCCGAGATTGGGCCTGCCTGTACAAACATTCTTTTACGAACATTCGCTATAGTTCCGCTATCGTTTCCTCAGCAATTGATCTGGCAGGCAGGGCGAGTTGTACTTTGCAGTGTTCTTATCGATATCCGATCACCCCGCCCGCTTAACGTCATGCTGATCCGATATCCCGACCTACAAGCTCCTCCCCCGTCCCCTTGCTGAAACCCGCCGTACACACACTCGTACATCGCGCCCCAGCCTGATGGCCAACATGGCGGCTCGATGTCTATAACGGAGCGTCGCCTACCCAGGGATTTCCGTAACTGGATCACTGCCTAAATGACCGTCGTAAGAACGCTGTGAGGGTTTCACTGGTGCCAGTTCTGTCGTTCCCGGGGGCGAAAGAAACGACGGCAGAGGCCAACGTCTCAAACCAGCCGCGCCGTCTTCCTTTGCTTGGCTGAAGTTCCCTGTACTAAGGGTCCCGACACGGTAATTCTAGCGACTAAGAGCAGTGCGAATGAGAACCCGCCCTGCCTGCCGAAGGTCACATGTGGACATAACCATCGCGGAACTGCAGCGAATGTTTTTACGCGCACTTTGCAGGCAAGCCCAATCTGAGGCTTGTATTGATATATGAATCCTTATAAGGGTTCGTATAGGTGCGTCGGAACCCGTACGGCTAACTCCCCTATATGAACATGCGTCCCTGTCATTCGCCTCAGGTTGGGCTTGCCTGCAACCCATAAGAACAGTCGCTGTAGTTGCGCTATGGTTTCGTCCGCATCTGATCCTCGGCGGCCTTGGCGGGTTCTCATTTGCGTTGCTCTCATTACAGCATTGGCGCCCGTGTGCCGTCCCTATCAACATTAGCGGGGACCTCACGACAGACCCGCAAGAGATGCGACCCCGCGGCAGGGGTGGGTGACGCCGCCGGGTGCGGGGGGTTGGGTGGGGCGGCTGACTGCGGTGCCCGATGTTGCCCGTCGATGCAGCGCTTTGCGGACTCCGCGGCCGAGGCGCTGTGCGCCCCGCCGGCGCCGCCACTCCTCCTGGACGAGCTCCGTCAGGGCGCGAGCGCCGGCGTGGAGGCTCTGCGCGGCGCGCTGCTGCAGGAGGAGGCCGGCCTGCGGGCGGCGCAGCTGTGCCCTGCGCGTAGCGCGGCGGCCCGCCGGACCCGGTGCGCCCACCCACCGGCCAATGCACCGGCACCTGCCAGTGACAGACGCGCAAGGGCAAAGTCTGCGGTTCCAGGGGCGCGGTGGCCTACCTTTCTCAATGAACCCGAATTCGCTGTGATCAATGGGCAACTTGCGTCTGCGGTACGCGTGTCACCATCGTGGCGCGCAGAATGTTTTACCTATCAGAGAGGGAGAGAGGGAGAGAGACTTTACAATCATCGAGCTGTCGAGACTGTGTTTAGATTGTCGCCGAGGCCTGGACGAGGCCCGCCGCTTTATGGGAGAGTACACTACGGCACTGCATTTCCTCCCCCGGGCTCAGAGTAGCGCATTCATTGATTCTCACACTGTGCAAGAATACCCCCCCCCCCCCTTGATGTATAAATCAAAGAATCACGATTGCAATCATTTCGTTGTGGCTCTCCGGAAAAAAGCGTCGTGTAATCCTGCATGGAAGACACTTTTCTAGGCCTATTATTTGGCAGCGTGCGCATGGGCGTTGACACTGATTATTGTTGATGTGTGCAGACAACAATTATGTTCGCGCTGCCTCATACCACACACACACACACACACACACACACACCACCTGTCACCCCCAACAAATCGGACGATTGCGTTCTCGGTTGGTAAGAAAGATGAGGCCGCCTCTACCTATTTGCCCGCTCACATTGCAGTCATTTCGTTATGGCTCTCTGAAGAAAGGGTCTTGTAATCCTGCATGGAAGACACTTTTCTTGACTTGTTGTTTGACACTGATTGTTGTTGATGCACTGAGTGTGTGTGGACAACAATCATGTTCGCGCTGCCTCATACCACACACCCACACCCACACCATCTGTCACCCCAACAAATCGGACGATTGCGGTCTCGGTTGGTAAGAAAGATGAGGCCGGCTCTTTACCTATTTGCCCGCTCACATTGCAATTATTTCGTTGTGGCTCTCTGAAGAAAGGGTCTTGTTATCCTGCATGGAAGACACTTTTCTTGACTTGTTGTCTGGCACTGATTGTTGTTGATGCACCGAGTGTGTGTGGACAACAATCATGTTCGCGCTGCCTCATACCACACACACACACACACTATCTGTCACCCCAACAAATCGGACGATTGCGGTCTCGGTTGGTAAGGAAGATGAGGCCGCCTCTTTCCCTATTTGCCCGCTCACATTGCCCCCCTCGCGCCTGCAGGTGGCGGCGCCTGGTGTCCGGCGCCACGGAGCCGAGCAGCCTGCTGGCGGCCTGCGTGCTGCTGGAGGGGATGCTGGCGCCGGAGGCGCTGCCGCCCGGCTGGGCGCTGGCGGGCTACCCCGCGCCGCCGCCCTCCGCCGCCCGCACCCTCAGCGCGGTGTGGGCGCGGCTGGAGGCGTTGCGCGCCGCGCGGCGGGCGGCCGGGGAGGCGGAGGGCGCGGCGGCGGAGGGCGCGGCGATGCCGACGCGGCGGGGCGGCAAGGCCAAGATGAAGGACTGGGCCAGCATCCTGCAGGCCGCGGGGGAGAGGGGGGAGGAGGAGGAGGAGGAGGGGGAAGGGGCTGGGGAGGGCAGTGACGCGGACGCGGGGGCAACGGAGAGCAGCGACGGCGAGGAGTATGTGCCGCGGGGGCGGGGCCGGGGGCGGGGGCGGGGCAACGGGGGTGGGCGGGGGCGGGGGCGTGGACGGGGACGCGGACGGGGTAGGGGCGGCCGGGGCCGCAAGGCGAGGTCCTGAGCCCGAGGCGCTACTCTTTCCCTCAGGCATCCGAACGGGGCCGCTACCCCCAACGGCAACCCACCGGGAGGACTCTGAAGAAGACAACACACAAGCACTTTGAAACTGAAGTACAACATGTTGACTTGAGTACGCCGCCGCGGCACAAGCGGCGTTGCTCTCGCGTAGTCCGGTTGTGGTCCAGAGCATTGGCACGCACTGATCCGCACTCGGCTGTCTCTTGGGGCGTGTTGGTAATCTCAGGAGCGAGAAGAACGGGACGCGTGATGGCGGTAATAAGGGGATCGGAAGGGACCCCCGCACATTGACATCGGATCTCAATGCTGATGGGGTGCGCTCCTCCGCCCGAGCCACGTTGCTCCCACTACGCTCCGCTGACGGTTGCGCTACACTAGGGGACAACCTTTTCGCATCGGAGGAATAAGGCTACTACATCCACCCAAAGCGGAGAAGAAACAACAGCATACTGGGGTTTGGAGCTAGCTCGCACATCGAGAATAATGGATATGTTGACGGGTTTTCTCCGCCGGGTTCCCCCGCCAAAGCCACGTTGCTCTCGCGCTCCGCTCCGGTCTACGCGCATGGGGACACGCTAGTCGCACTGGAGGCAGACCGCTATTCCCCCAAAGGCATGCAGTAAGAGGAATGGGGGGAAGAAAAAATGAGACACTGAACGAGGAAAACGTGCAAACTTCATACAAAGTCAAAATCATGTAACTCATATGCTAACTACTTGAACACCTCCCTCGCCCGGCCGCGTGGATGTCATATTGCGAGCTGCACGTGGTGACCAATCATCCTACATCTGGACGACCTTGTTGCATTGCCGCCGTGGCTGCTCGTGCCTCCCTGCCCCGCACGCAGCGCTTTGGGCGCATGCCGTGGCTCGACAACCTGTCGTCAGCGCATCGATTCCTCTCGCGCATTTTTCGTCCTCATGCCGCGGCAGACGCTCAGTGGTCGTAGGCAGTCGCTCCATCGAACTGCAAACACTGTTCCCGGGCTCACAAACCACAATCCCCCAGGACGAATTGCGTTTTCGCTCGCTCGCGCAAGCGTACCCGCCGACCGTCCAGAGGTGTGGTTCGGGCGGAGTCTTGTCACCCGGGATCGCATCACATCCTTTAGACGCAACATCGACTCCTGGCTTAAAACGACGGGGACGGGAGGCGACGTCCTATTTTGACGGGGCGATCCCCTCCGCCGAAGCCACGTTGCTCTCACGCTCCGCTCAGGTCTACGCGCATGGGGACACGCTATTCGCACTGGAGGAAGACCGCTATTTTCCCAAAGGCATGCAGTAAGCGGAATGGGGGGAAGAAAAAATGAGACACTGAACGTGGAAAACGTGCAAACTTCATACAAAGTCAAAATCATGTTTTATAATATGCTAACTACTTGAACTCTTCTCTCGCCCGGCCGTGTGGATGTCATATTGCGAGCTGCACGTGGTGACCAATCACCCTACATCTGGACGACCTTGTTGCACTGCCGCCGTGGCTCGTGCCTCCCTGCCCCGCACGCAGCGCTTTGGGCGCATGCCGTGGCTCGACCACCTGTCGTCAGCGCATCGATTCCTCTCGCGCATTTTTCGTCCTCATGCCGCGGCAGACGCTCAGTGGTCGTAGGCTCTCGCTCCATCGAGCTGCAAACACTGTACCCGGGCTCACAAAGCACAATCCCCCAGGACGAATTGCGTTTTCGCTCGCTCGCGCAAGCGTACCCGCCGACCGTCCAGAGGTGTGGTTCGGACGGAGTCTTGTCACCCGGGATCGTATCACATCCTTTAGACGCAACATCGACTCCTGGCGTAAAACGACGGGGACGGGAGGCGACGTCCTAAACATTATCAGCCAGTGGTTGTCTGTCCGCTCGGTACAGCGGTGGTCTCCTACTCAGGAGGTCCCCGGATCGATTCCCGGCTCTGTCATTTCAGGCCAATATCGTTCGGGCCCGTGCCCTGGGTTTATCCGGTTGATGCCCTTCGGGGTTCGAATCAGGCAACGGTCTAATGGCTATGCCAGACCTACTACTGCGCACGAGGTCAAGTGCCGGGGCGGCTTCGGCCGATGTCCCGGGGCAAACTTTACTTTTCACGATCGATCAGCCTGTTGCGGGTCAGTGCCACATTGGGCGGCGTACGTGTGCCAGGATTTTGCGGCTTGCCGCGTCATCAATCTCACGATACTAGCATGCGTTGCTATACGGGGGTCTGTGTGTTATTTGAAGCTAGATATTGACGTAAAGACTTGTATTTGTTACTGCATGTCCGCAATCTATTCGGATACATTCACCCATAGTGGCGTAGCACCTGTGGCGTGTACCGGTAGTAAATGGGCACGCGACCAGTGGCACCACATCGATGATCGATCGATTGATCGCAGCAGTAGTGAATGTCAATGTCGGTCTCCACGGAACGACTGCTACGGTCTGATGCCGTGGAAATAAGTGCACGGATGGCTGACGCTGGTCCTGCGACCACAAGAAGCTCCTGCATCACAGGACGAGTGGCAGCGACGTTTGCTGCAGGTGATGAATAAGTGCAGTAGTGCCGCCTGCGATATATACTTCCAGGTGCGGTTGGAGAAACACGCCCAGTCAGTCGCATGCCTACGTGTCCTGGAGTATCAGCCCCCACCCCTTCCGCCATCAATCCCACATGCCCCCCCCCCCCCCAAGCCCCCACAGCCCACACACACAGTTGGGTCACGTGCCCCTATGTTCTTGGAGCCCAAGCGCTGCGCTGCGCGGCGCTGCTGCAATCCCACAGTCCTGCCAATTTCCACCATAGGCAGCCGCCCTGTAGGAGTTTGACTCTTGTTCGACTCTTGTACGGTCTGTGCTGAGCGTGTACATGCCCGGTACCATCAAGACCTGGTTAGCGCATTGGAAGAATGTCGTGGATGTGTATAAAAGCGATAGCAAACGCCTCATGTCGCGCCGCCGAGGCATCAACTTCAGTGGTGCGGACTGTGCCAGTGTCCTTCAGCTAACTAACCTCTCATTGGATGGTTTCACTTTTTACTTCCAGCATTGCCAATTGCCCATCAAACATCGCCGACTGGCATGCCCACACCGGTGGAGGGGGCTTGTCATGAGCCTTTCGCACTGCACTGCCTGGCCATCGACAGATCCACCCCCGTGTTTGCTGCCAAAGTTTCCGGCCAAACTCTGCCAAAAGATAGGCCAACCACCGCAGCTTCATCTGTTGGGCTGTCAGCGCCATACACCACCCTCACCACCCCGTCCACATGCAGATCCATTTGGAAGCTGACCGCCGCATTGCTGCGGCCGAAGATCGGCACCTCGAGGAACTGTATGCACAGTCTCTCGCCGGGCACCTCCCAGTGACGCACCACGCCGCCCGCCGCAGGGTTGAGATCCCGTAGGAAGGCCGAGATGCCAGGCTGCGCGAAGTGGTTCGAGAGGGACGATGCGGTGGCTTGCGAACAGCTCCCACCCAAGGAGACGTAGCCGTTGCTCGACACGCCCACACTTGAGTGCTCCACTCCGGCAAATGGAAATGACAATGTCTGAAGCTCCACGACCTTGCAATCGTAATCTCGCATCTGCATGACGACGCCAGCGTCCCGGCCGCCCTCCCGCTCCAAGTCGTCGCCTTCGCCAAGGCATGGCTCCCCCATCCGGCTGAAGTAGATGGAGGTGCCCGCGAGGTCGAATGCATTGGACTCGGGATGGAACACTTCGGCTGGGGGCAGGCCCACCCCTCCGCATCGAGTCGTGAAGGGGAGCGGCGGCGGCAGCTCTGTCCGCACCAGCAGCCCGCTGCTGCCGCTGTCTTGCGCAAGGTCCAGGCACAGACCGGCATTGATGCCAGGCGCCAGGGGGGCGCCCCAGCTGCATCCCGCAGCGGCGCACAGCTCCGATGCACACGCTGTCACGTCCCAAGACAAGCCGCCCGACAGAGAGGCTCGACAGTGCGGCTTCTTGGTGGAGCCATCGGACATGACGGGCGAGTTGGGATCGCACATGCCCGTTGCCCCTGCAGCGGCACAGTACGCTTGTACATCAGCACAGACACTTGCACGCAATGCGGGAAAACAGGGTGGCGGACAGCTACTTACCGACCCCCCCCCCCCCCCCCCCCCCGCGGGCTCAATAGTGCCACTGTTCTCAATATTTTCTCCACATAAACCCACTCGTTGCACAACGAAAACTACAACTGCACAAACAAATGGCTGCATGGATAGGTACTACTACGAATGGTATCTCACGTGCGAGTCCGTTTTAGTCCAATCATCGAGCTTATAGTTGAATAAGCCATATCCATAAGTATGCCGTGTTTCCACGACAAGGGCCGCAAATTTCATCTCGCGGGGCCATTGTTGACTTGAGCAATTACGGACGATGGTCTACACATTTCGCGCCGCGGGAACGTTTCGATGGCTGTTGAGCTGGCTCTACGACCTAAGGCACGAGTTGCCCCTTTTCAGCACATCATGAGATGCATAAATAACAAGAAGTGCGAGCTTCCTTTCGAAGTACGTGCCAAAGTCCAACACATAAAAGAACCAAGGCAAATCCAAGGCATGACACCATGGAGGGACTCGCCTATGGAAGCGCAATCCCCGCCGCCGTTCCCGCATGAGTCGGTGTTGCAGGGGAGGTCGCACTCCCCGTCGCCCAGCCAGGCTGAGGGACAACCCAGGGCGCAGGGGGATCCAGGGGACGGCGGATGAGGAGGAGGTGGTGGCGGGACTTGGGGCGGCGGTGGCGGGGCTTGGGGCGGCGGTGGCAGGACAGTAGGGTTGGGAGGCGATGGGGGGATGGTGGGGCTCCATGGCTGGCGGCTCCATGGCAACCAAACGGCGGACTGGTCCGGGGCCGGCTTGGCCGCAAAGGTGAACATGGGCTCCGGGATGCTGTTGTCCCTCTTCTCGTCACTGCTCAGCTGCCAGTTTGCCGGCTGCAGCACCTCCAGCGCGCTACGCATGCCCTCCATGGACAGCAGCGTGTCCACGCTCCAGATCCGCACCCTGCCATCCTGCCCCGAGGAAGCCAGCAAGTGGCCATCCGGGGACCAACCCACGCGGACAACGGTCCTCTTGCTGTCTCCTTTCAGGTCTAGCACAGGAGTCTTGCTGGCAGCGGTCTCAAACACGCTCATGTCCCACACGAGCACCCGCTGATCGTCGGCGCATGAGGCAAGGCGCTGGCTGTCTGGTGACCAAGCAAAGTGATGAATCCACTCGGTATGACCGCTGAGAACTTTGGCTTTCGGGTCCACGACGCCGTCCTCGCTCACCGACCACACCTCCACTTTCTGCTCGCCGCCACCTGTGGCCAAGAAACGCCCGTCTGGCGACCACGCAGCATTGGCTGCCACAGCGGTGATCATTTCCACTGTCTGCACATCGGTGGTGTTGATCGCCCCATCGGCGCCAACCGAGTACACCATCAGCTGGGCCCCCAAGTTGGCGATATCGCGCCAGCCATTGCGCCTCTCCTCGAGGACAGCCACCGCACGGCCGTGAGGCGCCCACACGAGGAAATCAATGGACGGTAGGAGCACCCCCGAGCGCTGGACAGCCACGCTAGCCACCGCGTGCTCGGTCTCGATGCGGACTTCCACCTCCCAGAGGCGCATGCCGGACCGGCCCTCCGCGACTGCCAGAAAGCGGCCGTCCGGGGACCAGCTGCTCTGCTCGTACCTGTCCACAGCGCCGTTGTCGACTCGAGCAGCGAGCCAGGGCGACGGAACGCCGGGCTCGACCGCCCACAGCAGCGTGGGGGACCCGCCTTCGCACGACGTCGCTAGCAGGCGGCCGTCGGGCGACCAGCTTATCATCTGAAACACGCACGACTCGTAGGACGCAGTCTGGGCGGGCGGCAGTTGCACAGCGCCGCGCGGGTCAGTCAACCACAGCTGCAGGCTCCCGGCGGAAGTGCTCGCCAGAAAGTCCCCAGTGGGCGACCAGCCAAAGAAGGTACGACCGGGCGGCGTTTCCAGCACCTCCTGGGCGAGGCTTCCCCGCGCGTGGACCTCGAAGATGTAAACGTTGTCGTTGCGGCAGGCGGTGGCAAGGGTACGTCCATCGGGCGCCCATGCCGACGAGAGGAAGCCTTTGTGGTGCGGGCCTTCCAGTCGGCCAGTGGGCTGATGTAGCGTGAGCACTGGCGACGAGGAAACCACGCCCCCCTCGAGGCCGACATCCCAAATCTTCACAGTCGTGTCACCTGAGGCAGAGCTCAGCTGTCTACCGTCGTGGGACCAGGCCAGTGAATACACGTTGCCCGTGTGTCCCTGCACTACCTGCGACGCCTCGGACGGGTCCATCACACCGCCGTCACCCAGCCTCCAGATGCGTATCCCAATGTCCCCCGACCCTGCGGATGCCAGCAAACGGCTGTCTGGGGACCAAGCGACCGCGTAGACCCATGCGTTGTGGCCTTGCAGCCTCTGTTCTGTGCTCTTGTCCACTGTGCCGTCGGCGAGAATGGCGAAGACACGGGCCATGTTGTCATCGGCGGAAGCCACGGCGAAGTAGCGCCCGTCAGGGGACCAGGCGAGCCCGTAAATGGACCCGCCAGCGGCGTTAATCCCCTGCTTTTGAAACACGCTGCCTCGCCGACCAACACGCCATATCTTCACATATTGCCCATTCGCGGCGGCGAGGAGATTACCAAGGCGGCGTGGGGACCATGCTAGGCAGTAGGATCCGCGCCGTGAGGCAGCAACCGGGTGGGTGCTGTTAATTGTGCCCTCATTGCCGTCCAGCCGCCACAGTGCCACCATGGAGTCGGAGGCCGTGGCGAGCAGGGGGGCGCCAGGGGGACCATGTTACCTCCCAAACAGTGCCTGGGCCGGCCGGCAGAGTTTGGAGCGCACCGAGAGTGTGGGGGTAGGAGGCATCCACCGACCAGACGCGCGCAATGTCGCCCATGGAGCCCGATGCCAGGAAGCGCCCATCTGGGGACCAGTCCACCGTCCATGCCTTGCCAGTTCGTCCTCCAAAGCCGACGTTTTCTGCGATTGCGCCCCCAGGCACCTGCAGGCAAAATACCAATGTCATATATCACTTTTCTGTCAAGAGTACGTCTGACACAAACCACAACACACCCTTGATATACCACCGCGAAAAAGATATTAATAATATGATAAGAGTTCGTCGAATCATCATAATACCCATACTACTTGTAGCCATATTTCTTCTCGCTCCGAGTACTTGTACCTGCTGGCAGGCGGTTCATATGCGCTGGGGGCTTTATGTCTTTGCGGTTGGTTAGCTCAAACATACAGTCCAGTAAATGATATCGAAGTAATGTGCCGCAACATCATCTTTGCACCACCCTGCCCCTAGTTTGGACGTACTGCGATGTACGGTTTTCAAAGTACTGTACGCGTTGTACAATAAAAGTGTGGTACTTGTGTGTATGTACATGCACGTATGTATGGCTGTTCATGCCAGGGTGAAAATTTTGACATGGACTGCCCCAACGACGAATGAAATGCAACAGTTGTCATGTGAGGTGCTGTGTGACAACAGCCCCTGGCATGTATGCAAGAGCTGACCTGCTTAAGGTAGGAGAATGGCTTTTGCAGCAAGGTGCGCCCCGCGGCAAGGAGTGTGGTGTTCACAGTCGCACTGTCCTCCGCTGGCAGGCGGGCCGCAGCGTCGCGCAGCAGCTTGAACTCCCACTCGCTGGCGTAAGGGAGACGGTTCAATGCAGAGGTGCTCGCCGCCGCAACGGCTGACCGTGTATTCCGTATAGCCAGCGCCTCGGACGCCTCTGCAAACGCTAGTGCATCTTGTGCCCTGGTCTCGGACACCTCCGCCCAAGCGAGCGCTTCTCTTGCCTGGCGAGCTTGCTCATCGGACTCCTGTGCACTGGCTACTGCGCGCTGCTCGCTTCTTGCTGCCATAACGGCCATCACTGAGCTCACGCAGAGAGAGAGAAGCAGCATGAGCACAAGGCCAGACTTCAGCAGCCGGAGCGTCCCACGCCGGCGCCGAGAGTGTCTCTGGGAGGTTGTGACAAACTGCTTCATGCGCTCCATTGGCGGCGGGTCGTGCTGGTACTTCTCGGCGGTCGCGATCCATTCTGACCACAGTGCCGCCTCCCCGTCTGTGAGCAGCGGCTCAGGCCTACCATGCTGCAGCGCAGCCGCCCACGCCTCCGCCTTGATCCTCAGCTCGGCGTGCTCCTTGCTGTATACCAAGTCCTTGGTGACATAGGACAGCGCGTTGTGCAGAATGCCGTCCCAACCACCGTTGGCCTCCTCCAGTGGGCGACAGGGGCACATGTTGACGGACGCCAGGCAGCCGAACAGCTTGCGCACCAGGTCGAGCGATATCGGCTGCCCGGCAACAATCTGTTCGCCAGCGTACTGCTCAAGCGCAGGGCCAAACTTGGCATCGCTCCAGGCCGCCTGGGTAGCTGTGATGTCACTTTGGCTGCCAGCGGCCGACGCCGCTACGTTCTCGAGGACTTTGTCCGCTTGCTCCTTGGCGTCCTCAGCACCACCAGGGACCTACCTGGAAACTTTGCATTCAGGATCACTCCTGCGTCCGATGCTGAAAAGTGCAAAGAAAAACGCAGGCGGCTTCTAGTTGGGTGTGTACAACCAGAAACCAATGGCAGTCCAATGGCAACAGGCGGCGCAGGTTGCACATGTACCATGAATGAGCCCAGGCCGATTTACTAACGGGGCAAGATGCTCACCGTCAGCAGGTTCCACGCGTCTTGTTCCAGAACTAGGACCACCAGTGGCTTGTCGTAAGAGCAGGCTATTGCCAGCTCCTGCAGGCAGTTGTAGCTTGTCAGCCAAGCGCGGTCTACAATTGCCACAAACTTGGAGCATGCGGCGATTGCCTCTTCAATCTCTCTTCTCCATGCGATAGGCCCCTCGCCCTGCAGATCCACTGCGGCAGCATGATGGGAACCGCGGGTGTGCACCGTCACAATCAGCAGGCATCATTTTGGTGGGGTTGCGATGTGGTACCGTATGCAAACAAATGCAGCACCACTTTTGCACCGGCATTGGACGACCTCTTTCATAATCTTGGGACTCACGGTAATCTGCCCAGTACGACAAGTCTCCACCGCCGTCCTGAGAGGGGCAAAATGGGTGGCCACAGGCATCCTCATCAGACAATTGTGTCCGCTACAAAATGCACAGGTTCGTGCAATCCGCTGGGACCGCAGTCATAATTGTGGTGATCCTATACATTTCAGCGCCCTGACGCTGAGCTCACCTCCAATGGCGCACTCAGGTGGGCGATGATCCTGCGCTTCCTCTCTTGCTGCGAAGTGTCCCGCCAGCAATGGGACACAAATATTTTGCTGGAGGTTGTCCCCTCCGCATCGCTCTTTGCGACTCGTCTGGCAGCCTCCACGTTGCGGAACTGGCATTCATCCTGCCAGTGCATGCTCTGTACCTGACAGCACATCGCAAATCGGAAGATACACAAGAAAATTCAGATTAACATGCTGAGCCGGATACGAGCACCTACGAGGATCAACAAGCTGTTCTTCTCTAAACCCACGCGGGCAGCACACTGACTAGGGTGTTCCCAGCGCCACGAAAACTGCCACCATTCGTAATAGTCACTAGTGGCAGAGGATTCTTCAATTGCATCGCAGCGGCATGAGCAAGGGCAAAGGCAATCAACGTAGAGCATGGGGCACAGTATGATGTGTATAGGTACGTGGCAAATAGCTCTGAATACATCCGCCCCGTGAGACTATACGAGGAAGATCTGCTGCTTGGCACGGAACCACTGGTATTCAAACGCGCCGGTTCAATCTCGCACCTGGAATTGGGCGGCAGCGCTCCGAGGCCTGCTGACCGACTCCTGCACAGACCTGTCGCTCCTCGGCCTCTCGCACTCCTCCGCGCCAGAAACGACAGAGTGGCCGTTCACAAGCGTCGGTTCATTTACGCTGCAGACGAAGCCCGGCGGCTCCGCCTCCGTAAAGGACGCGTCCATGTGAACGGCGGGGGCAAGCGGAGACATACTGTCCAAAAGCCCCTACACGGAGCCAATCGCATCAGTTACTAGACTGGGAAGCGGGTTGCAACTGGTGCCGCAGGCGCGTGGGGCCCTGGCTATTTGTGATTTCGCCGCGTCTCCGCGACGAGCTGTTACGAGCACTGTTGATTTCGCTGGTGCAATCGCAGCCAACGGTCGCCCCGCCCGACGCGACCAATGAGGCCCACTCCGGCATGGATCCGTTTGTGGAAGACGCAACCTACCTAGATCGTTACACCCTTCTGAGCGCCAGTAGTGCGCAGTCGAAGGCTACGCAGGCCCATATGTGGGTGAGTGAGTGACTGGTGGGGAGTAGTAGTCAGACCCGCGCAGTGTTTTCGTCGGTTGATACAATCCGCTGCGTCGGCTTACCTCTTGTCCGGCACGGGCGTCAACCAGGGGCGGGAGCCGACCTCGCTCCATATCAAGCGTGGCGTGGCTTGCCTCCGGGAAGGCATCACTCGCCGGTGGCATCGTAGCATGGGGCTTGCAGCTCGGCAGCGTCGTGCCGGGCCGGGCGGGGGTGCGCGGGCGCGATGTGGGCTTCTGCCGCACTCGTTCTGCTCGTACGAGTCGTACAGTTACGGTACAGGTCTGCTTTGATGCAACTACAGCGGTGTTCCCCTTGGCCAATGGTGACCAGGAGGCGCTCCTGCTCAGGGTTCTCACTACCGGTACCTGCACACTATGCCACGACACCTTCTCATCCGCCGCCGTCGGTTCGTAAACGTCAGGAGGGGTAGTCAGGCGTGGTGCCCGTGCCGTGATCGGCATCTCTACGTCATAGGCCCGCCGCCACTTCGACCTAGCGACAGGTCGCTACTGGTGGTGTGAATTACAAAAACGGCAGTTCCCCATAATCAGAAAATCAACACAGCAAGGCGCCAAAAAGCGGCCAGCATCCCGGTAGTCGCTACTGGTACCGTACCGGGTAGTGGCGCGTGTCGCTACAGGTCGCTAACGTGTGTACTACAGGCGTCAAAAACAACGAACGGATTTTGGCAGCACTCAATCAACTTCAAATCCGTGCCCCACGCGGTAAAGCCAGCCGTTGGGTATCGGGCATCATATTATCCTGAATCTTTATTGTCATATTTATAACAAAACAAAGCATCATTTCATTTACGACCGTTCTCGGCCCTCGGAATCGCGGGCCTTTCCTCCGCCTCCACCCCAGGATGGGGATGGGGGCGGGGATCGTGCACGGGTGGCGCCTTGGTAGACTTGGCCCCGCCCGTGTTGCCACTGCCGCGGAGGAGCAGTGTGAGCTGGACACCGGCGTCTTATGTCGTTGCTGGTCCGGTAAAGTCCCCGTTTGCTGTTCTTTGAGCACCCTCTCCCTTCCTGTCCTGTCGGCGCCTCCACATCACATTCGGCCTAGTGCCGCTATTGGAGTGGCCCGCCCGGGATGTTGTGCTGGGAAGGGAGTTCTACGTTCGGCGAAAGGGGGCGCGACCGAGCTGGCGGCGGATCCGGCGCTGGGCGGAACAACGCGCGCGGGACACCGGCGTCTTACGTCGTTGCTGGTCCGGTCAAATCCCCGTTCGCTGTTCTTTGAGCACCCTCTCCCTTCATGTTCTGTCGGCGCCTCCACATCACATTCGGCCTAGTGCCGCTATTGGAGTGGCCCGGGATGTTGTGATGGGGAAGGCGTTCTACGTTCGGCGGAAGGGGACGCGACCGAGCTGGCGGCGGATCCGGCGCTGGGCGGAACAACGCGCGCTGGACACCAGCGTCTTACGTCGTTGTTGACCCGGTCGGCTCTCCATTCCCTACTCATTGAGCACCCTCTCTCTTCATGTCATGTCGGCGCCTCCACATCACATTCGGCTCAACGCCGCTATTGGAGTGGCCCGGGATGTTGTGATGGGGAAGGCGTTCTACGTTTTGGCGGAAAAGGATGCGGCCCAGTTGGCGGCGGATTTGGCGGATTTGGCGGGTGGCCTGCGTCTGTTACCCGCCCGTGGCGCCCCGTTATGGGTTGGACCCCCCCACTTCCGCTCCTTGCTGCGAGACCTCTACTTCGAAGCTCCTTTCCTGTCGGCGCCTTCACATCACATTCGGCCTTGTGCCGCTATTGGAGTGGCCCGGGATTGTGTGCTGCGGAGAGCGTCCCTACTGCGTGGCGCGGCGACTGGCTGGTGGCGATGCCTGGTCGGTGGCTGTTATGGCGGTTCCCGCCTCTGGTGGATGGCCCGTAGCTGGATTTTCTTCTGGATTTCTATATGGATTTCTTTAATTTTGCATCTGGATCATGTAATCATTCATCATTTCATTTATTTTCGGCTGCGGCCTGAGCCCTTGGTGGCGCTCTCCGGGGCGCTCTCGCCTATACGCGCAAACGCACGTGCGCTAGTTCGCCCGAGCACTTGACCATCGTCCCGCCGGGTTGATACAGCAGGATACAAAAGTCTCTGCATGTTTTTATATGTGTGATTGCGCTTCTATAGTCGATAAACCCACGCAAAACCTATGCCGTTGCGGTCATTATTGCGGAGAAACTCATGAAAGGGCGTGCGCATGGTGTGCTAGGGTCAATTAAATGCGACGGTTTGCGGGGCGCGCGCAGCATCTGCCTTGTGGCAACATCAGTGTAATGTGTTGGAAACCGGGGTTGTGGTGGGCTTGGGCGCATGGCATGCCGGCATTTTAACAGAAAGAACTGTGTTTTTCTTTATGTACAGGCTGGGGTCGGTCTAATGCTATGCCAGACCTACCACTGCAGTTGGAGCACGAGGTCAAGTGCTGGGGCGACTTCGGCCGATGATCCGGGGCGAATTTTACTTTACTTTTACAGGCTGGGGGCATTTTGTTTTATCGAATAAAAATATGAAGGCTATTTTCGGAGGTTCCGCGGCGCGGCGCAGCAGTAGTGCGGCATCGCCCGCTGCTTCGGAATATAGTCGCCAATAAGTCGCATATATCAAAATGATGATTTTTTTGTAAAGATTGAATCTCTGGAGGTGTAATTTTGTTTGAAGGATGCTGCTAGTTTTATACTCGGAAACTTACCATATTAGGCAGACTTTGAACTATAGCGAGATAACAATCAATTTTTCCCTGGATGTAGGAATCCCAGAGATCATGGCGCATCAATGTCGTACCGGTATGTACCATGCTGTCCATTCCATGTGCCCCGTGCAAGGATGTGTCAACTGTCATGGTAGACAATGCATACGCCGCCTGTCCCTAGAGACTCCCTCCATCGTGGCACAGGCTCGGGGGTGCTTCATGCGCACAGGAACGACTGGATGCTGGCACACCCGTAACCACGCTTTGTGTTCACGGAATGTCATTGGTTTTTTAAACCCCCCCCCCCTCACAAAGAGAAAAAATAACATTTCTCTTGAAATATATCAGAATACACCACGAATACAACACGGACATTCCAACTCATCGCTGCACAATGCTTGATTTTGTTTCTGACCCGCGAACCCAATTACATGTCATGGGTATGCACATGAGGGCAGGCGGCCGGCAGCGTTCAGTGTTGCTACTTCCGAGCCTCGCACCGGGCCGCCCCGCTGGCTGGTTAGTGACATCGCATTGTACAGCAAAATAATATCTACAGTAGATAAGGGTTTAAGACGGTGGGAAAGCACCGGTTGTAGGGACTCTTCTAGGGTGCATGTAAGTACTCGTACGACTCTCCGAAGGGCGGCTCTGGCTCTAGATCTAGCTCTCGCGAGCGGGGCGGGGCGGGGCATTGCCCCCCATCCCCCCAGGGCTTGGCTGTCTCAGTAGACGTCGTCGGCATACTCATCGAAGTAGCCTGCGTCCTTCATCTCCGAGTAGTACATCTGCAGCGGGGGTATAAAGGGGCTCATGGCAGGCAAAGGCGACGAAAGCGGAGTCCATGACAAAGGGAGGCAGGGTACATGGAAATGCTTGCGGGGGAGGGGGGGGAGGGGCAGCTACCAAGTCGAGGTCCATGTCGTCATCCTAGAGTACAAGTAGCAAGCAGAACAGGGCATACTCAGGAAACGAAACCTTGCAGGGATGGAGTTTTGACAAGATGATGGTGGCAGTGGGAGGGGGGACCTGGAAGAACTCGGAAAGGAAGGTGATGTACAGCAGCGGCGGGTAGAAGCTCTGGTAGAGGTAGGTGGAGAAGCCGTACACGCAGTAGCCGCTGGCCACCTTGGATCCCAGCAGCAGTGCGCCTGCGTGGGGTGCCAGCAGCGAGCATTCAAAACATAATACATACAGCTCAGCACACACAGGTACATTTCGCTAGCCACCTAGTACCACGGCACTCACCAACAATTTCATAAAACATACATGCAGTTGTCATTCCCAATTCTTCACTAGGTGGCCAGCAATCAATGGCTCATCTGCATTGTGTATATGGGTGTATACGCCTACATACACCATCAATAAATAATACATCATTACATACATGGTATAGTATAGGTATATATGGTACCGTTGGTTACAATTAAAGAACGTGTTGTTTAGAATCGCAATCAACAGTGGGGGGAGGTCGAGAGCTGCGCTCACCCATAAAGCCGAAAAAGTTGAGCATGGCCAGCAAAGCGACGTAGCGGTAGAAGGAGGGGCGCGCGGGCAGACGATCGCGCCACTTGGTGTAGGGCAGCACCAGGATGCCACAGTACACCGCGAGGAACGCGAGGTGCTGCAGCAGCCAGAAGCTCCACTTGCTCCACGTCATGTCGGCCGACATGCTCCAGTGGCCTGCGCAAAACGGCGGGGTTTTGGCGGCGGCTGCCTGCATGCTGGCCCACTGGGAGCATGGAGTGGCGGTGGCAAAGCGGAATGGTGGGGGATGTGGGCCCGGAGTGGGGGGGGAAGGTGGGGGGGGGCACACCCTCCGCGTCGGTGCCAAATAGGTACAGCGGCACGCCCGCCGTGAAGATGAGGAGCGCCTTGACGAGCAGGTCCGCGCCAGCCACCCCGGCGGAGGAGGTGAGCGTGCGGATGAGAGCCTGGCGTCAGTCACGTGTGGGGAGAGAAGTGGTCAGGCCGCGGCTACTGGCCGCTGGCACTTGGTTGCTCCGATGACCGCCCTCCAGACCAGGGCCCAGGGGCGCACCTCCCGTCCGCTGCTAAGGTAGCCTTGCAGCAGGAACACCACCACCGACACCTCCAGCAGCACCAGGCCGAAGCGAATCATGAGCCAGAGCACATTCCACAGCGTCTGGTTTGGCTCCACCGTTTGGATGACCTCGCACAGGCACCTGCGCCCCCAGGCCAGCCAGGACAGGAAGTGGGTGGTGGTGGGGGGGGGGGAGGGGTGAGAACCGCCGTGCCCGGCCAGCCTCACCACTCCCTCTCCTTCGAATCTCCCAAACTCCTCCTACCCCCCCAAACCAGTCCACATGTCCACACCTGATGCAGCTCAGCGCACTGACAACCCATAGGAAGGCGTAGTAGGTGGTCAGGATGAGCGACTGCGCGCGCTGCAGCTTCCGCACGGACTGCCGTAGTTTCAGACCCTGCACGGTACAAGGTGGAATTTGGCGGGGGGGGGGGGGGGGGGGGGGGGGGGGCTCAGGTGTAAAGGGATGCTAGGCCTGAGGGCCTCAGCGCAAATGGGAATAGTGCGGTGGGGGAGGTAAGCTGCCAGTTCCCCTCACCAGAAAGCAGAGGAAGAGCACCACAGGTATGCCATACGCCTGCAGCGCGCCCAGCGAGGAGAAGGTGCAAAATTAGTTTGCGTTGTGGGGCGACCGTCGGGCCGCGCGCCAGCACAGCCAACTGAAGAGCCGCTATCCCACCAAGCGGCCCCGCGAGCCAAGGGGCGCGCTCACCACGTCGTGTATTATGATGCCGGCTTTGTCGTGCGGGCTCACGAAGTTCACGCACGCACCCCCCGCGGACCGGTTCCCTTGTGTCGCGAGCCCGGCCGACAGCAGGAGCTCGGAGGACGGCACCATCGCCCGCCGCTCTCGTTGCAGGTAGCGCAGCTAGAGACAGCCTCCGCGCACACCACTTGCTTCTCGTGGACTATGCGGCGAACAGTCCGCTTGAGACGACGTTCCCGTGACGACTTTCGCCGCTTGAAACGTTAAAGCGATATTTGCCTGCGCCTGCCCTTTCTGGCTGCTACGAGTCCCTGCTACGAGAGAGTAGATGGTGGCCCGGGGGCGCAAGGGGGGGGGGGGGGGGGGGGGGGGGGTGTTGGGCGGGCAAGGCGGGGGGTGCGTAGCTCACCGACCGCCGCTCGTACTCAATGTCATACAGGATTCAAATTAACAGCAGTAGGGACATACGGGCGCAAATGCAGGGGGACACTATGTCCGTAGGGACGATATGGGTACAAATATACTTACATGAGCGAGCAGCAGAAGGCGATACATCAGGAAATCACCAAAAAAAAGGACAATTAGAAAGGTCCTCTACAGCGACTGCGAGTATGGGTACAAATCCGCGAGTACCGGTACCCGTACCACGGATTTGACGATTTATGAGTACGGTAGATCCGCACATGGCAGCATCCGATCGGTCGTATCCTAGGTGCGATTAATCGTCGGCGCATGGCCTTTATGGCGTGCCGGGGGATAGGGGCGCCCTAGGGATGCCGCTCTAGCGTCGGCACATTATGCTGCTGCACGGCATAGGGTCCGGACACTAGAACGTAATAACCGCCGCCGCCAGAGGGAGCGGGCCGTGCTAAAAGCGGTTCAGGATTTTAATAAGGGTGGTGGGAGACGGGAGTTCTGGAAGTGGGCGCGCTCTCTCCGTAAGGGGCAGGGTTCATTCGAGGGCGCGAACGACCAGCCAGTACGCGATCCGGTATCGGGGGTACTTCATACCGAGCCGGGCGAAATCAATGCGTGCTGGGCGCGGCACTATCGGGAGCTGCTGCGTGACCCCCACCCCCTAGCACAACGGGTTGCGATATACCGTGCGGCGTGGGAACACCGCCACGGTACATCGCCACCCATTGCCCCCGCACTTAACGGGATTAATGGGCATATAACCTGGGAGGAACTAGTCAAGGCTCTTAGGCGTTCAAAAAATAATAAGGCCCAGGGGCAGGATGGGATCACTGCAGAGGCTTTAAAATTGGCGATATACGCCCCAAATAGCCATTTTGACAGGGCATTGCTGGCCTTAATTAACGGGATATGAACTAAGAACTATATCCCCCAGCAGTGGCGTAGCTCGGCCATAGTATCGGTGCCCAAGAAAGGCGACGCGACCGTTATGGACAATTATAGGGGTATTTCGATTATGGGTGCCGCGATGAAACTCCTTATGACCATCATTTCCCAACGCTTGCAAGACGTCTGCCAAGCTAAAGGGATAATCCGCCGTTGGCAAGCGGGTTTTATGCGGAATGAGGAGGGCCCCATGCAAGTCGCCAGCTTGTTCGATGTCGCGGCTCGTCGCCAAGCGGCAGGTCTACCCACGTACGCGGAATGTATTGACTTTAGGAAGGCATATGAAACCGTACCTCATGAGCTTTTGTTCCTAAAACTACAAGCCATATAGGAGTTACGGGTCACATGCCTACCTTCATCAAAACTTTATACAGGGATAGTATGGTACGGGTCAAGACAGGGGTGGCCCCGGGAACACAATCAGACCCCATATACCCATAGAGCGTGGCCTTTAACAGGGATTCCCCGCTTCCCCCATCCAATTAACATATTTATTAACGATATATTCGATGGGGCAGAACATCTAGGGTGTGATGTACCAGGGTGCACCGACACATTAGCGGCAAGGCAACCACTAAGGGTGCCAGGTCAGTTATACGCGGACGACGCTGTTGGTATCACAGGCTCGTTCGATAACCTGCATGCCATGTTCGCCCACTTCTCGCAGTGGGCGGAGGACCATTTTATGGGGTTTGGGGTACTTAAGTGTGGGGTGATGGCATTAGGCCGATATTCCGACGAGACCGCGTTATGCGAACAAGCTGGCCGATGGCAGCTTGGGGGGGAACGGGTACCGGTTGTAAATGAATATAGGTACTTGGGTACGGTCATGAAGTCGGATTTAGGTATGCAACACATAGTAGACGACCGGGTTAAGAAGGGTAGACGCGCTATTGAGGCGCTCGATTCGGTATTAGTCGGTGGACGGGACATAATCCCTATTAATGTGCGTGTGTCGGTTTTTAAAACCTGTGTACTGCCGGTTTTAACTTATGGATGTGAAGTATGGGGCATGGATAGAACTAGCGGCGCAAATAAATTACAAACCGTACTCAATCAGTGCTTGCGGTGCCTCATTGGGGTAGGTAAAAACTCCCCTGGGGTGGCCACTGCAACGATGATGCGGGAATTGGATATTGCGCCCATAGAGGCTACGGCCGCTGCGGCACGGGCTCGGGCGTTCCTTAAAGCATCCGACTTGAATACATGTATAACCCATTTAGTAGATCAGCCAAGTCGGGCGCGCCCGAACACGTGGACGTCAGGGACTGTGCGGTGGTTAGATCGACTAGCTAGGGCGAACGTAGGGCTAGCTGAGGGGGCGCACCTTCCACTTGAGTGGAGGTCACTAGCCGCGCGCGATGCCGCTAAACCAGTAAGGCATCGGTGTGGGCGCGTTACGAATCGTCGGCATCGTTAGCACGCAATAACACCTTGGGTATATATGTCCAGGCGTCCTATGCGTCAAACCCGTTGCCACAGTACGGTGTGGGTGTCCCCGCGGGGGTTGTGGCCGGGTTGCACATTATGATACAATTACGCACCCGAGTATTTCCCACTGCCCGCCGATTGGCCCGGATTCATGCCATGCCTGAGCGGTTCCTTGAACACTGCCATGCATGTGGCGGAGGTGAATCTGAGACTATCGAACATATGTTGGTGGAGTGCCCGCGGTGGGGGTATCACCGTCATAATTTTGGGTTGTTAGTTCCGGAGTTCAGGGATTTTATTAGTAGTCAGGTTATTGCGTCAACACCTGAGGACTTAACTGCCTTTATTTTGGGCGGGGTCCCCCCCTCCCTTCACGGCGCCCTGGATTTTATTGGGTATGGGAAAATTTTCCAGCTATGGCGTCGGGTCCTCCCTCGCATTGCCTTTTTTGTTGCACATGTATCGCACTCCCGAAATGCTTTGCTCCGCGGGTTGGGGCTTGCCCCAACTCGCATTACGCGAATGGGCCGGCGCCCAAACGGGTAGGGCGGACCTTTCGTGGTCAGTGCCGGGTATTTTGAAGGCAGTGTTTTAGACGGTGATCCAACAGTGTTGGAAATTCCGTCACTGGCCTCCAATTAGTCTTGCAGAATGCTTCGGCAATTTGCTTGATGACTATAACGGAGCGTCGCCTACCCAGGGCTTTCCGTAACTGGATTGCTGCCTAAACGGCCGTTGTAGAGACGCTGCAAGGGTTTCACTGGTGCCAATCCTGTCCCGGGGGCGAAAAAAAAAAGCATCCGATCGGTTTTGATCTAACTAGTTTATGGGTTTCCTCCCTTGACCCAACCGATTGTCGGCTACAAGTGCTACTCAGTAGTACAGGAACTAGGCATCTGTCGTTGCGCCCCCTTTTTGGGTGCAGCACGAGAAGACATAATAGCAGCCATAACAGCTGAGCCTGCCAGCTTCCAGTTTTCGCTGCGTTCCATGCAACGATGTTAAAACTGTCTCACACCGCTTCCCGCGGTAACCCTTACCGTAGTTCGGATTCCGAATAAACCACGGACAATACAAAGGCGTCAGGCACAGCCGCCGGCGGTGGAGCCATGCCATCATCCCTGCCACAGGGCCCACCCACACAACGAGCCGGCTACAAGGTCGGTCGTCGGTTTGTCCAAGAGACTGGCAAGAGGCCCATGGAACGGGGGGGGGGGGGGGGGGGGGCACTCGTAGTTACATGGTTTGACCGCGATGGTGCTGTCTGGGGTACCGAATCGCCCGCGGACGCGGCATGAGGCAACAGCCCGCCCGCCCGTCGCCCGCAACACGCGAGTAACTAAGGCACCAACTATTGTTGTCGACGGCCTCGACCCGCTAAGGCAAGGACGAGGCCTCGAACGCGGCGCGCGCTGGGCGCTTCGTCAGCACTGCGCGTGGGCCACGGCGCTACGCTGCCCTCCCGCACCCCGGGCGCGATGGCGCGGTCGCCTCGTTGGAGTCGCACCTGGCGGCCGCCCAATCAACAACATAGGATCCATAGCTCGCACGCTGGAGCGTGGAGGAACAGCTGGCTGAGCTGCAGGCTGAGGTGATGCAGCTCTGTGAGGGCGAGGCGGTGCAGCGCGCCGAGCAGCCCGCCCGGGCGGTAAAAAGGACAAGGAGCTAGCCCGCATGCGCGTCTCACAATTTTGTAAAGGGCATCGTGGACAAGGCATACAGTCACGTGCCCGTGCTGCAAGAAGATGATCCGCGATGCCCCCCCAAAGAAGATCAAGAACGAACTGAGTGAATTTGTAAGGCTGCGTGCTGCGGAGATGTGCGTTATCTTGAATTGTTTTGCAGCGTTTGCATGTGTATTAATATGTTTCATGCTGATTGGTAATACTATGTTGCTGATTTTTTATAATTATATGCACATTGCAGGTACCTCAAGCCCCCACTGCTACACATCTAAGCCAAGCATAACGTACATTATCTCCTGCACATCAACCTCGGCATCACGGCGGGCATGCCTTACCCAACGGTAAGCGCCTCCGGTGATGTGAAGGTGCATACCGCCTTGGAAATTTGCAAGCAGCTGTGGGAGCTGCTGCTGGAGCCCGTGGACCCAACTCGCGCACCTGGCACCGCCCAGCTGCCACCTCTGCACTTGCAAAAGGCTCGCGCACAACAGGTCAAGCAGGTGGCAGAGAAATTCGTGTATGCATTTGTCAATGATGCAGATGAGAATGATGTTGCCACCGTGTACTGCCACATTCTGCAATGCCATATCCATGATTACATAAGCTAGTATGGCGACCCGCTGAACTGTGATTGTCACGGGTCTGAGCACGCTCACTTGGTCACAAAGACTGCCTACCGGAGGGGCGCGGCTGGGCACCCAGAGTTCAGGGTAGGGGGAGGTCCTTGGCCACATGACAATGCATGAAAGCCACCAACATGCGCAGCCCACACCAGAGCGACCGAAGCGTGGCCCACATGGCAAGAAGCGCGCTACGCCAGTAGAGCGCCCCCCCCCCCCCCCCCCCTCGCGCCCCCCTCCCCCCCGCCCCCCTCCCCCGGGCACCAAGCGGGCAAAGCCCACGGGAGCCGCAGCACCGCAGCCCTTCCCCCCCCCCATAGAAATATTTAATAGCGTTTTCATGACAATTGCGATGCAAAGTTTGAGATATGTAGTGAAAAGATTACAGCGCGCGGCTAGCGCCTGGCTGCCGCCTTCCTGTCAGCGAGCATCTTCTTTCCCTACCGCACTCTCTTGCCCTGCTCTCTCTCAAGGCGGGTCTGGGCATCTTTAAGCATGCCGGCAACCCTAAGCTTGCAGGGGGACTCCGTGTTGCTAATACCGCCTTACTTGCCTACCGGCCTATCGGCGCGCCGGGGCTTCCGACCGTATGGCTGCCTTGGGGTGGGAGAGCGCGGGTGGCTGCCGGCGTCATGCTTGCACGGCCGGCAGAGCGTGCCGGCCGGTATCCTGAAGGGCGGGCCGGGGGAGGCAACAGAAAAGTTAGAATGGCATGTAGCGAGTACGACTGGCATTTCTAGTTAATCGTAATTATCAACCACCCAACCCCACCGCCATCGCACAGGCACGTTGCGGCGCTCACTTCACTGTGAGATTCAGATGTGACATACAGGTGACGAAGCACTACTGCCGTCGCATGCTCGCATTCCCGCGTGGGGCGCTGTCACCAGCTCAATGGGCGGCCCATCACCATCGATGGAGATGGCGCAGCAGATGCACAGCCGTACAGAGCTGACGGCGAAGCTTACCAGCGCAGCTCAGAGCGTCACGGTGCCTGTGTCACTGGCCAACGGCGGTGGACAGCCGCGCATGCCACTGATGGAGATCGCCAAGCGGCTGGTCAAGCACGAGCCCGTGGAGGATGGCTGGGAGAAGCATGCTGTCATGCGTGCTCTGGAGAGCAAGCGAGTCTCCATCAGCCTGATGGAGGCTTACCAGCTCGAGCGCAGCGGCGGCGGGATGATGGAGAGCGTCATGGCAACAGCATGGGGCGGCGGTGCCCTGAGTACCGAGCCGATCAGCAGCCACGCTCACTTAGCCAGGACCTCGAGCGGGGAGCGCGCCTTCGAGGCAGCGCTGATGATGGTGGAGGAGGTCGCTGACCAACAAAGCGGCGGCAAGTCTACCGCGGAGGAGAAGACCGCTGGCGGAGAGGCTGAGACTGAACGGTCTTTTGCCATTTACCGGCCAGGTCAACTCGCGAGACAACGCGAGGAGGAGGAAGATCGCAAGCGTGCAAATGCGCAGCGCAATGCCAGCACGGCGGTTGAGGAGGCATCAGTATGTCGCCGCAGCGGCAAGTGGGAACCCGCCACTGACTATCGACGCAGTGCCACTGAGGCAGACATCAGGGAGCAAGCACTACGGCTGCCCAAAGGGTCTGAGACCCGACGCTGCCTGGAGCAGCAGGCGGAAGTCGCCCACAAGGGCATTTTTGCCCTTCAGCCCACGGGGGCTGAGGCGAAGGAGCAGCCGGAGACGGCTCGGCTTGACACCATCACGTGCGAGTTGCACGCCAACAATACCCTGCTGCAGTGCGAGACCATTTCCGACGGCGGGAGCAGCCACACCCGCATGAACGCGTCAGCGATGGAACCAAGCGCGGCGGAGGCCGTGGTGAAGGGCGCTGGCGGGTGGGTGGACGTCGACATGGTGGTGGTGCTCGCCAATGGCAAGCGCTCATGCGAGCAACAACGACGATTGCGGGATGGCGTGGTCTTCACGCTTCGGGACCCCGTCACCTCAATAATGGCAGCTCATCACGCACCGCGCGTGTACGAGAATGGAGGCGAGGCACCGGGCTTGCTGCTCGGTGGACCCACCATCACAGCCCTCGGGCTGCGACCGGACCCGGCGACCAGGATCTGCACTTTCCGCGCACCCAACCGACCGGCCGGCAGAGTGCCACTGCTCAGTCAAACGGCGTGGGAGCGGCGGGTACGCGAGCACCAACCTGTGGTGCGCGTGGAGAGAGCGAGCTACTGCCATGGGGTGGAGCTTGGCGATGATGAGATGGGGGAGGAGAGTGGGGGGGGCAGTGACGTGTCTCACAGCCACGCCGCCCACGAACCCTCACGGCGTGACGTGCAAGAGTCCAAGACCTGCGAGCCGGCAGACCTACCGCCTTTGCGGGAGGTGCAGAGCCTGCAGCGTCACGGGCTGGCGAGGCTGAGCACCCGCGAAGAGGGCATCAGCCTGTACGAGCCATGTGGCGGAGGCTACGTTGCCGTGTTGAATGCCATGCTGGCCAACGGTCAGAAGGTGGCCAGATACCGGCATTCGGACATCGACCCGGCAGCCCGCAAGGCCGCTGGGCAGCGTGTTCAAGGAGCTCAGTAGGAGATATCCGGATCTACTACCAGCTAGCGCGATCAAGGGGTGGGACTCGTTTCCACAGGACATCACGGCGATCACAGCGGAGGACGTGAGGCGCCTGCCATACATAGACATAGTGGGGTGTGGATGGCCTTGCCCAGGCATGAGCAGAGCCAATCGCAACGCGCTGGGATTGCGCGACCGGAGGTCACGTTTGCTCTTTCACGTGGCCGCGTTCATCGAGAAGCTCGAGGAGAAGCAGCCCACCGGCGTGGGGTGGCTGCTGGAGAACGTGGATACGAGCGGAGACGAGAGACTGTACATCAAAGAGTCTGAGAAATACATCACGAAGATCATCGGGAGAGCGCTCGTGATTGATGAGGCGGGCTGTGGAGCGAATCATCACCGAGTGCGACGATTCTGGACGAACATGGGGGACGTGGAGAGACTGAAGTTGGCGTGGGAGAGGCGGGCGGACATGCAGCCACGACTGCTGCGAGAGGTGCTGCCACCGCACCTACGGCCGCATGTCAATCTGCCGACGCCACCCAACGGAGTTCGCGTCAACAAACCGGGGCAGCCACGCGCGTTGCCAACGATCTTGGCGCGATCGGACTCAGATGCCTACTCCGGCGAGGGGGCCGGCATGTTGTTCAACATCAACACGGGCGAGTGGGAACGGCCCACTGTCCACCTGAAGGAGGAGCTTTTCGGTTACGAGCCGAACGTAATTCACGGCATATCGCTGCCGGACCATGAGCGCCTCATAGGCAATGCCATGGGTCTGCACAGCGTAGCGTGGATCGTCGGGCAGCTCTTCGTGGAGCAGCAGCGACTGAGGGACTTGGAGGAGCTGGAGCGCGCAGCTCGGGCTGCCCAGGCAGCTCAGCGCGCGGAACGAGAGAGACGAGAGCAACGCAGGATGCAGAGATCCTGCGGGAGAGCATGGCAGCAGCTGTGTCAACAGGCGCTATGCTGCTGGCTGCTGCTCATTTGGTTGGGCGGCACGTCAATGCACTTCGGCGAGGCGAGTCGTCTCGGCAACACCACGGTGTTAGCCATGTTCGTGGCAGTGATGGTGCGCGCGAGCGCGCGCTACCGCCGCGAGGTGACGGCGACAAGCAGGGCGGGGCGCCGAGCTTTCGGCGCCAACGCCGTGTCGGACGGCGGCGGGACTGCGGAACGGAGTAGCGCTGCTGCGTGGGCCAATCGTGGCTACACGCAGGCAAGTATGAATGATCACGTGGAGGATGTTCGCAGCCTGAAGGATCCTGAGAAACACTGGCGGTGCGGGCGCGAGTGCGAGGCTTCACAGCAACAACAGCTAGTGGAGCTCTGCGACAGCTTTTGGGATGACGTGTGGGTGTGGTCCGTCAGCGACCTACCGGCCGTCAACCACTGGGAGTTCAGGATACCGACGACCAACACGCAGCCCATCAAGCGACCCAAGTACCGATTGAGCAAGACTGAGTGGGACTTCGTGGACAGCTGGTGCAAGGAGCTGTTGGCAGCTGGGGCGATTCGCGAGAGCCAATCTCCCTACAGCATCCCAGTAGTGTGTCCACCGAAGAAGGACGACGACGGCAACTGGACCGGGATCCGGGTGTGTTTGGACGCTCGCCCGTTGAACAGTGTCACTGAGTCGTGGGCGTATTGTATGCCCAAGACAGACGAGCTACTCAGCAAGGTCGCAGGCGCGCGCATGTACAGCGGGTTTGACGCCAAGTCGGCGTTTCATCAGCTGCCCATCGCAGAGGAGGACCGACACAAGACTGCCTTTTGGGGCAGCGACCGGCAGTATGAGTGGTGCCGGATGGCGATGGGCTTCAAGAACGCCAGCCAAGCATGGCAGCGTGTCATGGATGAGGCCCTTGGCGATCTGCCGTTCGTGGCGGTTTACGCCGATGACATCTGTGTCTTTTCAGGCGCAGCCGAGATGAGCGACGCTGAGGTGTTTCAGCAGCACCTTCAGCATTTGGAGACGGTGTTTCAGAGGCTCGCAACGGCGGGCATCAGACTGGCGCCCGGCAAGGGGCGCATGGCCGTGAGGCAGATTGCTTTCTTGGGCCATTGGGTCGACGGCGAAGGCGTATTCCCGCAGCACTCCAAGGTGGAGGCTGTGGTGAAGATGCCGCCGCCGACTGACGTTGCGGGGCTTCGGCGCTTCCTCGGCATGGTGGGCTACTACGGTAAGTTCATCGAGCAAGTTGCAGTCAAGCGCAAGCCGCTGACCAAGCTCACTGGCAAGGTGCCGTGGGAGTGGGGATCGGAGCAGCAACGAGCCTTCGAGCAGCTCAAGGCAGACCTGGTTTCAGCTCCCGTGCTGAGAAATCCGGATTGGAGCCGCCCTTTCATCCTGCACACCGATTTCAGCGGAGCTGGATTGGGCGCGGTGTTGGCGCAGGAGGACGACGAAGGACAGGAGTACGTGGTGGAGTTTGCGAGCCGCACCTGCCAAGGCGCGGAGCCCAACTATGCCAGCTATGAGGGTGAGTGTCTTGCCATGTTGTATGGCATGGACAAGTTCAGATACTATCTGTTTGGCAGGCAGTTTGTGGTGGTGACAGATCATCGGCCTTTGGAATGGCTGATGAACACCGCTCAGCTTCGTGGGAAGTTGGCGCGGTGGGCGATGAGGCTCAGCGAGTACGACTTCGTGGTACGCTATCGGAAGGGCGTTCACCACGTCAACGCAGATTGTCTGAGTCGGGGGCCCGTGGAGGGCGACCCAACGGAGCTGGATGGGCGCGGTGAGTTTTCACCGGAGGGCACCGTGCGACATGCGGCAGCCTTTTGGTGCGCAACGGCTCAGAGCAGCCGGCAGCCGGAGCTGTCAGCATGGGCGCGACGCCGCGTGCTGGACACCGCCCATGAGGGCACGGCCAACGGCGACTTGGTGGCGGTTACCGGCGAGCTGACGGCGGGACCGCGGAGAGGCGATCCGTGGATGGACGCGGAGGCGATGGCGGAGCTGCAGGCGGGCAACGTCAACATGCCGCAACCTTATGCCCGCTATACATGGAGAAACAACATCTTGTGGTATTTACACAAGGACGGCACGCACCGCGAGGTACCGCCACCCAGTGAGCGAGACACGGTGATTATGGATGTGCATGTCAAGATGGGCCATTTGGGGCGGGATCGGCTGCGCAGTGTTATCGCCGCTTCATATTTCTGGCCAGGGATGGTGGAGGATGTAGCCCGAGTCAAGAAGGCGTGTCCGGACTGCGATCGGCTGCAACATCGACCCGGCGGCACCAGCGGCCGCCCAAAGGCAGCCTCACCGCTGGACATGCAGCCGCTGCCGCACTTCGGCATGTTCTACCGCTGGCACTTGGACTTGGCGGGGCCTTTTGAGGCCACCCGCAGTCGCAATGTCTGGGTGTTGGTGATGGTGGAAGCGGCGAGCAAGTGGGTGGAGTTGGTGCCGCTGCGCACCAAGGAGGCAGCCAACATACGACAAGCCTTTCAAGAGAGAGTACTGGCGCGTTTCGCGGCGCCAGGCGAGGTGTGTACCGACGGCGGTACCGAGTTCAGCGGCGAGTTCCACGAGCTTCTCGTGGAGCATGACATCGATCATCCGAAGCCGCTGCCCTATCATCCGCAGCCCAATGGGTTGGCGGAAGGGATGGTGAAAACAGTCAAGGAGGCACTGATGCGCTATGTGGTTCAGCCCGGCAAGCGCGTCGTGTGGGACACTTTTCTGCCTTCCATCGAGCTGGGCTACCGTTGCAGCAAGCAAGCCAGCACCAGGTACAGCCCATACGAGTTGGTGTACGGCAGGGCACCCGTGTTTCCCGCGCAGGCGAGAGCGCTCTTTGAGGAGAGCGCCGTGGACTTCAACAGCCCGGAGGGCATGTGGGAGCTGATGACAGTGCGCGCGGAGCGTTTGGCGCTCATGGTGCCGACGGCGATGCACAACGTGGAAGCGGCGCAGCATCGTGAAGTGATGCGCTATCGCAGGAGGCGCGCGGGGTTGGTGGCGCCCGGAGTGCAACGCTTCAGCCCCGGCGACTTCGTCTACGTGCAACAGCGGCAGCAAGACGCGCTCGATCCACGAGTGCGACCGGCTGTCTACAAGGTTTACGAGGTGAACGACAACGGAGTGGTGGTCATCCAAGGAGCTGACGGCGACACGGCGCGCGTGCGCGTTGAGGAGCTGGCGCGGTGCGCCGTTCCATACGTGGTGTTGCCGGCAGGATTTGAAGACCCAAATATGGCGTGCGAGGAGTGCGACGGGCGCGTCAGCACCCAGCGCAACCCGATCATCATCTGCGAAGACTGTGAACGAGGCTGGCACAAGTTGTGTCATCAGCCACCTGTGGCACGTGTGCCGCGGGGGGCATGGCGGTGTGCGGAGTGCAGCGCTGATGACGCAGCGTTACCGGCACAGTGGACATCGGTGGCTTTAGCCGCCACAACAATCAGTGACAACGACGACAGCGACGAGGAGATTCAAGACCCTGCCCCGCCTTTGCAGCCGACAAGAGCGGCAGTGGCAGCAAGACTGAACTGGGGCATGCCTGGCGCCTGGCACCCAGCAACTGTGACAAGAACGATGAACAACCTTCAAGCAGCCAATGACTATCTACCGGCAATCAGTAACCAAGTGAGCGAGTACGCTGCGCTAGCCAACGTGATCAGCTGGCGCGGCCGAGTAATCTTTGATCCGTGGGCGGGACATGGCAGCACCGCTGAGGCCTTGCGGCCGTGCGGTGCGACAGTGATCAACAACGACTTCAATCCGGTGTACCAAACTGAGATGTGCGAGGACGCGCTGGAATCCTTTGTGTACCAGTGCGCTCGCGATGTAACCGCAACTGTGGCGATGACGACGATGATGACGACGACGATGACGACAACGATGATGACAACACAGCCGCGGTTAGAGGCCCCTTTCATAGTGGTGACCTCCCCGTGGTTCCAACTACTTGATCTGGCGCTGCCAATCATGGCGTCATGCGCGGACATCCTTTTCGTGCAAGTACCAATCTTCTACATCGCGCAGGGACCTTCCCCGCGCATGCAGTGGCTACGGCATCTAGGCGACTGTGGGCGGCTCCACATTATTGCCGGCGACATGCAGCGTAACCGCACTACGCGCCGATCAACCCTGTGGCTCGCGGTCTTCCGCGACAACGAGCTGCGAGAGCGAGAACTGCGAGCTGAGTGGCGTCACTCCGTGGCGTCAATTCACTTCCACACCGAGGCGTGCGCTGGCGACCAGCATCACTGAGCGTCGATTGGCGCCCAGCGGCCGTTCACCCTTCTGGCGACCAACCGTCTGGGGGGGGGGGGGATGGGCCGCCCATTGAGCTGGTGACAGCGCCCCACGCGGGAATGCGAGCATGCGACGGCAGCTGCCGCAGCATCCGTCATATCCGCGTGCGCGTGAAGAACGGGACAGCCAAGCCCTTCCGGGCCGGCTAGGATTAAAGCTAGGGTTCCATACCCGGTTGAGACCACAGGCAGGGCACCTGATTGGTTAGGGTTCCATACCCTGGCCATAGCCCTGAGCGAGGCGCAAGGAGACATACATACCGGAGATCAGAGACCCGCCCAAGCACACCTAGGCGGGACTTCTAAGGGAACTCAGATAGCACCTCAAATCGGGACCTCTAACAGGGACCCCTAAGGTGGACTACCTGCAGAAGACGAAGTACTGTACTGCTGCTGGTACAAGGCGCAAGACTCACTGTAGCCGCAGCCGAGTAGTAGTATAGGACTTGATGAGTACAATTAGACAAGGGCAGTGCGTAATGCGTCTGGCGCGCGGTGCGCGCACGGCGCGCGTGCTATTAGCACTTAGCGTGACGTGCGGCTGCCTTGCCATGGCCGCGATCGCGTGCTTATAGAGGGCCTCCGCCTTCTAGCGGTCCCTCTTCCCCCTTGTCTTGCCTGTGTGTGCCTGTGTTTGCCTATGACAGGCATAGGCAAGAGCCTGTGTACGGGACGGAGACGGTGTAAGAGACGGAGATCGGCTTGAGGAACGAGGGCCAAAGGTAATCACGGTAGCCTACGTGCTTGTCGTACGGTCGCACGCGTGCTGCCCGCTGCATCGTGCGCGCGCGCTGCTGGTGGTGCTGGGTTGTCACCATTCGACCCGGTACCGACGTAAAGTACTGTAGGAACGGTTGATAGCCGCGACCAGCACTGCATAAAGTACTGCACGGCGTGGCAGTGACCTGTGGTGAGAGGCTTCATTGCCACTGGCATTCACCCCCCTGAGTACGGGCAAGACCAGCAACGCTGGTCTGAACTAAAGCCCTATAGGCGTCTGAGAGGTGCCTGTAGTGACTTAGGTTCGCGTTCAGACAAGGGGGAAGAGGGACCGCTAGAAGGCGGAGGCCCTCTATAAGCACGCGATCGCGGCCATGGCAAGGCAGCCGCACGTCACGCTAAGTGCTAATAGCACGCGCGCCGTGCGCGCACCGCGCGCCAGACGCATTACGCACTGCCCTTGTCTAATTGTACTCATCAAGTCCTATACTACTACTCGGCTGCGGCTACAGTGAGTCTTGCGCCTTGTACCAGCAGCAGTACAGTACTTCGTCTTCTGCAGGTAGTCCACCTTAGGGGTCCCTGTTAGAGGTCCCGATTTGAGGTGCTATCTGAGTTCCCTTAGAAGTCCCGCCTAGGTGTGCTTGGGCGGGTCTCTGATCTCCGGTATGTATGTCTCCTTGCGCCTCGCTCAGGGCTATGGCCAGGGTATGGAACCCTAACCAATCAGGTGCCCTGCCTGTGGTCTCAACCGGGTATGGAACCCTAGCTTTAATCCTAGCCGGCCCGGAAGGGCTTGGCTGTCCCGTTCTTCACGCGCACGCGGATATGACGGATGCTGCGGCACTACTACTAGCGACTATTATTTATCCGTGAAGGCTGCTGGTGGTGGCGGCACGTCCATCCAGTTACGTGCGAGTACATCCGGCGTTATTGCCGGCGGGCGATAAATCCTTTTTGTCATCATTCTGGTAGTCGTACCAGCCCGGTGAAGCGTACATGGCACTGACGTACAAGGTACAAGGTTGTCCGTGTAGTACCGGGTAGTACGCGATATATTTATTACGCCGGTACCGGGTATCTAGTACCCCGGTACCCGGTACCCGGGCACGATGGAGAGTGGTCCTGTGGATAACTACGACTATTAGTACATGGGAGCGCAAATCTCAGCCGTACTATTCGGCCAAAGTGGGGAATTTTGTGTACATTATAGCTAGTACTGCTGAACGGGCCTGCCAGCCGTCCGATCAAAGGTCATCAGATGGGCGGTTTGGCTGCCATGTTTTGCCAAAGAGTGCTCACGTTACATAAATATTCGCGAGGGGGGAGGCGGGGGCAGGCAGCGGTTTGCCGAAGAATGATTGAATTACAATATTCGCGACAGCTGCCATCGGGGGATGTGGCCCGGCGGGGGGAGTGGGGGGGCGGGCGGGCGTGGTCCCCCCGCCGCCCCCGCGCCCCCCCCCCCCCCCCCCCCGCCGCTCCCGCCGGGGGAGTGAGGGGAGGGGGGTAAGGGGGCGGGGGCTACTGCTTGTTCTTGTTCTTGCGTGCCCGGGGGACCCTCCGCTTCGACGATCTCGCTGCCTCCGCCTCCGCCTCCGCCTCCGCCTCCGCCTGCGCCTGCGCCTCCGACTCCGCGACCGTCAGTTTCTTACCTCGGCGTTTCTTCACTGGCCTCTTCCGCTTCTTGTCATCCCTCAGTGTCTTCACCACCCCGGGAGGCTGTGCCGTCGACGACGCCGCCATGAGCTTCCTTACCTTCGCGTCGGGACGCCCCCTGTGCCCAGACACCCACAACAAGCCACAATCGTTTCGCCTTTAAGCGGCTGAGGATGCGGCCTCCTCGGCCACCACGAGTTGCGCCGCTGGCACTGTGGAAGCCTTGGCGTTGAGGTGGGCCTTACGGCGCTCCCGGACGAACCTGCGCGCGGCACAAGTTAGCCACGAGTGGGTGCGTGCTAATGTGGAGGATGGAGTGTTTTGTTGCGCGCCCACCTTGTCACGCGTTTCCTCATGTCTTTCTCGTCCTCCTCGATGCCGGCGGCGCGGACACGCGAGACAACAAGGCTCGCCGCCCACTTTTGCCCGGGGGGGCGAGGTCGGCCATGGCGCTGTGAGCGGTGAAGGGGGGGGGGGGGGGGGGGCGGCCGAGGTGGAGAAACTAACACCCAGTCGACGACCGCCTTCCGCAGCAGTCAACGACACATCGGAGGCGAGGAGCAGCGCGCCACTACTATTTATATGCACGTATTGTCAAGAGCTAGTCGGTGCGGCATTGTGTCAGTGTAATTTCGCAATGTTTATTGTTGAAGTAGCACGGCGTAATGGATACGGCGAGTGAATCCGGGATAATGTGTGCGACGAATGTGCGCGCGCATCGTTGTGCGGCGGTGTGCGGCGGTGTGCGGCGGTGTGCACCGATGTTAATATAGTGTGAATATTATATCGGCCGTAGACGATCAGGTCTGGCAGCACCGCCCGTGCTTGTAAATAAGCGACAACGGATCTAGTCTCCCGCTAGTCTGTGCACCGCCAGTGCACTCCGCAAGCCTCGCCTCCATCCGCGTCGGAACCGGTAGTAAGTGTTGTTGTGTGCGCACATCGTGACAACATATTACACGGTGGCAATTGCAATTATTAGCGGTGGATAATGTGAAGGCGTTTTCGAAATCGACAGAGAATGAGGCGGTGCTGGCGGAGTGCATTGGCGGTGCATAGAATAGCGTGTTGCTGGGGTTTTGGCTGCATCGGACGCCGTATTCCCACCCATCCGGCACGGAATGTCCGGTTTTTACACATTTGTGTGTTAATAAAGTGTGAATATTACGCGTCTTTTACGGTGGATGGGCATCCGGCGTCCGATGCACCCCAATTATTTGCAGCACGCTACTCTACGCACCCCCAACGCACTCCGCAAGCCTCGCCTCCATCCGCGTCGGAACCGGTAGTAAGTGTTGTTGTGTGCGCACATCGTGACAACATATTACACGGTGGCAATTGCAATTAGCGGTGGATAATGCGAAGGCGTTTTCGAAATCGACAGAGAATGAGGCGGTGCTGGCGGAGTGCATTGGCGGTGCATAGAATAGCGTGTCCCTGGGGTTTTGGCTGCATCGGACGCCGTATTCCCACCCATCCGGCACGGAATGTCCGGTTTTCACACATTTGCGTGTGAATATATATAGTGTGAATATTACGTAGGCGTCTTTTACGCTGGGTGGATGGGCATCCGGCGTCCGATGCACCCCGAATCTCACCAACACGCTACTCTACGCACCCCCAACGCACTCCGCCAGCCCCGCCTCTTTCCGCGCAGGTCCTACGTTCCATTGTATGTATATACATACGTACATGTACTGCTCCGAAACCAGCCCAAACTTAATGAGTGCACAAGTGTAAATGGGGGGGGGGGGGGGGGTGGGTGGGGGGGGGGTGTGTGGCGGCGGGGCATCCACTCACACATACCCCGGCGATGCATGACAGATATTACATGCCGTGGCGGGTCGGCGGGCCGACCCGGCGGGGGGGGGGGGGGGGGGGGGGGGGGGCGTCTATTCAACTACACGTGCGACAGTGTCGTTTCGTGGAGCAGTATATGTGCCCGGCCTCATTTATACCGCCCCCTACCTGCGCTGCATGGTCCACCCCTACGAATTACTTAGCACAAACCGCCATTACTTAATAGGAACCTAGCACAGCCAGGCTTATATGCCCGCTTTGCCGATCAACTTCTACGCACTTTCCGTCCCTTAACCGCCGGACATGGGGGTTAAGCCGCCAGCCTCGGCAGTTGCTTAGCCAGACTTGGCATCCCGTACCGTGTCCATGGCTTCGCAGCTCTGCCGCCGGCACACGCCAAGTCCGGCGCTTGCTGCCGCGGGGTTGCGCACGCATGCACGCACGGTAATACGCCGCCGACGCCGCCACGCTTATTTCCACCACCTTCGCCTGCCGCAGCTTCGCACGCCTTTCCGCCGACATACGAAACGCACGAATCCCCCCCCCCCCCCCCCGTCCCCGCGTCATGTATATTATATTCGAGGCGACTATGCGGGGCGCAGCACACGCCGCGGCTTGGGTCGGCGGAGCGGCAGGCGGCGGGAGCCCTAATGGCCGGGCAGTATCCACACCCACACAGGCACCGCCGCTCACCTCCGACGCGGATGAACCGCCTCCCAAAGGAAACATGCCGGTTGGTGGTAATCCCAGCAGGCGTGGGGTGCCGGCGCCGGTACTGGTGCGACGGAGCTGTCGCGTCAGGAACCGCACCGCATGTGGAGCAACACATGGCGGTGCCGGCCCCACCTATGTCTAGGGCCACCTCCTCACAACACCCCGCCACGACGGCGTCGGCCACCGCCGACGGCGCCGTTGCGGGGGGGGACGCCCTGCCAGGCGACGATGATGCGCCTGGTGCGCCGCGTCAGGAGGCGGAGGAGGCCGTGGTCGAGGCGACTGATCGGGCTGAGGGGGTTGTCGAGGCGAGCGAGGCTGCGCTCGCGCCACCCGCCCCGCAGCCACCTGCGGGACATGCCGACTTGCTCGTCGCCATGTTGACCGGAGCACTACGAGCAGTGGCGGGAGGCGGCCACATGCACTATCATGTGCGTGTCCTGGCCGGACGCCCGTCATGCGTGGACTGCGGCCAACGGACGGACTGGGAGTGTTGCTGCGACGGCACCCCGGCTTTGTGCGGCCCCAAGTACCCATGCATGGCGACCCATCAGCGGGCAGTCCTCTGCCCGACCACGGCCACGGTGAGGGCGGAGTTCCGCCATGTCAGGGACGCGTTCCACGACGCGACTCGCGCCGCCGTGTGTGAGGCTTCCGAGAAGGCACGCGCGGCTGGTAGGGTGCGCAGGGTGAGGCGGCGGACGGCCCAGGAGCTGAAGGAGAGCGAGACATGCCGTCAGTGAGGTCGGGCGCAATGTCATTGGGTGGGGCACACGGACGTGTAACACTTGCACTTTGCGCGTACTGCTGGGTTACATCCAAGCGGTGTCACACTATGCAACCGGAAAGGCTGCGTTGCTACTGCAAACGATGCTACGCCTCACTCGGTAGCAACCGCTGCCCCGTCTATCCCACAGCCGCTGCCCCCCCCCCCCCCCCCCCCCCCCCCCGCGCGCGGGATCCCCGCCATCAGCAGCTTGCACTTGCACTTTGCGCGTACTGCTGGGTTACATCCAGGCGGCGTCACACCGGAAAGGCTGCGTTGCTACTGCAAACGATGCTACGCCTCACGCGGTAGCAACCGCTGCCCCGCCCATCCCACTCGGGATGCTGAGAGCAGCTAAAGGGCACCGGGGGCGGGGCAAGAGGGAGCAGGGCCAATGATTGTGGAAGAGCGGGGACCCGCTTGCATGCCATCGTATTATATCTTGCACAATATCTGTTGCTGCACTCATATCTCACGTCACTAGCTTAGCTATAGTGATTCCCCCCCCCCCCCCCCCCCCCCCCCCGCACCGCGTACGCACAAGCCTGGGTATACGCATCAACTGCCCGCCGGGATGAGAAACTGGTATTGGTAGTGTGTCTGTGGGGTGGAGGGGGGGCAAAAGAGCTGCCAATTGCTGCCAAGCTGGTGCGTTACATTGGGGCAGGCGCTGGGCAGACAATTGGGGCTCGCTTCAGAGCATTGTCTAGTGCCTATGCGGCTGCGCCGCCTCCGCCGCATGCAGACTCTCCGGGCTCACCAGCACCGCCACCTCAGTCATGCGGCCCTGCATCCCGCAGCCCGCCGCCGCCAGCCAGATCAGAGGTATCCAGAAGCCAGTGCTGGGGTTGTTGCGGCATGACCGCATAGTTTTCAGCGGCTGCCGTCCACAACTTGTAATGCATCCCTTTCCGCCGATTCCGCTGTATGCGCTGTCTTGGCGCCGCGCTGCCCCGGCCGCCGCGCGTTGGCGCCGCGCTGCCCCGGCCGCCGCGCCTTGGCGCCGCGCTGCCCCGGCCGCCGCGCCTTGGCGCCGCGCTGCCCCGGCCGCCGCGCGTTGGCGCCGCGCTGCCCCGGCCGCCGCGCGTTGGCGCCGCGCTGCCCCGGCCGCCGCGCCTTGGCGCCGCGCTGCCCCGGCCGCCGCGCGTTGGCGCCGCGCTGCCCCGGCCGCCGCGCCTTGGCGCCGCGCTGCCCCGGCCGCCGCGCCTTGGCGCCGCGCTGCCCCGGCCGCCGCGCGTTGGCGCCGCGCTGCCCCGGCCGCCGCGCCTTGGCGCCGCGCTGCCCCGGCCGCCGCGCCTTGGCGCCGCGCTGCCCCGGCCGCCGCGCCTTGGCGCCGCGCTGGGTATCGAGTCCTCCCCTCCCTAGTGAGCGCGTCCACCTGCGCCTTGCGCTCGGGGCCGTCCTCCTCCGTCACCACATTCTGCAACCCCCACCGCGTGACGAACCACGCAGCTCCTTGCATGCGCTTGTACATGTGCCCAAGCACCGCCAGTCGTGACACCGAACGCACCACCGCTGGGGACGCGAGCTCCTTCTCGGGCATGATCGCCTTCACCCGGGCCTCCTCGAGGAGCGGACCGGCGTTAAGAATGGAAAACGTTTCCATGTGGTGCAAGCAGTCCTCCATGACCCAGCCGGGCTGCACCGTCACCTTGCCTGACCCTGCAGTCATGGAGGGGAATGCCGTCACGCCCACGCCCACGCCCACGCCCGGGGGGGGGGGGGGGGGGGAGGGGTTTACCTTTCGATTCTTGGACACTGCAAACGAAGGGCGCAACCCGCGTTCAAAGTTGCTGGGTATCGGGACTAAAGCCTGGCGCCGGTCTTCCTGCTTCATAGCTCGGAATCCAATGTGGCCCTGCACGGTGACAAATTTCCTCCAGAAGTCCCTTCCCAAGCCAAAAAAAAACAGGTGGAACGGCGCGAGGGGGAAGAGGTTGACCATGCTGACATAGCCCCGGACCACATGCACATGGCACACGCCATGGCAGCCAGTGTTCTGCTTGGCCTCCGCCAGCCGGGTTGTGTTGACCGCACGCCGGGCAAGGTGCGTGATTCACTGGACAAGTCATCGCCTTCATGGACGGTTACCAAGCGAGCCTCCCCGTCCGCATCCACAGGGGGGTGCTCCTGGGCAGCCGTCATAGCCTCCACAACCTGCCACGCCGACCGGGCGGGTGCGTGTGATTCCATACAACCGCAGTTGAGTGGTGCCACCAGCACGCAGGCCGGGCCCACTCACCTCTGAACGCAGAAGGCCCACAATGCCCCCGTCCTCGAAAACAGCGCGCCACTGGGTCGCCCCGCCGTAGTCCTCCAACACCCACTCGGTAACGACGCCGGTTATCACGCCGTAGTGCCATACTCCCCGGAACTTCTTGGCGATGACCTTCATGTAGAAGTCACCGGGATCGCCTTTCCATATCACGCCCTCATCCGTTTCCGACGGCTGCAGCTACTCCTGCTGCCGCCCCTGTTGTTGTTGCTGCTGCTGCTGCCGCCCCTGCTGCTGCTGCTTGTGATAAGGCGGCCTTGCGGCGCAACTTAGCCGCACGCTTCAACGAGTGGCTACAGTTCGGGAAATTTAGGAAGTGCCGCTCTCGCGCCATCTTATCACATGTGCCCGTCACGTTGCCCCGGCAGTGCTTGCATGAGTACACGCCATCCTTCGACACACTCGCTATCCATCCCTTTATTTTGCCGGCATGCCTGCTGCCGCGCGCAGGGGGCGGGGGGGGGGGGGGGGGGGGGGGGGGTTGAGAGTTGGGGTGGATGTAACCCACCACCGGCAGGCAACACAGATGCGAGTGCGCGGCTGTCCGCGCTTGATTCAACGGTGAGCGGCGGTGACCGTGAGGCGACCCCGTACTTCATGCGCGTGCTGGGGCGTTACACAATCATCAGCAGTTAGGGCGGCTGCATTAAAACGCGCACCTACGAACACCACCTACCGCCTACCACCTACCGTACCACCTACATCCGCCCACACCTCCGCCCGTCGTGCCGCACATCGCCGCACACCGCGGGGTCAGCGGTCAGCGATGTGCGGTCAGCGATGTGCGGCGATGTGCAATGAGTGCGTACATCCGCCTGTACATAGCCCGGGTGCTCCGCGTCGGCGGGCGACACGCGAGCCCGCGTGCGCATATCAATTTGATGAAATTATGGAAACGAGAAATTCATATAGTACTTTACAGGTCGCGCGCGATAGTCGTCGCTACTGGGTATGAAATCCACGTCCCTCGTCCGTCCCGTATCGTCCCCGTATGTCGTCGTTCGTCACCAGTAGGGCACATTTACGTCACATCTGAATCTCACAGTGCTTGTAGAGCATGCCGGTGGGCTGCCCGCCATCGTCGTCCGTGATGTTGAAGACCTCCGCCTCGGCGAGGCACGGCAAACAGTAAGCGGCACCGCGCTCGACAGTGCCGTGCTTGATGAGACGCTCCGGGGGCGTTAGGACGCGCCCGGTAGTCGGGGACAGCTCCAAATCGTCGTCCTCGTCGCTCCCCTCGTACTCCCACTCCGACCCACTACCCCCCACGTCCTACTCCGCATCCGAGGAGAGGTCCAGGAACCTGGTGCCGTCGTGGTTTCGTGTAGCGGGGGTTGGTCCGGGCTGCGCGGCTAGGTTGGCTGCGGGTGGGTGCCGCGCCCCCGCCGGTGCCATCCTCCCACTTGCGCTCTGCCACAGAAATACCCATCCAGGGAAACGCGACTGAGGGACTGTAAAACACACTAGGAGAGAATCCACGAGGTAGAAAGTTTCCTAGTACACATGGCTAGGTCTCCTAACCGTGAAAGGCACTTTTCCTAGGCCGAGCAAAGCAGCTGCATTGGTGCGAAGTTGAGGGATGAGGGTGGGTTGGCGTGCGCGTACTGTACTAAGTCTTGAGGGTGGCCACGGAGATGCCGAACTGAGGCCAGAGCAGCCGCGCCAGGCAGCCGAAAGTCCCGTTTTGGGTCCATTGCGCCCCCGCGGGGGCCGATGCTTCGGTTGGTTGCGGGGGGTGGGTAGCTGTGACTGAGAATGTGGCAGGGTGACGAGTGGGTTAGCGTGTACATGGCGCTGTGCCGCACCCGCACGCGTGCAGCTGAGTGGGCGGAAAACGGTATTTTGGATATAACATCTTCGGGAAGTTTTCGCACTACGGTACGGGTTACCGCGGGAAGCGATGTGCTCGTAACCTGTTGCGAGCAAGGTGACCCCAAGTTGTCCAAGACCACACCCGGCTCACCACCCGTGTATGATATTCTCATCCGTACGCCCGTGTGTTACCATGCCGGATGGAGAAGAACCCGTCGTTGAGCCAACGCTCGAGTCGCTATACGCAGATGTAAAGTCTCAGTCTACATTACTGCGAGAGCTTGCCACAGCGATGGCCCAATTGACGGCTCGTGAGCGCGTTGTTGATGGAGAAGGAGCACTACATGGTTCCGGTTCCGGGCAGCGCATCGCGGGACAGCCGACAGGCAGCGGGGTAGCCGCAGAGCGCCCCGACTTGCTAGAGCTAGCCCAGGCGGGCGGCAATGTCGGAGCAAAATCCGTGAGTGACGAGGATGACTACCTCGCGGTGCCAGAACTACTGCAGAGAGCAGAGTCTGGTTACGAGGCCATTCGACCGGTCAGCCGAGTGCCTGGACTCTTCCCCGTAAGCACCGACCTAACGAACCAGTACCTAAAGCAGGATGACCGGCGTCTGCCGGCCCATGAGGAGTATCTATGGATGTCGTGTTTCGGCGCCCACATGGCCGCATTTTTCGTGGCTTTCGACGAGCTGCTGCCTTACGTCCCTGCTGCAAATTAGGACTTCACGCCCTACCTCGCGAGAGCTCGGAACCACGCCGAAGCCATCGACAAGGCGTTGCGCTTTCGTTTGGCCTTACTACGGAGGTTTAATGAGGTCAAGCGTGTGCACGGTGACCAAGGTGTTCTGGACGTGCTGCGAGCTCAATATCTTCAGCCTGCTTCTAAGCATCTGGGTTCCGCGATTTTTGCGGACCTCATGAGGGACTACGAGCGTCGCGTCTTCGAGGCGACTGTGGCGAGCAGCGCCAAAGCAACCGCTACTGCTCGGGTGGCGGCAGCAGCTGCAAATCGCGGACGTGGATGAGGACGTGGCGTGGTCGTGGTCGCGGGCGTGGTCGCGAAGGTGAGCACGAGTGACGGTGTGGGCGCCTTTCGTCGGAGCTGCTGGAGCTTTGCGAGGCCACCTTTCGGTGACCGCCGCAAAGCGCACCCTTGCAGCTCAACGGCGGGATGAGCGCCATGTGTCAGGATCTGACCTCCCACCTTACAGACTTCATTTAGACCTTCCTCGGTGCGGGGCTTCTTACAACTACAGCCGAGTGCGGCTCAACCATCCGCACACCTGCACATGGCGGCTCAACCAACCGCCTCCCGTACCATTCCCTCAATGCGTTCGTCGGTTGTTACACTGCGTGTCACAACTGGTTCGCAACGGCCAAGCTTCGCGCGTGTACGTTACGCGCGCGACAGGCGCTACGAGCGCGAAGGTCGTGCGGGGCGGCCCTCCTACCTTAACCTTGCCCCGCAAACCCGTACTGGCGCTACTGCAAACCCGTCCAGCATCTACCGGCCAACCGCCGGGAACCTAACCGTTGCTGCCGAGTACTTTGCAAACAGTAGTCGCACCTCTGGAACTTTGTCGATAAAACGACGCACTTACGTAATTGACGAGCCAGAGGCTGTCGCTCCCTGGGCTGCTTCACTGCGATCTCGACTGCATGATGCTTTCGGCTCAGACGAGCTAGGACAACGGACACTCGACATGCTCTCCATCTCCCTCACCGCGCATACACTCAAGAGCTACGCCGGCAGACTATCTCAGTTCGCGGAGTTTTGCCACGACGACTCCGAGAACATAAGCCCGCTACTGTCGTTCGGTACGTTGCCTGGATTGCTTGGTGAGCGAGGGCACATTGGAGCTAAGTCACTGCAACCCTACCTACTGTCTGCAATCAACACGTTTTTCGAGCTGCACAACCTCGACCCAATCGCCAAGGACAGCCTACACCTCACTTCGGCAAGGCGTGGGCTGATGCTGCGGCAGCGCCGTCTAGAAACCGCCCGTTTGCGAGTTCCTCTGCATGTTGATGTAGCTTACCGCTTCGTCACAAAGGCCGAGCTGATTGTGTCTGCTCCCACCCCAGAGTACCAACACGACTTCCGAGCCCTCGTGTCCTCGGTTGTCAACTTCATGTTCTTTGCCAGAGGACTTACTGGCGTCTATTGCCGAGTGCGGGATGTGCATGTCGACGATTACAACATTACCTTGCAGGTGTACCGTGAGAAAGGCCGCGCTAGCCGACGGCGACCCGACGACCTGTGCGTACTTCTCCTTCCGGTGTCAGAGCATCCCCGAATTGCACCTCTCATGCACTACTTCGTTTCATCGACAACGTACAGTCCGTCCCCCTGGTAACTGCCGCCTTGGCTGAAACAAACTTCTGGGCGGTCACCCCGAGCGAGCAGTCCAAACCTTGGACCGCCGCTACAATGTCGGACTGGCTGTCTACAACCGTCCGTCCTGTGGGTGCTGCCCCTCCCGCCGGCACTTCCTGGACCTCGCACAGCCTTCGCAAGGGAGCAGCGTCGGCCAACGCCATCGGAGTACCATTGTCCCACATTCGCTACCAAGGCGGCTGGGCCACTAACTTCGACGTCGTTCTGGACTACATCGACCCCAACGTTCTTCCTTCACCTGGCGCATGGTTCTTCTTTGGCCACGTCGCCCCACTCCGCCACTTCCAAGTCCAACATGACTCCGCAGCGGTGGCCTTCCCGGTGCCTCCTTCAAGACCTGGCGCTATCCCTTCTCTGTCAATCCACCGCTCTCTCCGTTCGCTCATGACTGGCAAAACCAGACTCCACTTGAAATGATCTAAACTTGTTTATGGGGTTTCCTCCCTTGACCTAACCGATTTTCGGCTACAAGTGATGCTCAGTAGTACGGGAACTAGGCATCTGTCGTTGCGCCCCCTTTTTGGGTGCAGCGCGAGTAGACATAAAAGCAGCCATAACAGCTGAGCCCGCCATCTTCCAGTTTGCTGCGTTCCACGCAGCGCCCCCCTGACTCCGTTTTTCCTCCACGCTTTCGCTAAACCATCCTCCCAATTTCCGCTCTTGACCGTGTAAAACAGCCTGCGCGATTTTTTTGGCAAAACCAGACTCAACTTGAAACTTCAGTACATGGGGCGGGTTCGGCCTTTTACACACTCGTCTCAGCAAGAGCATGTCGTAGAGGTATAATCCTATATGATTGCTATGTTACCCCAACATTGGGAGAGAAACGGCATCATGTTCATGTCGAGAATGATAGCACTCTCACATTAACGGTTAAGTTGTGCATGTGAAGGGGTAGGTGGCCGTGCCGTGCCTCCTCCACCGCCTACGAGAACAGTGTCATAAGCGCGGTCTCGCGATGTTTCGCTTCACCGTCGGCTTTGTAAGGCAAGATTGTCCAAGGGGGGGGGGGGGGGGGGGAGGGGGGGGGGGGGGGGGGGGCTTTCTCGGCTGAATCTTCCGTGACGTAGTCGTCTTGGATCTGCACCGTTGGCCGTATGCTCTCCGATCTTGTGCAACTCGCCAGTGCCGGTCGCTCGACTCGCGGCAGCCCCTTGTCTACGCTCCCGGCCGAGGTCACCGCCCGAGGAGGTCGCGCCGAAGTCGAAAACGCGCGATTTTATTTCCAACATCCCTCGCGAGTAACCTGCCCACGTCCGAGTCGTGCACACAATCCCCTCCCCACCCGTAGGCGGATCTCGGAGAGGCCGACTACGCAACGCCGAGGTCGTAGCCAAGGAATAATTGTTTTTAGCAGCCTCCCGTACATGGTTAGTTGCTGAGTGCCCAACGGCGCCAGCACCATGCGCTACCGTGCCTACTACAAGGATTATTTGAGAAGCCCCCTCTGGAGCTCCTCATCGGTCGTCGCATGATCCGAGGATCAGCGGCCACCCCGCTCAGCCCCCTACCGCACCCAACCGGGCACGGGTCCTAGAGGTTACTAGTGCCCACCGCGTGGAGGTGGGGTTGGTGCCGCCAAGCATGCCGCAGTCATGATCCTCCGCTCCTAGTGGGCCATCGTCTGGTGACGGGCGCCACGTACGAGGGGTACTAGCTAGTACGAGTGCGCACGTGACACGCGCACGAGTACCCGTATCTCGGCATGCTGGTTGTCTGCCAGCTTGTCTACTTGTCAAATATATTCGCATTCTTATTGATAGTGGTGGACGCATAATTTGAAATTTGAAATTTCTTACAACCTTGTTCCCGCTTGGTCTTTTCGTTCTAAGTTGGCCAACTATCGCAGAGCCCGGCGGCACGAATCCGCATAGGGTCCACTAAGAAAAAAGTTGAAATTGATTACAACGTGCTAGTCTGCTCCTCTCCAACGCCCATACCGAGTTGATCTTAGGGCCTGCCTATTCACTAAGTACATTGCATAGCGTGCAACCCTATGAAGGCCGGGTCCCTACTCCCCCTCCCCCCCCCCCCCCCCTACCTAGCAGCTAGCATATTGATTCATCGCTCGTGAGCTAAGCCCCTCCTTCAGCAGTATGGCCCCGGCTAGCTCCGGGCCCCCATCCACTAGTTTGTTTTTGGGAAGGTGTGAGGGGCACATCAATCTGCCTAACGCGGAGGGACCCTCCATCCCCCGCCCCTGCATCTCGTTGCAAGCATCATCTAGCAAAGCAGCGCGATAACTCAATTGTCTATGCTAATTCCACGTAAGTCAAGCAGTAGCCTTGTCATCTTTGAGTGCCTCTGCATGCACTACCGTATCTGCACCTAAGAGAAGATATTCGACATTTATACGAAACACTCTCACCACAGTGTGTCATCCACGGATCCTCCGCGCTTTTTATAGACCGCGGCGATCAAAAGGTACCTCTTGACAGTAAAGCGCGGACTGAGTCCACGGATCAATCCCCGATGTGGGTCAGTTCGCGGATGTCACGCATTACAGACGATATGATATGACCAACTAACAGTGTCATATTACGAAAACCATGGTATGACAAACAAACGTATAGTGTTATATCATACCGTGACCACCTAGCAGTGCCGACCGCTTCACCTACCTTTCAAGGGGATGGAATGTGAGGAGATACTCGATACTTACGTATGTGATACACTCTCCCAGTGTGCTTTGCCATCCACGGATCCTCCGCGCTTTTGATAGAGCGCGGCTATCAAAAGCTACCTCATGACATCGCCCTTCCTGCGGCCAACCTTGGCTGCCGTTTTCTCCGCCATGTCCATCTTCACGGCCAACGCCTACTCCGCGCGAATATGCGCTAATGCGCCGGGGAGGGCCACTGGCGCTCCTCCTCCGGCTCCACTGCCCCTCCGCCGCCATGTCCGCATGTCCTTCTTGTTGCCCCTCAAGCTGCCATGCTCCGGTCTCCAGTTTAATTGCCCCTAGCACCAGCTCCGCGCCTGGCGCTGCGGATGATGGGGCAGCCTCCTCCAGTTCCATCGCCTCACTGGCCGGGTGATGCAGCGCATGCAACATGGCGTTGAGCTTCGTCAGGATGGCCATGTTCTTGGCCTTGGAGCCGCACTCATGTGTGCGAGCTGCATCCTCCACCTCCACCTGCAGTTGCGCCACTTGTTGCACCGCTGCCCGGGTTGTGTGTGTGCCGGTGCCGCAGGTCTTGAGGCGGTTGGACTGCCTGACCCCTCCGGAGCGCAACACCAGTGCGTTGAGCTGGTGCGCCGGAGAGGAAACCTCCGATGCCCGCCTTAGGGTCGGGGGCCTCATGCCGGCATAAGAGAGAGAGAGAGAGAGAGAGAGAGAGAGAGAGAGAGAGAGGGGGGGGGGAGGGAGGGAGAGAGACACAGGGAGAGAGACGAGAGAGAGACGAGAGAGAGAGAGACGAGAGAAAGCCCGCCGCATGAATGGCAAGGATATGCTTCGCATTTGGCAACTACGGCAACCTCGTGCATTAGTACGTCGATTTGTTTTACATGTCAGTCAATTTATCTCAGTCTATTGTGTTGAGAAACCAAGGTGAGAAAGCGTGTCGGCAGGTACTATCAAAGTGCAGAATCAAGATGCTAGCCACCTTGTCCAATGAGACTCAAGTGGGTGCTCGGGTCAACCTTGCACGACGAAAGGGTGTCATTTACAAATTACAACTTTGCTGGAATAGAAACTAGACTGGGTGGGAGGGTCGGTAGAACATGTGCCTTAAAGGTAATTTTCTACTCCAACGTTTCGATTGTTGTGCCGGCTGCGGCCTCCTTGGCGGCGGCCTCTTTCTCTAGTTTCTTCCGATAATGATATATGAGAGCACGGAAGGGCTTGCGCTGACGCCCGCCCTTGGGTGGCTCGGGGGCCTCCTTGGATGTGGACTTGGTCTTGGTTGCGGCGGGCGGGATCTTGCTTTGGCCTCGGGCTTGGGCTTGGGCTCAGCTTGGGAGAGGTTCATCCTCATCGCGGGCACGCGAAGGGGCTACTCATCGGCCGATGATTCACACTTTTGCGTAGAGGCATCTGTGGGTCCTCCTCTCCGCCTTCGTCCGGCTTGCTCGACCCCGCGAGTATGTCGTCTTCACATGGATCGGTGGTACTTCGGAGATAATATGCGACTACTTAAAAAAATCATCATTAATGGAAACATGTGCATGCTATGGTACGAGTTGTACTGAGGAGGCTGAGCCTTTTTTAGATGGGCCGGCAGGTTGAGCAACGGCGGGTCAACTTTGGTCTCTTTAGTGCCCGGGTGTGCCTTATCGAAGCGGTGCTGAAAGATTTCTTGTTGGAAAGTCTTCAATCGTGTGCCGCAGTTCTCGTCCTCAATGCGTAGGTTGTGCTCCCACACGTCCGCGCATTTGGTCGCGCCTTCAACTTAAGTCGTGTTACTGTCGACCAACACCACATGAAGAGAGTTACATGGGGACTCCTTCGCCCTTGCGGGTGCTCAGACCTGCCAATGACGGGACGGCACACGTAACATGGGTAATGGGTCATCTCGCAAGCGGTTAATGCCATTATTGGGTCAGGCTAGAGCATGCCGTTGTTGTTCCCGTTCCGCACATGACGTTCACAACTCTACAACACTTCCCGAAGTAACCCGTACGACATTTCGCGATCCGAATACGGTACGAATAATCTGTCCGCGCGGGCCGCGCGCCATTGCGCCGCGGGATCTGCGTCGCGCCGCCCGATAAATATATATGTACACGCACGGCACTGCGCGGGCGGCGAATGATGCATCCACTAGCACAACCCCGTCCAGACCACCAGCTGCTCCCGCCCACCTCGTAGCACTACCTCCTGCCACCTTCGTCGAGGACACATGACGATCATGGCTGGCTTGGGGCGCGTGTATGCCCCGGGACGGCGGCCGCGAGAGCGAGGTCCACCCTTGCGACCACCTGCCGGCCGATTGACAAGGAATTCGCGTTTTGCGGACACCATACGCATGTAGGGCAGATTAGCAGTTGTAATCAATTTCAATTTCAATTTCGCCTTTAGGGCCAAACCGCTCGGATAGAAAGGCAGTTTATTCAAATGAGAAGGCATAAATAATGTACGTTTTCCATGGCTAGTCCGACGGAGCCCGTACCATCGGTGCGAAGTTTACGGTTGGGGCGGCGCTCACATCGGTTGCTGCGGGGTGGAAACGGAGATCCTGCAGCACGCCGCCTGCGTGGCCGTAGCGGTCGCGACCCGCCCACCACCGCCGCAATAAGAGGTCCTTCTGGCGCTACGGGCGGTCGCGGTGTCGGTGGTTGACAGTCGTGGGCTTGCCAGAGCTAGAGCATGGGCAAAGGGCCGCTCGATGTGCGCGTCGCGTTGCCGCAGGTGCACACTGTACTAACGGCGCAAACCGCATACCGGATCTTACAGTCGCTGCGGGCAGTTTTCACAATAAATTTCGTACGGGTAACCGCGGGAAGTGTTGTGTGTGCCGCGCGCGGAGGCTCAATTCAAGATTCTTCTCATGGCATCCCATGTTTTTTGGTACTTGTTCACATGGGTCCCTTTGTGGAGAAACTATAGCCGTGGCGACACAAACGCGTGGATGAAGCCGGTGAAATAACTCTGCGGGCCTTTTGAATCGGGTTTGATGAATCTTGCGGTTGTCAAATTGCCAGGCCTATCGCACCAGCATAACCAGATGTGCTCTCCTTGGTGAATCCACCTCTTGCCAATACCGGGCTGAGAGGGACCCATACTTCGATATATCGCTTGTTCAACAAAACTGAGTTGGCATTGGCAAACCGTTGGTCAGACAAAAAGAACCAGCACCGCTTTCAAACGATTCCAAACGTCTCTAACGACTCGGCCAACTCAAGCGTGGCGCCGAATTTAGCCTTGCCCCTTTGTTCTTTGTCGATTTCGAGGACTCCGGCTTCCGCGACAGTAGCAGACATTCCCGAAGGCCGTTTTGCCGCGCCGCAGATCGTGTCTGAAATCGCAAGTGAGATGTCGCCGACGGCATTATTGATTGGCGATGTCGTCGATTCCCTCTCGGAAGTCTCTTGAGGGTCATCATGCTATCCATGGTCACTTACATTCCACTAAAATTAAGCAGTCGTAGTGCAGTGAAAAGGCATATTATCAATGGATACTTACCAATAATAATGGACTAGTACATGATGCCTTCGCAATTGGCCAGCCGCTTGTAGCTTTTGGGGATAACGGCTGTTCTTTCGCGCTTTATTGCTTGGGCTAGAAGTCATGCTACGCTTCCACCGCCGCGATCTGAGCAGAGTCGTCGAATTATTGGGTCTAAGCGGAGTCTTCGATTTTCGAACTCGGAGACCGGAGATGAGGTGCTTCGGCATGGGCGTGTCCTTGGGGGACCTACATAAGGGTATAATTTCGATGAGAACGGTATCGAATGATTAATGATTATGCATGTTATGAAGGTGTGTTCGGCGAAGTGTTTACGTACTTGATTGGCTTCGGTAGTTCTTGGAAGCCGATAACTGATGATCATGTCACCTTCGCAAGATGAGGGTCGGCTGAGAAGGCGGGCAGCTTTTTGTGGACCTGGGGTGTGGAGTCCACCTAATCATCCTCCTTGGTGAGACCTCCGTCTACCATGACCCACAGCAGGCGTCGTAGGTTCTTCGTCTCGATCACTACGAGGTTTTTGATGGCGCCACCATTGTCGTGGCCATGGAGCTTGGTGCCCATGGGTAAGAATTTGAGGTCTCCCCGAATGAAGTGTGTCACTTAATTTTGGATCTGCAAGAACGGCGGGAACAAAATTGACCTTGGGTTCGAGCTACAAAGGGTTGATGCATTCAAATCGGGGATTACTTGCGCTCTCGGGACTCGAAAACTTCTCTCCGCCGTCGCAAAGTGGCGCAGCCGATACCCGTGGAGCATATAAGGCGTTAGCGGCAAAGCAGATGGGCATAGTGGATAAGGCGGCAGCTAAGGCGCAGCCCGCAGGAAGGGGCTCGATTGAGAATTGCATGCGAGGGGCTAGCCAGCACATATCATGACATGCTCAATTACACGGATTTAGTATGACCGCTCTTTGAATAACCTGCAACCGGGCGTGAAGTTGTGTGCATAAGCGGCCGGGGGATAAGGGTCGTTCTAAGCAATCGGTAGGGTGAGGCGGCGCGTTTGCGTAATCGGCTGGGTGGCTTGTCAGGAAGTCGTCAATGCTGTAATCGGCTGGTGGGAGGGGCTGGTGGGAGTGCAGCAAACGGCAATTCTTAATAATGCTTTATTTCGGCCGATATGCAGCAAGGATTAATAGCGGTGCGAAAGGGATGGTATCAGTCGCGGGTAGTCGCGAGTAGTCGTCGTCGCACGCAGGTACGGGTAAAAGGACAAGTTCGCCCCGGGACATCGGCCGAAGCCGCCCCAGCACTTGACCTCTTGCGCCAACTGCAGCCGTAGGTCTGGCGCAACCCGTAGACCATTGCCTCATCCGAACCCCAAGGGCTAATGCATCAACCCAGTAGGCCGGCCGACAATTACCTGCCACAGCGCCGGGCCCCGCGGCCCGGCGCTAAGTGAGTTCTGCTTAAATGTAGGCTTTCTCCTTCCCCAGTGCTTTCCGTGCATTCTCTTCCCTGTATAAACCCTAAACCAAACAGGAATAATAATTACATGAGCTAGCAGCAGAAGGCGATAAACCCTAAAATCCTAACCCTAACCCTAACCCCTAAAGGCGATATCAGGAATCAACCCAGTAGGACGACACACCGGGACGAATATTGCCGAAAATACATCGGCCAGCAGGAATAATCGATACGACTTCTTGCAGTTTACCGGTACAGGTACTGGTATCACTCATCCATCCCGCCTCATGCGGGATGCGGGCCGCTTTTAGGCGGCTTGCTGTGTTGATTTTCTAATTCTGGGGAACTGTCCTTTTTGTAATTCACACAGGTACTGGTACATAGCGACTATTCGACAGGTATTATACGATAATAAAGGGCAGAACTAGCATTTATTTAATTTTCGTAGCGACTCTCCAAAGGGATTGCCTCCCGTGGACCCCGATGCAAATATACTGCTATTGTACCCTGTACTTGCGGTAGCAACGCTCGAGCATATAAGCTGCTACAATACAAGTATATTAAGGTAGGTACAGTCGTAGCCCTAGGACCAGTATTTGCATCGAGGTCGACCCCGCCCGGGCCGGATGGATGGATCCATCAGTACGGGATGACTACAGGTACCCGTAACGACGGTACATTAGCGCTAATATTAATACAGGTCGCTGTTACGCGCGGTTCTCACCTGCGCACGCCCTGATCTGCGCGGAGGTGATGCAGTTGCTTTCTGCGCAGCATCGTTACGCAAGCGCCCATACGGGTCTCGTCGTCGTCCAGCTCACACATACACACCGAGCTTTCAGCAACCGCTATCGCCCAACCGTCCGTTGCCTGATATCCTGGGTCAGCTGGCGATGCTTGGCAGCACCGCGCGCCTCGCAGTCCTTCGGAGGCTGGGTTGGTGAAGGCCTGCCTGGTTGGTGCCCGGCGCGCCGTAGTATTCCTTAGAGCGTGCTTCAGGGTTGGGAGCTTTTTGCCTCCTGGCGGGTGCGCTGCTCAGTAGTTTTCGTTGGTATATTCCTTGCGGCCACGTTTCTCGGCGATCCTGTCGAGCTGACACCGACCGGTGTCGACAACGACCTCCCGCTGAAATGCAGACGCCGACACCAGCGACCCCGCAAAGCCAGGGGCTTCCAGCTACCTCGACGGCCCATGCAACGACCGGCGCGGTCCAGATGTCTTCGCAGCAGCCCCACCAACCCACGCCCCACCAGCAGGCCCCGCAGCACCAACAGCACACGGCGCATCAGCCCGTGGCCATGAATCCCGGAACGAGCCAGCCAATCCCGTTTCCGAACCCTGTGCAGCCCCCGCCGACGTCCCAGCCTATCGGCACCCAATCACACGCACATGGCCAGGCCTTGCAGCAGCAACAGGCGCTCGCGGCGCAGCAGCAGCAGCAGGCGATGCAGGCGGCGCAGCAGCAGCTCGCGGCACAGCAGCAGGCGATGCAGGCCGCGCAACAGCAGCACCTCGCGCAGCAGCAGCAGCTGCACGCGGTGCAGCAGCAGCACGCGCAGCAAATGCAGATGGCCGCGGCCGCCGCACAACAGCAACAACAGCAGTACCACGTCCCGCACCTCCAGCAGGCACCCGGGATGCCGCAGTACACCATGGTCCCGTCGGCCGTGTCGTCGGCGCAAATGTCGTCGGCCCAGTTGTCGTCGGCGCAGATGTCCGCGGCGATGCAGGCGCACCATATGCCTGGGCCGCAGCAGATGCAGATGCCGAGCGCCTCGCCGGGAGTGATACCGCACTCCCAGCCCGCGCCGCAGCAGCCGGCACCGACTCACCAGACGGCGCCCGCCTCATCACAGCCGCAACCTGCCGCGCAGCCCTTGCCTCCTGGCATCCCGGAGGGCGCCACCCTGGACGCCAACGTAACCCCCCGCTCCGTTTTGCCGCTTGTTCTTTCAGCATCCGCTTGTGTATGTAATGTAACGCCGTTTTCTTAGCACATGATAGCAGCATTATCTCTTCTCCGGAAACTACTATTTATCCTCTTTCTGCAGTGAGTTCTGTAGATTGCTGCTTCCCAACTGGTTAACCGTCAGTGGGCCGTCATAATTTTGTCCGTCACTCTTTGAAATGGAATCGCGTGGGGAGCTTGACACCTATGCTCGCAGTGTGGAGCGTAGTCCATGAAATTGTTCCCCTCACGAGGATATGGCTTCTTCACTATCAAAGTTACGGTTACTGACCCGCCTGCTCTGCCAACAGGGAAAAGTGAAGACTTTCCGCGGCGTGCGGCAGCGGCCATGGGGCAAGTGGGCGGCCGAGATTCGCGACCCCACCGTCGGGGCCCGCCGCTGGCTGGGCACGTTCGACACCGCGGCGGAGGCAGCGCGCGCCTACGACGCCGCAGCCCGGCAGATCCGCGGCTCCGCGGCCCGCTGCAACTTCCCTGACGATGGCACTCCGCCGCCCGTCCCGCTCGCAAATCCCGGCAAGCCTCCGGCCGGGCAAAGCCAGCAGCAGCAGGCGGCCCCGCCGCCGCCTGCTCAGCCCCCAGCTCCTTCGCAGTTCCAACCGCAGGCGCTGCCGCCAGCGTGCCAGGCCATGCCCGCCCCACCAGCGCAGCACGCCCCGCCCGCCCATCACGCGCCGAGCGCGGTGGGCACACCCCCCCGGCCGACACCCATGCCGGCCCCCGCCACATCCGCGCCGATGCAGAGCGCCCAAGTTGTGACGCCTCCGCCACCGGGAATGGCAGCGCCGCAGGCGATGCCAAAAGTACCGTCTCACATTTCCGGTAGGCAGACCCGCCATGCCATCCCTAGTATCCCACAATCCTTAGACAGGCAGTTGTAGCACGGCATGCGGACCTACAGAGCATGCCACAATATGCCATGCTATGTGATGCCAGACCATGCCATGATATGGCCTGACAGGACGGCATGTTTGACTTGATTTCATGACACTTGAGCACATGACATGACACGCCTGGCTATGACTTTACATGACAGGCTCCTTCTCATGCACCTGTACTCATATCCCTCTCTGTGGCTATTTCTCTTGTTCACAGGTAAAAATCAAGCGCAAAAGTTCAAACAGGAGCAGGATATGAAGGACGCGATGTCCACCAGCCTGGGAGGTGACGGCCTGACTGCACTCAGCGCTTTAGGATTCTTGGGCCTTCCTTCCTGTGATGCGTGCCCGGCGTTGGTTGGCTGACGCCGTTGCAATGCCCGACCCTGGGCAGAGGAGAGCCTGCTGCACCACCCCCAGGCAAACGACCTGATGCACGAAGGCCTTGCCGTGATGGTGACAAGCAACGCGCTGAGCATCCCCAAAACCATGCCGGCCTCAGGCGGGGCAAGCCAGGTACATACTGTTGCTTATTGGCCGGTAAGCCCAAATTGGAATGTCTGCTGTGGGCCATCTGGGCTGATGCGTCTGGATGTTGCCTGTCCTGCAGGGCGAGGGCGGTGCTGCTGCCAACAAGAGCAAGGGCGACGCTCTGCTAGACGTGTCTGGGAAGTCTCTGGAGTGGATGGGGCAGGACTGGCCAATTTCCACATCCCTTGGCAAGTCCCCCATGGGGACTTCGCCATACGGCAAGAGCGTCGACATGGTGGACATGTGCACTGCCTTGATGGAGGCTGGCGGTAACCCCCCCCCCCCCCCCCCCCCCGGGGCCCCATTGGGAGACTGCTTTTGTGGCATGTGCGGTGCTGATGATGGACGCCCACCGTTTGTGCGGCCAGGCTTTCCCCTTGGAAGCTTCAAGAATGAGATGGAGATGAATGAAAGCTTCAGTGGGCACGCCGGGGACGACGGCCGCAACAACCAAGAAGCGCACCGGCACGAGGAGCGTAACGTAGACCCTGACGACTTTGACGAGGATGACATCATGATACTCGGCACCACGCCAAAGCTGTCCTCCACGCCCGATTACATGGCTCAGCATATGTGTACGCTGCCCCTCCCTGCATGTTGCCTTGTAGGGATGTGCATGAAGCTATGTGCAGCAGACATACACACACGCACAAATATCATCATCGTAATGTGTATCTCTGTGGTCATTCCACCGATACTTCATTGTTCTTGTGTATCTTATGCCTTTCTCCATACTATTAGGGTCATGTTCGACAATAGAGCCTACAAAAATATGATGTCAATGGCAAGCATTTGCCAATCATGACTGGCTGGCATTGACGTGCTGCTCTGTGTGGCTGCGTTTTGTAGCGCAACGGTTTGGAGGCCCCGGGAAGCAAGTCCTGCGCTCCCATGCCGCAGAGGATGCATACCGGGCCCCGCAGTCCGGGCACGCTGGCGTGACGGGCTCGTCGGCGTCTGACATGATGGGCGCCAGCCCCGGGATGTCAAGCAGTCCCGGGCTGGTTAACTTCCTGGCACAGCACTACCACATCCCAGGAAATAAATAAGCTGATCTGTTGAGGCTGTGCATATGAAGGCATATGTGAATTCCGTGATACAGCTTGGCAGGGACGCCTATCAAAGGAGCAAAGGCCACACGTAATACATGTGCGCTTGTAAAGTTAGTTACATTAGCAGTTTCCAATGCGATCATGGCGCAGACAGAGCAACATTCGGAACCAGAGACTTGCAACTGTGGACTTATTTTTGCCACTTCCTGGCAGTCCCCGCTGAGCCAGATATCGACCTAGAAATCATCATTTCAGTAGCTTGTCGTGGACAACATCTCCCTCTTTGTACAAGTCGTGAGGCAAGAGTCAGCAATTGGTTGACAGAGCTCATAATTTGCAAAGAGGATGAGGCCTAATATATTTGAATGGGGGAAGATGCACAAGTCAGTTTCACATTGGCGACCTAAATCCCTTTGCGGGTGTCCTTTTTGTAAGACAATGTGCCGCCAGTCGATAGCCACAGTTGGCCTTTTCCCACGGAGTCAATATACATTTATTTGGCCGCATGCACTGCCTGGCATATGTCATTGATTGCTTTCGGTGCACTGATTACATGAGCATGCCAGGTGTGTTTGAGGTGCATGTTATTCGTGACGCGTCAACCTGCTGTATGCTGGTGCACACCGCGCACTTCAGGATCCCACTAGGTTGGGCCCGCAGCCCATTTGCTGCAGTGCGCAGTAGCATTTCATAAGGTGGCGCCAGGTCACCGCCCTATTAAACCAAACATTCATGTGCGTTCGGGTTCCGGAGCGTACGTACCGGGCAGATAGTCGTACGTTTCAATTTCACATCTGTGATACATCCATGAAGATTAGAAAAAAACGAAACATGCTCTGGCGACATGAAAGAACTTTACGTATTGTCACATTTCGCTCAAATTCGCTGTTTATAACATTGCCACCCTTTCAATTTTGCAAGTTTATCCTTCCTGGTTTGCATAGGGGTAATTTGTCTTGATGTTGGATCTTCGGATATGTAATTATGAAAAGCATGCCTGTATGCCGATTCCGTACACCGTGTCATGTACACGCTGAACGCAGGATATATTGCTGCACAATGTTCCACTCGGGTGAGGGTGCCATCCTACAACCATCACGCAACTAGGGACCCTTCCACCCCAGCCGCGCAATTATTTTGCCGCAACCTGAATTGCCTGCCCATGGCTTGTACCTGACTAGTTTGCAGGATACATCGTAGGGCCATCGGAAATCGAGGTACGGGCGCCAGCCGGTGTTGCTGAAGATCTGGAGCAGGTTTGGTGTCAATGAATGGGGTAGACGCCCATGTCAACTGGTTACACAACCGCCGCAATAGATTCTTGGGCGGAGATGGTCGCCAGCGAGAGGCGCTTGCACGCGGCACGCTTAAGACAGCTGGCCGCAGTCAGCGATAACGACCTTGGACTTGCAGGCGCCGCTCTGGCTGCCCACACCCTCGATGGCCTTCACCACCTCCATGCCCTTTGTGACGTTGCCAAACACGCAGTGCTTACCGTCCAGCCAGGGGGTGGCCACGGTGCACAGGAAGAACTGCGGCAGGCCACATTACCACCGGGTTAGCAAGCATATGTGTACAGGTTAGTGCGACCCGTCGCATGCGGAACCCTCGCCTTCAACACGGGGGAAAGGGGGGGTACACATTGGCATCCACAACCCATGAATGGTGGGGGGGGACGCTGGCGCACCTGGGATCCGTTGGTGTTGGGGCCAGCGTTGGCCATGGACAGCACGCCGGGGCCAGTGTGCTTGAGGGTGAAGTTCTCGTCGGGGAACTTGTTGCCGTAAATGGACTTGCCGCCCGTGCCGTTGTGGTTGGTGAAGTCACCGCCCTGTGGTGAGCCCACCGTACACAAGTCAGAAATCAGGCAGGTAGGCCGACGTGGGGCCAACCTCCGCGTCATGGGGAGGAGGGGATGGGGGCTGAGGCGGACCTGGCACATGAAGTCGGGGATCACGCGGTGGAAGGAGGAGCCCTTGAAGCCAAAGCCGGGCTCGCCTACATCAGACAGGGGAGGGGATCATACAGGTGTGGGCGAGGTCATCGCCGGCAGAAACGAAGCTCTGTGTGATTGGGGGGATTGGGTGGGAAGCTGCGGGGGCTAAAAAAGGGAAAGATGATGGTGGTTTGGGAGAGAGGTGCTTATGGGGGAAGGGTGGGGGCACTCACCCGTGCACAGCTGGCGGAAGTTCTCGGCGGTCTTGGGGACGACGTCGGGGCGGAGCTGCGCAGGGAGAGAAGGTTGGGACAAGGGGGTGGGTAAGAGAGCACGCACTTCAATGTCTCGATGTGACGACCCGGTCGCTGGGTGGCACTCGGCACGGAGCAGCGCCGACAGTTGTGCGCACGTGCGGCGTTGCGTGTGCGGGATCTGCTGCGCGGCGGCGCGGCGAAAGAGCTGTCGTGGGCTGAAGCTGATCCGACGCCGACATGGAGGGAGTGCGGCAATATACTGAGATGGACAGGTGGTGGTAGGTGCAGCCATGGGGTCAGGCTGGACTCGCGAGCCGCTACGACGGGGCGCGTGCGGCGCGACTCGGTGGCGGGGTTCCGGGGTGGCGAATGATCACGGACGGCTGGCTAGCTGATGCTGGGCGGTTACAGAGGACTCGTTCCGGAACGGCACGGCACTCGTGCGCCACTAGGCGTAGCGATCGTTGGGGCGTGAGCATGAACATACATTTGTCCTTGCGCACATAGTTCATACGAAGGTTCGTGATGGCCGGGCGTTTGTGAAGGGGGGAGGAGGGGGCTCCTCGGAGGAAGGGCTGCACGTCGGCAAGGGCGGCCCCGAGTAGGGTGGATGGCAGGGGCCGAGGCGGGGTCGGCGCGGCTTGCTCACCGTCATCTCAATGCGGCCGGCCGGCTGGCCGCCGATCGTCATGTCGAAGAAGACGACAGTCATGATGTCTAATGAAATGCTCGAGGTTACACGTGGGAGTGATATTTGTGGGATCGTGCAGAGCGCGGCGAGTGTCGAAGTGCTGTCAACCTGCAACAGCAGATCTTGGACCTCGAAAGCGATGGCGATCCGCGGCTGTCGCAAAAGGACGCCGCGCCAGCAGGCCGCCAGCACTCAACAGCGCAACCCGTACCATACAAGGAATATACCTACTGCACACGTAGCGACTTATTATGCTCGTATCCCGGGATCCACCAGGTACTGGGATACTGTAGCGACTACAAGTATCTCATCCTCGTGCTGTGCGACGCGACTTAGTCGCTACTATTCGTCACTCGTACGCGCAACCCTGCTGACCTGTTGAGACTCTAGACGGCCCGCGGAAAACAATATAACGCCATAAACTACATGAACTACATGAAAAAAAAAAAAAAAACTACATGAACTGACGTAAAATCGGATTGCGTTACCGCCGTCAGGATCATCGTTCACGCTTTCTATGAGCTTGCTACGAGTACCTCGTATCTTCGTCGAGTAGTCAGTAGCGTACCACTATTCCAGCAGTATGCTGCGCGCTGCTGGGGGTGGGCGCGGAGCTGCTACGAGTGCGGGTCGCTACCATTAGTATTTTGTGCGCACTCGTACCCTAGCCTGCCGGCATGCCATCGGACGGCAGGGCGCCGCGGCGACGGGGTCGTCGTGGTGGCGAGGGTACAGGTACGAGTACTTTACCAGACCGGATGAATAAGTCTCGATATAGATGACTCGGGGTCAATGACGAAATCAGTTTACAGGATTTCTCCCCTTTCTCCTGCTACTCGTACCTGTATGTTCTGCATGTTTGAAAACCGCTACATACATTATGTGCGTTGCCAGCCGCGAAGTGGTTTGAAACCCTAAACCAGAAAAGGGCAATAACAAATCCACCTACTAAGGATTACCTGTAGCGACCTCCTGCCTGTCGCGAAGTGACAGTAGTGGTACGGGTTATTAGTTTACCCGTCGCTACGCAGTGGCGGGAAGAGCCCAGGCACCCGGCTGACTGGTCGCACGTCCTCATAACCAGACTCTGCTCTGCAGAAGCTCTATCTGGCACCGCGAGGTAGCCGTCTTGTCACTCGCGGATTTTGAACCGACACATCCGCCATGGGCTGGCTCCAGCAAGTTTGGGCGCTTTGCGGCTCCCCTGCTACTTGCCGGCTGTCCCGCGATGCGCTGACCAAATCCCAAGCCATGTGCTCCGTCTCCATCGACACCCCGTCCACGAGCCGTCAATTGAGCCAGTGACTCACGATGTGAACTCGAGCAGCAATGTAGATTGGGCATGCATCTCTGTTTGAAGCGATTCGTCGCGCATCGGCCCGGCGACATGGAAATCTGCTCCATATACATGGCTTGGTGCCGCACGCACTGAGCAGTACGGATGAGAACAACACACTCGGATGGTGAAGCGGGAGTGGTCTTGAAACAAGTTGTGACCTTGCATGCAACACGTTACGGGACAAATAATCGCTTTTTGTAACACAACGAAACTGGAAGATGACATGTTCATTTGTTGCGGTTGCTTTTTTTATCTACTCGTCTTGCACACTACGAACGGGCGCACCGACCTTACCAACGACAACCTCAAGCAGGATGACCGCGCGGCGTCTGCCGGCTCGGGAGAACTACATTTGGATGACTACATGTTTCGAAGCTTACACTGCCGCCCTCTTCGTGGCTCTCGACGAGATGCTACCATGCATGCGCGGGTGCTGGGCCTTCGCTCGCGCCGGCGGGGGTTCCGCGCTTTATTGTCACATGCCCTGACCCCACGTGTGGTATTGACCCCTTATGACCACGCTCTACGGATGGTCGAACCGGGTCGCCACGGATTTTGTCGTGGATCATATGCCCATCTATCCCGTCGAGAACTACAAGCACCGCATGCATACCGCTTCGAAAAATCGATGGGCTTCCGTGGCGATTGAAGCGGGGGCGGTGCTCGACCAGGACCGCTCGGGAGTCGGCGACTTGACCCTTGAGACGAGTGGGCGGCGCCCAACGGACCGCTCGCGGCCGTCAGATTTGACGCTCGCGGGGTGGGTTGGCGGTGTGGCGGGTGGGGGGGGGGGGGGGGGGGTGCGATTACATGATCGATTCCGCGTGCGTGTCCTCCACGACCCCCACTTGGGGCAACGGCCCCCGCTGGTGCACCCCGCGGGGATCGCAGCGACCGAGGCGGAGCACAACAAGCTGGCGGCGGACCGGGCGTCTTCCGCCCCAGTACAGGGCGTTCACGTGCACTACCATGTTGTGGTTGAGGACCGCGGCCGCCTCGGAAAATTCGCTTTATCGGTAGTCTACATCTTTGCGGTGTTACTTGCTGTGCGCAACTTCCCTGGCGATCCTTTCGCCCCGACTTCATGCTTTGTTCGTGGTCAGTCCGTCCAGTCTCGGAATTTTGTTGCCAGCCGGCCCGCTGAGTTCATCCGCCATCACCTGTCGCGCACGCGGCGGGGGTTATTGCAGCGATTCTCTGCTTGCGTGCATGGTACCTTGGGCGGCATTCTCTCTTCCGGAGTGCAGACGGCCAAATCTGATGCGTCTGCCCGTGCTCATTCCGCACCCTCTTCTCGTGCTGCTTCCGCCGCACGATTGTTGTAGTGGACGTTTCCTATTGCCTTTATTTCGGGTTGTTTCGTCCTGATCGCCTTTCGCAGCTAGCTCATGTATCTATAACATTATTCAGTACCCGAGGCTACTGATGATTATCAGCCAATATCCTACCATATTGATTACAATGAGTCTGTGAGTTGAGTATGTGAGTCTGTGAGCCTGTCTCTCTGTCGTCGACTTTCGGAACGGGGTCGCATGTATTATTAGATAGATCGAAAATGTATCCGTTATGGATTCCGTCATAATTCCGCGCTCGCCAAAATAACTGTCGCGCTTACCTGCTGACTACTCGTACTAGTGCGGGTACCGGTCGGCCGCCGTTGGTCGGGCCGGTCGTCGCCGTTCGTCAGGTCTACGGGGCGGGTGTGGCGCGATGCACCGATCCATGCGCGTGGACCGGACCCGGACGCCGGACGCCGTCGTTCGTCTGTCGCCGGCCGCCGGACGACCGTCGCCCGTCCGCCTCGCCGCCCGTCCGTCGACCGACGCCCGGCCCCGGGTCAGTAGGTCGACGGGTCGCCGGACGGAGGGCTGTGCCATGTAGCGACTACTACGATTGCTTATCTTTGGAGCTCTCTGGATTCTACACTCATGCAACGGGTCTATACTTGCTATTTTATCCATATAGCCGAGCCGAGAAAGCACCGTTCGTAGAAGTCTCGATAAGATGGCCTAGCCCTAGCTACCCTGATACACTGTGAGATTCAGATGTGACGTAAATGTGCCCTACTGGTGACGAACGACGACATACGGGGACGATACGGGACGGACGAGGGACGTGGATTTCATACCCAGTAGCGACGACTATCGCGCGCGACCTGTAAAGTACTATATGAATTTCTCGTTTCCATAATTTCATCAAATTGATATGCGCACGCGGGCTCGCGTGTCGCCCGCCGACGCGGAGCACCCGGGCTAAGTACAGGCGGATGTACGCACTCATTGCACATCGCCGCACATCGCTGACCGCACATCGCTGACCGCTGACCCCGCGGTGTGCCGCGATGTGCGGCACGACGGGCGGAGGTGTGGGCGGATGTAGGTGGTACGGTAGGTGGTAGGCGGTAGGTGGTGTTCGTAGGTGCGCGTTTTAATGCAGCCGCCCTAACTGCTGATGATTGTGTAACGCCCCAGCACGCGCATGAAGTATGGGGTCGCCTCACGGTCACCGCCGCTCACCGTTGAATCAAGCGCGGACAGCCGCGCACTCGCATCTGTGTTGCCTGCCGGTGGTGGGTTACATCCACCCCAACTCTCAACCCCCCCCCCCCCCCCCCCCCCCCGCCCCCCGCGCGCGGCAGCAGGCATGCCGGCAAAGGGATGGATAGCGAGTGTGTCGAAGGATGGCGTGTACTCATGCAAGCACTGCCGGGGCAACGTGACGGGCACTTGTGATAAGATGGCGCGAGAGCGGCACTTCCTAAAATTCCCGAACTGTAGCCACTCGTTGAAGCGTGCGGCTAAGTTGCGCCGCAAGGCCGCCTTATCACAAGCAGCAGCAGCAGGGGCGGCAGCAGCAGCAGCAACAACAACAGGGGCGGCAGCAGGAGTAGCTGCAGCCGTCGGAAACGGCCCGCCGGCGCCGGTCTCGGACGACGGCGGCTCGAAGGTGGACGATGTGATGGGCGTGGGGGAGGACCCCGTTGGCGAAGACGGTATGGACATCGACGCGCCTGCGTGGCCGCCGGCGGGCGTGGAACCCGCGATGAGGGCGTGATATGGAAAGGCGATTCCGGCGACTTCTACATGAAGGTCATCGCCAAGAAGTTCCGGGGGGTATGGCACTACGGCGTGATAACCGGCGTCGTTACCGAGTGGGTGTTGGAGGACTACGGCGGGGCGACCCAGTGGCGCGCTGTTTTCGAGGACGGGGGCATTGTGGGCCTTCTGCGTTCAGAGGTGAGTGGGCCCGGCCTGCGTGCTGGTGGCACCACTCAACTGCGGTTGTATGGAATCACACGCACCCGCCCGGTCGGCGTGGCAGGTTGTGGAGGCTATGGCGGCTGCCCAGGAGCACCCCCCTGTGGATGCGGACGGGGAGGCTCGCTTGGTAACCGTCCATGAAGGCGATGACTTGTCCAGTGAATCACGCACCTTGCCCGGCGTGCGGTCAACACAACCCGGCTGGCGGAGGCCAAGCAGAACACTGGCTGCCATGGCGTGTGCCATGTGCATGTGGTCCGGGGCTATGTCAGCATGGTCAACCTCTTCCCCCTCGCGCCGTTCCACCTGTTTTTTTTGGCTTGGGAAGGGACTTCTGGAGGAAATTTGTCACCGTGCAGGGCCACATTGGATTCCGAGCTATGAAGCAGGAAGACCGGCGCCAGGCTTTAGTCCCGATACCCAGCAACTTTGAACGCGGGTTGCGCCCTTCGTTTGCAGTGTCCAAGAATCGAAAGGTAAACCCCTCCCCCCCCCCCCCCCCCCCCCCGGGCGTGGGCGTGGGCGTGGGCGTGACGGCATTCCCCTCCATGACTGCAGGGTCAGGCAAGGTGACGGTGCAGCCCGGCTGGGTCATGGAGGACTGCTTGCACCACATGGAAACGTTTTCCATTCTTAACGCCGGTCCGCTCCTCGAGGAGGCCCGGGTGAAGGCGATCATGACCGAGAAGGAGCTTCGCGTCCCCAGGCGGTGCTTGGGCACATGTACAAGCGCATGCAAGGAGCTGCGTGGTTCGTCACGCGGTGGGGGTTGCAGAATGTGGTGACGGAGGAGGACGGCCCCGAGCGCAAGGCGCAGGTGGACGCGCTCACTAGGGAGGGGAGGACTCGATACCCAGCGCGGCGCCAAGGCGCGGCGGCCGGGGCAGCGCGGCGCCAAGGCGCGGCGGCCGGGGCAGCGCGGCGCCAAGGCGCGGCGGCCGGGGCAGCGCGGCGCCAAGGCGCGGCGGCCGGGGCAGCGCGGCGCCAAGGCGCGGCGGCCGGGGCAGCGCGGCGCCAAGGCGCGGCGGCCGGGGCAGCGCGGCGCCAAGGCGCGGCGGCCGGGGCAGCGCGGCGCCAAGGCGCGGCGGCCGGGGCAGCGCGGCGCCAAGGCGCGGCGGCCGGGGCAGCGCGGCGCCAAGGCGCGGCGGCCGGGGCAGCGCGGCGCCAAGGCGCGGCGGCCGGGGCAGCGCGGCGCCAAGGCGCGGCGGCCGGGGCAGCGCGGCGCCAAGGCGCGGCGGCCGGGGCAGCGCGGCGCCAAGGCGCGGCGGCCGGGGCAGCGCGGCGCCAAGGCGCGGCGGCCGGGGCAGCGCGGCGCCAAGGCGCGGCGGCCGGGGCAGCGCGGCGCCAAGGCGCGGCGGCCGGGGCAGCGCGGCGCCAAGGCGCGGCGGCCGGGGCAGCGCGGCGCCAAGGCGCGGCGGCCGGGGCAGCGCGGCGCCAAGGCGCGGCGGCCGGGGCAGCGCGGCGCCAAGGCGCGGCGGCCGGGGCAGCGCGGCGCCAACGCGAGTGGGATGGGCGGGGCAGCGCGGCGCCAAGGCGCGGCGGACGGGGCAGCGCGGCGCCAAGGCGCGGCGGCCGGGGCAGCGCGGCGCCAACTCGAGTGGGATGGGCGGGGCAGCGCGGCGCCAAGGCGCGGCGGCCGGGGCAGCGCGGCGCCAAGGCGCGGCGGCCGGGGCAGCGCGGCGCCAAGGCGCGGCGGCCGGGGCAGCGCGGCGCCAAGGCGCGGCGGCCGGGGCAGCGCGGCGCCAAGGCGCGGCGGCCGGGGCAGCGCGGCGCCAAGACAGCGCATACAGCGGAATCGGCGGAAAGGGATGCATTACAAGTTGTGGACGGCAGGCGCTGAAAACTATGCGGTCATGCCGCAACAACCCCAGCACTGGCTTCTGGATACCTCTGATCTGGCTGACGGCGGCGGGCTGCGGGATGCAGGGCCGCATGACTGAGGTGGCGGTGCTGGTGAGCCCGGAGAGTCTGCATGCGGCGGAGGCGGCAGAGCCGCATAGGCACTAGACAATGCTCTGAAGCGAGCCCCAATTGTCTGCCCAGCGCCTGCCCCAATGTAACGCACCAGCTTGGCAGCAATTGGCAGCTCTTTTGCCCCCCCTCCACCCCACAGACACACTACCAATACCAGTTTCTCATCCCGGCGGGCAGTTGATGCGTATACCCAGGCTTGTGCGTCCGCGGTGCGGGGGGGGGGGGGGGGGGGGGGGGGGGAATCACTATAGCTAAGCTAGTGATGTGAGATATGAGTGCAGCAACAGATATTGTGCAAGATATAATACGATGGCATGCAAGCGGGTCCCCGCTCTTCCACAATCATTGGCCCTGCTCCCTCTTGCCCCGCCCCCGGTGCCCTTTAGCTGCTCTCAGCATCCCGAGTGGGATGGGCGGGGCAGCGGTTGCTACCGAGTGAGGCGTAGCATCGTTTGCAGTAGCAACGCAGCCTTTCCGGTGTGACGCCGCCTGGATGTAACCCAGCAGTACGCGCAAAGCGCAAGTGCAAGCTGCTGATGGCGGGGATCCCGCGCGGGGGGGGGGGGGGGGGGCAGCGGCTGTGGGATAGGCGGGGCAGCGGTTGCTACCGAGTGAGGCGTAGCATCGTTTGCAGTAGCAACGCAGCCTTTCCGGTTGCATAGTGTGACACCGCTTGGATGTAACCCAACAGTACGCGCAAAGTGCAAGTGTTACACGTCCGTGTGCCCCACCCAATGACATTGCGCCCGACCTCACTGACGGCATGTCTCGCTCTCCTTCAGCTCCTGGGCCGTCCGCCGCCTCACCCTGCGCACCCTACCAGCCGCGCGTGCCTTCTCGGAAGCCTCACACACGGCGGCGCGAGTCGCGTCGTGGAACGCGTCCCTGACATGGCGGAACTCCGCCCTCACCGTGGCCGTGGTCGGGCAGAGGACTGCCCGCTGATGGGTCGCCATGCATGGGTACTTGGGGCCGCACAAAGCCGGGGTGCCGTCGCAGCAACACTCCCAGTCCGTCCGTTGGCCGCAGTCCACGCATGACGGGCGTCCGGCCAGGACACGCACATGATAGTGCATGTGGCCGCCTCCCGCCACTGCTCGTAGTGCTCCGGTCAACATGGCGACGAGCAAGTCGGCATGTCCCGCAGGTGGCTGCGGGGCGGGTGGCGCGAGCGCAGCCTCGCTCGCCTCGACAACCCCCTCAGCCCGATCAGTCGCCTCGACCACGACCTCCTCCGCCTCCTGACGCGGCGCACCAGGCGCATCATCGTCGCCTGGCAGGGCGTCCCCCCCCGCAACGGCGCCGTCGGCGGTGGCCGACGCCGTCGTGGCGGGGTGTTGTGAGGAGGTGGCCCTAGACATAGGTGGGGCCGGCACCGCCATGTGTTGCTCCACATGCGGTGCGGTTCCTGACGCGACAGCTCCGTCGCACCAGTACCGGCGCCGGCACCCCACGCCTGTTGGGATTACCACCAACCGGCATGTTTCCTTTGGGAGGCGGTTCATCCGCGTCGGAGGTGAGCGGCGGTGCCTGTGTGGGTGTGAATACTGCCCGGCCATAAGGCTCCCGCCGCCTGCCGCTCCGCCGACCCAAGCCGCGGCGTGTGCTGCGCCCCGCATAGTCGCCTCGAATATAATATACATGACGCGGGGACGGGGGGGGGGGGGGGGGGGGATTCGTGCGTTTCGTATGTCGGCGGAAAGGCGTGCGAAGCTGCGGCTGGCGAAGGTGGTGGAAATAAGCGTGGCGGCGTCGGCGGCGTATTACCGTGCGTGCATGCGTGCGCAACCCCGCGGCAGCAAGCGCCGGACTCGGCGTGTGCCGGCGGCAGAGCTGCGAAGCCATGGACACGGTACGGGATGCCAAGTTTGGCTAAGCAACTGCCGAGGCTGGCGGCTTAACCCCCATGTCCGGCGGTTAAGGGACGGAAAGTGCGTAGAAGTTGATCGGCAAAGCGGGCATATAAGCCTGGCTGTGCTAGGTTCCTATTAAGTAATGGCGGTTTGTGCTAAGTAATTCGTAGGGGTGGAACATGCAGCGCAGGTAGGGGGCGGTATAAATGAGGCCGGGCACATATACTGCTCCACGAAACGACACTGTCGCACGTGTAGTTGAATAGACGCCCCCCCCCCCCCCCCCCCCCCCCGCCGGGTCGGCCCGCCGACCCGCCACGGCATGTAATATCTGTCATGCATCGCCGGGGTATGTGTGAGTGGATGCCCCGCCGCCACACACCCCCCCCCCAAGCCCCCCCCCCCCCCCCCCATTTACACTTGTGCACTCATTAAGTTTGGGCTGGTTTCGGAGCAGTACATGTACGTATGTATATACATACAATGGAACGTAGGACCTGCGCGGAAAGAGGCGGGGCTGGCGGAGTGCGTTGGGGGTGCGTAGAGTAGCGTGTTGGTGAGATTCGGGGTGCATCGGACGCCGGATGCCCATCCACCCAGCGTAAAAGACGCGTACGTAATATTCACACTATATATATTCACACGCAAATGTGTGAAAACCGGACATACCGTGCCGGATGGGTGGGAATACGGCGTCCGATGCAGCCAAAACCCCAGGGACACGCTATTCTATGCACCGCCAATGCACTCCGCCAGCACCGCCTCATTCTCTGTCGATTTCGAAAACGCCTTCACATTATCCACCGCTAATTGCAATTGCCACCGTGTAATATGTTGTCACGATGTGCGCACACAACAACACTTACTACCGGTTCCGACGCGGATGGAGGCGAGGCTTGCGGAGTGCGTTGGGGGTGCGTAGAGTAGCGTGCTGCAAATAATTGGGGTGCATCGGACGCCGGATGCCCATCCACCCGGCGTAAAAGACGCGTAATATTCACACTTTATTAACACACAAATGTGTAAAAACCGGACATTCCGTGCCGGATGGGTGGGAATACGGCGTCCGATGCAGCCAAAACCCCAGGGACACGCTATTCTATGCACCGCCAATGCACTCCGCCAGCACCGCCTCATTCTCTGTCGATTTCGAAAACGCCTTCACATTATCCACCGCTAATTGCAATTGCCACCGTGTAATATGTTGTCACGATGTGCGCACACAACAACACTTACTACCGGTTCCGACGCGGATGGAGGCGAGGCTTGCGGAGTGCGTTGGGGGTGCGTAGAGTAGCGTGCTGCAAATAATTGGGGTGCATCGGACGCCGGATGCCCATCCACCCGGCGTAAAAGACGCGTAATATTCACACTTTATTAACACACAAATGTGTAAAAACCGGACATTCCGTGCCGGATGGGTGGGAATACGGCGTCCGATGCAGCCAAAACCCCAGGGACACGCTATTCTATGCACCGCCAATGCACTCCGCCAGCACCGCCTCATTCTTTGTCGATTTCGAAAACGCCTTCACATTATCCACCGCTAATAATTGCAATTGCCACCGTGTAATGTTGTCACGATGTGCGCACACAACAACACTTACTACCGGTTCCGACGCGGATGGAGGCGAGGCTTGCGGAGTGCACTGGCGGTGCACAGACTAGCGGGAGACTAGATCCATTGTCGCTTATTTACAAGCACGGGCGGTGCTGGCAGACCTGATCGTCTACGGCCGATATAATATTCACACTAAATTAACATCGGTGCACACCGCCGCACACCGCCGCACACCGCCGCACACCGCTGCGCGCGCACATTCGTCGCACACATTATCCCGGATTCACTCGCCGTATCCATTACGCCGTGCTACTTCAACAATAAACATTGCGAAATTACACCGACACAATGCCGCACCGACTAGCTCTTGACAATACGTGCATATAAATAGTAGTGGCGCGCTGCTCCTCGCCTCCGATGTGTCGTTGACTGCTGCGGAAGGCGGTCGTCGACTGGGTGTTAGTTTCTCCACCTCGGCCGCCCCCCCCCCCCCCCCCCCGCCCCCCCCCCCCCCCTTCACCGCTCACAGCGCCATGGCCGACCTCGCCCCCCCGGGCAAACGTGGGCGGCGAGCCTTGTTGTCTCGCGTGTCCGCGCCGCCGGCATCGAGGAGGACGAGAAAGACATGAGGAAACGCGTGACAAGGTGGGCGCGCAACAAAACACTCCATCCTCCACATTAGCACGCACCCACTCGTGGCTAACTTGTGCCGCGCGCAGGTTCGTCCGGGAGCGCCGTTAAGGCCCACCTCAACGCCAAGGCTTCCACAGTGCCAGCGGCGCAACTCATGGTGGCCGAGGAGGCCGCATCCTCAGCCGCTTAAAGGCGAAACGATTGTGGCTTGTTGTGGGTGTCTGGGCACAGGGGGCGTCCCGACGCGAAGGTAAGGAAGCTCATGGCGGCGTCGTCGACGGCACAGCCTCCCGGGGTGGTGAAGACACTGACGGATGACAAGAAGCGGAAGAGGCCAGTGAAGAAACGCCGAGGTAAGAAACTGACGGTCGCGGAGTCGGAGGCGGAGTCGGAGGCGCAGGCGGAGGCGGAGGCGGAGGCAGCGAGATCGTCGAAGCGGAGGGTCCCGCGGGCACGCAAGAACAAGAACAAGCAGTAGCCCCCGCCCCCTTACCCCCCCCCTCCCCCCCCCCCCCCCAGGCGGGAGCGGCTGGCGGCGAGGGGGGGCGGGGGGGGGCGGGGCGGGCGTGGTCCCCCCGCCCCCGCACCCCCCCCCCCCCCCCCCCCGGGCCACATCCCCCGATGGCAGCTGTCGCGAATATTGTAATTCAAACATTCTTCGGCAAACCGCTGCCTGCCCCCGCCCTCCCCCTCGCGAATATTTATGTAACGTGAGCACTCTTTGGCAAAACATGGCAGCCAAACCGCCCATCTGATGACCTTTGATCGGACGGCTGGCAGGCCCGTTCAGCAGTACTAGCTATAATGTACACAAAAATCCCCACTTTGGCCGAATAGTACGGCTGAGATTTGCGCTCCCATGTACTAATATAGTCGTAGTTATCCACAGGACCACTCTCCATCGTGCCCGGGTACCGGGTACCGGGTACTCGATACCCGGTACCGGCGTCATAAATATATCGCGTACTACCCGGTACTACACGGACAACCTTGTACCTTGTACGTCAGTGCCATGTACGCTTCACCGGGCTGGTACGAATACCAGAATGATGACAAAAAGGATTTATCGCCCGCCGGCAATAACGCCGGATGTACTCGCACGTAACTGGATGGACGTGCCGCCACCAGCAGCAGCCTTCACGGATAAATAATAGTCGCTAGTAGTAGTGCTTCGTCACCTGTATGTCACATCTGAATCTCACAGTGATAGTTGCCTCACAAACTTAGAGATCACGCTCGGATGCGATATGTATCGTGGCCCATGGGATACCCCGACCACTAGGCACCGGATTATTTCCATGTAGTACACGAATGACCGACCCCGCGTCTTATCCTCCCTCGGTCGAGAGCTGGACTCATTTCAAGTCCAGCCAGCCATGTCCAACCCTAGTCATTACTCGGTAGTCGTGAGTGCTAGGGGAGGTAGCCCTCATATGTGTTGTTTCATCGTCACCCGAAGGGAGGTGGTGTATCATTACGGCCCGGCACTGCCAAAGTATATTTGACCTCCCCGTGTAGTACCCCACCAACTCCACGACCGGGGTGGCCATGGTTCCATCGCTCGGGACTCCATAAGATGACGGAGGTATGATCATAGGCCATCCATTGAGCCCATCGTCAGCGCCCGGTTAAATTCGGTGTGGGTGATGCCCCACGTGACGGTGCACGTGCGAGTTACGAACCTCTAGAAATACCCGTCATAGCCGACTCTCGTCTATCAGAGACGCGCAACCGACACATCTCGAGTAAGCTATAGCAAGATTAATAAGTAGGCCCGCCTTAGGCGTGGTACCAAGCTACACGTATTCATGTGCTAATAGGCACCATACGGGCTAGCGCAGTCAAAGAGGTGGGAAGTGGTGGGTGCATGTAGGTCGTCCCGACATACTTTGTGAGTACATGCGATCACCGATCGGACGTTCGGGTTTTACTGGCTCGGGTGTACTGGATGCGAACGCATCCGACCCACCAACGGACCCCAGTCCATGATGAGGTCATGGGCAGCTCGGGGATGCCTCGGGTCTCGGGAAGGGCTGCCATGGGGCCACCTCGAGGCCATTCGAGGCGACCCCTGGCTGGCAATTTATGGGTGCGATGGTGCGGGATTTACTTATGCAAGTTCGGGTTATATATTCGGATTCTATCGCTGGACGTCGCAAAACGGCAAGTGGCCGATTTAAAGTACTAGCGGATTGCGCCGTTAATGGTTTAATTTGCTTGCCGAATCGTCGCCGCTGCATTGTCAGTGCATGCCATCATCCACGCGTATTGACGGAGCCTTATTGAGATGATTGTTGCTCCCGTCGCCGCTGCATTAGCATATGGGGCGTCGCCATACGGGTACATGTAACCCGCCGGGCCGCCGACCATCCACGCCATGAATGTTGTTTTGCGATCTGTTATAACCCGGTTTGCACAATGGATTGCCACAACTACACACCGAATGGGGCCCATGCATGTCGTGGATAATACCCGAAATCCATACAAAACATACTCTATTGTTAGCGAGGCCACCGGCCACGGTTTCGCGCGCCGCGCTCGCAGTACAATATATATGTAACTTCGTCAAGGATTGTATGCCTGTGGTTTGTGGTGTGCGTGCGCGCATCCATCTCATCCATCCATCCATCATCGTCGGGCGCCCCCAAATGTCGTCATATTGAGTGATATGCTTCGTGCTACTGGGCGCCGCCCACACGAGTGGCGGGCAGTACCTTGTGTCCCCTGTCGGACCGAAGTTCAACGGTCGTGCCCATGAGTGAGAACCAGAGCTCACATCGCTAGAGGAAAATCGCAAAGTAGCTAGCTACTACATACATCCTACACTACTACACGATTATGTAGTGTGAATTCTACACACACAGTACATGCATTATGTTTAGCAATCTGCAATTGCGCGGGAGTGCACCCTGTAATTTCGCATAAGCTGGGTTTGCTCCTGTTCTGCAGTCAGATTTGCCCCATGCGGTTAATCGGCCCGGTTTGCATTTTCCCCTATGATAAATTTTACATATAACCTAAAAAGTAACCTACTGGTACGCACGCTGCTGTCCTCCGCGCGGGGCGGCGGGAGAGGCGCGGATCGCTGCATGGTTTCAGCAGGGGCGATATCATCAGGCAATTCCTAACCCCTGCCTGGTTTCACTGCCCGCCTGCTAGACCTATTCGCCATACAGCAGAAGACCTAACTAAACCCCCAATTCCCTTGAGCCGGCCCAGCGCATGTGCACAGCCGCGTTGCGCCACCCCGCGCCAGTTGGCCGTCTGTACCGTGTCCGCGCATGTGTTGATGCTTCGGCATGCGCCACTGCTACTGCCTGCTGTGCCCACACGGTTTCGAACTATCGTTGTGATCCCGGCCCGCAAGGGCTGCCGGTGTTCAAGTCGACAACACCAACGTACCAAGCTGTCGGAGCTGAGCGGCGTCGTCTCGCGGAACGCTCACGCCTCGATTGCGCCCGGCGGGCGGCACGAGCGCGAAGGGTGAGCGAGCTCCTGCGCGGGAGCGAGGGTGTGTGGCCTACGTTTTTCAGTGTACACAACAGTGCACGAACGACAGCCAGGCACTGACGGGCCGTATAGCCTGCCCAGGAAATCTTTGAGGGGGGGTATTAGTCGAAACCCGCAAATCCAGCGAGGTGCACTTTGTGATATCAGCAACACGGACCTGGCTGTGAGCCCATTGCGCAGAATGGCATAGGGAACGTAGCGGAAGCGGGGAACGGGTTGGCCACTGGGCTGAGTTACGCATCCACATTCACACCACGCACCTTCCGCTGTGCGGTGACAGACCGCCATGGGACTCCATGACAAGAAGGATATTGTTGTGCCGGAGGGGCTGATGTGCAACACGCTGGGCCTCACTGTTCGGCCATCAAACTGCCAGAAAGCCAAGCCCGGGAGTTCTGTCCATCCAGATGACCCAGACTATGAGTCATCCCTGCGTAAGCTCGCTACGTCCTCCATTCCAAAGTCTATGGACACGAGCACAATGTATTCCACCTGGAAGCCGGGTCCCAATCCGCTGCCGGAGCAGGCAGGCACAGAGGACGACCTGAAGACCCTTCCTGAAATGGATGAGTACCCGGTGACTGTCCCATACACTCACAACACGCCCTTTGCGGACGGATTGAGGACGTACAAGACACACCCAGAATCCCAGTAAGTTTCGAGACTGTCCGCTGTGTTATTTGAGGAAGCGGCCAAAGCTCCTGACATACATGCCATGCTGGTTGCCCGTTTTCGCTGTCTGAGGCATGTGTTCATGCGCAGGGCGAACATGGTGAACAACCTTCATGCAGGTCGCTGGGAGGCTCGCGCATTCTGCCGCCAGATGGACCTCTCCGCCAAAAACACACATGAGGGCAGATGGCAAAATCGCCACGGGCGGCCCAAGCTGGACAATGTCAGTACACCCTTCTTCGGTCCGCTATTTGCAGCCTGCCATTTAGCCTTGCATCTGTTTCTAACGAGCGTGCGATGCAAAATGTGGCGCATTGTCGCGCATTATGCGCGAAAGACCAATAAGCAGTCAATGAGCGCTTGTTTTTTCTTCGGAAGATTTTACTTGTCCCTTGAGTCCCTCTATGTTTGGCCGTGTCAGACCACGCCCTGGATGCACGAGGACAGGTGGCAGCAGCGCTCTGGACTGTGGCAGAAGCGGGTGGTGGATGGCACAGCCCGTGGCACCCAGGGCCAGGGTGCCGGTCAAGGCTGCAGGCAAGATGGCGTGTGGCCGGGCTTTACGCTGCCGCTGAACAACGATGGAACCGTGCCCGAGCTGCGGCCCAGCTCCACGGCTGCATACCGCCCACCGACCTGGGGGCGGCGTGCGCAGCCTGGGGCTCTCGGCAGTCCCACTCCCTCCGCGGTGAGTTCTCTCTCCATCGATTTTTTCCTCTAGAGCTTGCGCACGTAGTGCCGTTGTGTTATTTGTTTTGGCCACTATGCTGATTTCGCACTACGTCATCCTGTTACTGCCAGGGAAATGCAAGCCCCTCCCCGAAAGGCGCTCCTGTCTCTGTGGGCTCGCGCACTCCAAGCCGATCCAACAGCATGGGGGCGCAAGAGCGCAAGGGTTGGGGTGGCACCACTGTGCTGTCAAGCATGCACGGACCCATCCTGCGCCCGGCCACACCGCCCGTGACTGGCAGCGTCGCCAACGCTTCGCCAACAAGCACCACGCGCTTCTCCAGGAAGCCAGCCACGTTGCATCAGGTGTCCAATGGTGTCGGAGAGGTGAGCCCCACAATCCTGAAGATGGGAATGGACCGCCATCCTGTGATCGCCACCGACGTCACACGTTGGCACCTGGCAAACCCCATGTCGAATGAGCCACCACTTCCCGGCAGCCAAGGTGACAAGGTATGTGCAGCTCTTATACTCTATAGGCAATTCGCATGTTTGCCCAGATACCATGATGACAAGCAGCGGGTTTGTAGTGTCTCTGACATTCATCCCTCCCGCCCTCTCCTTCCCGTACCGCCTCTACCTTGCGTTTGCAGACTTGGTTTGGCCTCACGAAGACAAATGTCCACGCGACCGACAGCGGCATCACGCTAGAGGAGGTCATTCAGCAGATCAAGCCTGACCAAGCCAAGAAACCGACGCGCAACCTGGCAGACTTGCCGAGCAGCACAAACCCCTTTGATGACCCTTTCCTGCGAGACAGGAAGTACACATACCGCAGGATCAAGCTCGAGGAGAAATATCAGCAGCTGACGGGCAAGAGCCCCTCTGGCACCGGGATGCTGCAGGGTCAGTAACTCCTACTATTCGATGGCATAGCCGCCAGAAGGCAGAGTATTGCTGGAAGCCATACGCATTATTGCCCCAGATAGAAAGCTCACATCTTTGTATGTGGGCAAAATGTAAACACAATCTGCTACGTGTGGGTGAGCTATGTTTCATCATGCCGCGCAGCAGGATTGATGTTGAATTTGCCTAAGATTAACCATTTGATGTATGCATTGGCGGGCGCGCTATACGAAATTCCGATGAATTCGCTATATGGCTGGAAAATTTAATAAAGGGGTGGTATGCTGGGACACAGCAATGGATCACTTGTCTTAGCTCTCAATGCAACACACTCCGTAACATTCATTGCATTGAGAAAGCAACGCACGATGATGAGCCGTGAGTAAATTTGGCCCTTTAATGTAGCGAAACGAGGCAATACACAGGTAATATGTGATGTTTGGCATAATTACACCATATCACCTCCTCACCAGATAACAACAGGAGGCGTTACAAATCGTTCTGCATCGTCAACAAAAACATCGTGCTTTACAGAATTGAATCGTCATTAACTGGTAGTCCCTTAGTGCATACGGTATGTACGGGATGTACTCGAGCAAGAACGGGCATTAGGCTCATCTGGAAATAGCGGCGAGCAAACAACAGTCCACATGATGCAAGTGTGTCGAAGAGAGTGCCTGCGCACTGTATCGGAATGTCTCTGTCAGGTTCTGAAGCCAACGCACCATAGTTTGGTTTGGGCATTTGGTCGACTAAAGAGATTCTTCCGTGCAGCATCAGAAGCAAATGACCACATATTCTTGTTCAAATACAGTAGATAGGGTTTCTACTTTTTATTGGAGTACGCTTCTGGATTCATAACCTTATGTTGCCATTCTGCAAGCTATCCTCCGCGAAACCCTGTCACACCCCGATGACCAGTAATTAATAATAATAACACCATAATAACATCATAGAGGGTGTTATGGTCATATCAATTCCCGCTCCAACTTATGTACGGCACCAGCGCCAGCAAGGTACATCCCTTGTCCGCTTGGTTGAGCGGTCGTCTCGTACGCGAGAGGTCCCGGGATCGATTACTGGTCGATGCATTTCGGCAATATCGTCCTGGCGTGTTCTGGGTTTACCCGGTTGATGCATTAGCCCTTCGGGTTTCGAATGAGGCAATGGTCTACATGCTATGCCAGACCTACGACTGCAGTTGGGCGCAAGAGGTCAATTGCCGGGGCGGCTTCGGCCGATGTCCCGGGGCGAACTTTACTTTACTTTCACCAGCGCCAGCACCGTGCTACCAGTATTGTACGGCATATCGCGGCACCTACACTAGTCCACATAAGTCTTTGCACATAGAAATCTGCGCGTATCCTCGCCTTAGTGCCTAAGACATGGGGCCACGGGGCCATGGAGCCTTGTAATTCAGTGTAAGCAAACCTCCTATGCCAAGGAGGCAGCCGTTACTCCCGGTTATCGCACTTTTAGGATTGTTCTTCGGCAGTGACATTGTTTGGCACATGGCTAAAAACCACAGAAAAAGGAGCGATGAATAGGGGGCAACTTGTTCGCGGCGTAGCTACCATCCGTCGCACATGCCCGTGCGCTGCCGGAGGTGGGTGGACGTACGCATGCGTTGTAAGACGACCGACCTTGAGCCCAATCCATGTACGCTACCGATGCAAAGCATGGCATTTCCATGAGAGTGTGCCATCAGTAATGCCGTCGTCGTTATGGGGCCAATCACCCCACAATTTTCCAAGCTGAAAGATAAGCGCCGTTGCCCGCGACTCGATGGGTGAAAGTAGCACACATAAGGTGCCTTCGATTCCATAGGTGCATGCTTATGCCGCTCGCACCGTAGGCTAGCTAAGCGCGGGCTGCCCCCTCGCTCGACAGCTATGTCGCCACTGTTGCACAGGTTTGCGCGAATGTCGTAAAACATGTCGCCCATCATCCAACGGGAAAAGCCAAAATGAGGACGGGGTCCGCGTTACGTAGAGACCTATCCAAGGGGGCCTCGCGCCTGGGAGCTTGCGTGGAAGGACACATTACATGCCCCCATCATGCGCCCCCACCCACATTGAGTGGGCTGGCTAGGATACCAGAAGAGGGGTAACGTTGACATGCCATAACATGTCGGCGTTTCATTGGATTGTGCTGAAAATTAGTGCGTTGGAACGCACAGGTCGCGGGTTTGTTTTCTAGCGCACCAATTTTCAGCACAATCCGATAAAACGCCGAAATGGTATGAATTAAACCGTGATTGCAATAGTACTGCTTCTTGCATGGCGAACATTCGGTTTACAAATGTCGCATGCAGCCCGGTAGCTGTCCATAGATTCCTAACCATGCGCCGCGCGGCATGCGGTAGGTGGCCAACACATGTATCTCGGCGACCATGGGAGAAAAACACGGTTTATATGTCCAACTGCCGGCGTGCCGTGCAACACTTGTCCTGTGCCGTGCTCAAACCGTTCGCAGCCCGGCCGTGCAGCACTTGTTTCAATGGTAGTGCCGCATAACAGGCGTGGCACACGCCACGCGCGCCGTCGCATTTGCCCTATCACACCAGCATATGTACGCTCTTGCATGGTTATCCTCGCAATGGCTGCAACGGTGTAGACTATGCGTGGGTTTATCGACTAGAAGCGACCAAACCGAAATCATACCCATAAAAACATGCATAGAATTTTGTGGGCTGCTGTAGATCGCGGCACCCGGCAGCTTTAGCATGAGCCAGACCCCTGGCAGACCCGAGATGACAAGTGCACAATACCTATCTCTTTCCATATAATAAATAATCAGCAATTTTCCAGCATCCAACATTTCACATTAAATAGTGACTCGGTCGTCGCGAAAATGCGGAATGCAAAATGCGGAACGTTTACTATTGCCACGTCCGATACACGTCATCCGTACACCCTCGGGTACGAGCAAATTGCGGACAAGTAGTTCCGTATATGCAAATGCGGACAAACTGAAAGTGCGAACATGCATCAAGAAATGCGAAACCAACTTTAACTGAGGAACCAAAAATGTGGACAAATTAATTGTGATCATACCTGTACGAGACGGGGGCCGGCTGATGCGAGCCGCCTGCTACTGCTAATTACGGTGGAGCAACATTCGCTAAGCAGACGCACAGCGGAAGGTGGAGCCGGGGTTGCATCAAGAGGTGCAGCCGTGCTTCAGTTCGAAATCGGCCGACTCTAAGTGCCGACCTGCCGACTACCGCGCACATATCTTCAGCAAGCGCACGCCCAAGCAGCCCACTATGGCGAATCCCCCCGGTCATCGACTTACCGCAGTAGCGTAGACCGCCCGGGCCAAGAACGTGAAGTGGCGGAAGCGTTGGGAGACGGAGATTATATGGGTCTCTGCGCTCTTGCACGCGGCATACAGCGCCGGCGCCAAGGTTCACCGGACCGCCAAAAAGTAGCTCGGCTGAAGTACAGCTGAGGTTCAGCTCGTTGAGATGGCGCGGTCAGTCCTTGGGCGCCACGCCGCTGAGACGCTAATCATTGCGGATGGTGCGGACAACATGCAACATGGCAAACGGCGCGAGCCGTGGCATGCGCGTTGCGATGCCGAACACGAGTGCAACGTCGTCGCGCATGGCACGCCACGCGTCCTTGACCTCACGGCTAAATCCCACCTGCCGCCGCATCTCCCACCTCTGAAAAGACACCAAGATTGTGGCATTTGCTGGCTCCCACCCAAGTATATATAGCTACTATTACACTTGTTCACACTATGTTCGAATCGGGGCGGGGTAGTGGTAGTCGACTACGGGTCTACGGGTGGGCGATGTCTCGCTTACATGTACACTACGACGTAACGATTACATGGATTTTCACAAGGCGGGCGACGTGGCGCCACATGGTTGTCCGCATTTTGGTTGTCCGCATTTTAAAGATGAAGGCCCACTAATCTGTCCGCCGGCACCTCACATGCGACCGACTAACTTCGTCATGCATCATCTCGGTGGCTCCACGCCAACCGGGCCCATTCTTCTCAGCCCTCCGTGCCGAGGGCTCTTGTTTTGTGGGCCTCTCAGGCTCTCAGCCCTCCAAACCTGTGGGCAGCCTGTCGAGCGAGGTTGTCGCCAAGTTCTGGCCTTCTTACGACACCTCCCTTATTGTTATCCGGCAGTTTCAAGCCGTTATTTCCTTAGTTGTATGTACATTCATACCATCTTCGTGCGGTCGTTATACCAGCGACACATATAAATGATTATAAAATGATACGCAAGGATTATGTATTGGATGCGCTTATGCGCTATGCTAATGTCTGAGTACTCTGAGTGGGTACTTTACTGCTGCATCTTCTCTTACATCAATGCTTTATTAACATATACGCACTAAAGGCATAACTAAAAGCAATTGTGAAAGGTTGACAGCAGTAAAAGAGATATATAAGCCTGAAACGAAGGGTCAAGCATGTCAGGGACCCAAGAACCGAGGAGGAGCCATGAGAACCAAAAGGTACACGGAAACACCAAGTCGCCAACGAGCCAAAAGGTACACGGAAACACTGAAAGCCAAGGAACGACGAGGAAAAAATCCGAAAGGGAAACCGGAAACCAATGGGGACCACCGCCCTTGGGTGGGTCATCAGCCGCGGCGAGCGCGTTGCTTGCAGCCAATTACCCGGGCCATAGCAACACATGCTGACGAGCGACGCAACGCAGGCGCAGGAGCACCATCACGTGCTGCGCGCGCCGCCGCGACCCCGCCAAGAACGTTGTCGCATGCGCCATGTTGGTGAGCAAAGAGAAATGGCGGCGCCACGCATACAAGAGCTGGCCGATTTTCAGGCCAGTGTGCGTGTGACTACTTTGGCGAATCTCACCAAGAAAAGCCCTCAGCGTGCGTGGCTAAGAGAGGCCCAACTCAGGGACAGGTGCATATCGAAGGAACCAAAGCGAAGACATAAGCCCGGCGGCGTTTCGGACACCCTCTTCAATTTTTAGGATTTTGTGGCGCTTACGGCGCGACAATGCCGTCGTTGGATTCGTTCTTGACACGCCGAGGATAGGCGGCAATGGTAAGTAGTGTTTTTCTCGACAGCAAAACGTGTTTCCCGCGGATACACACCCACACCGCAAAAGCCCAATAACATCGGCGGGCGGCCGGCGTGCCCTTCGTAAGAGAAAAGATCCGGACGGGTCCGTAAGAGGATCTTGGACAGTCACCCAGACTAAGGGCGAAAGTTAACGTCGTGGCAAACGTCGGGAAAGGCCATTGTGCCGCCCCACTCGTGTGCGGCGTGATTGGAGTCGCACCCAGAGCAACGTGCCACGTTGATCACGTACGCGACCGCCCAAGCCGAAGGAGTGAATTCCACGCCAGCAATCCTCAAAACGGCCACCATGCCTTGCACCGAGAAGGAGCAAAAACACAAGGGCATGGCTCGCCAGGGAGAGGACAGGGCCGCCAAGGCCAAATGGGCGGCAAGCGGCAAGCGGAACATGGAATCGTAGTACTCAGGGGAACGCTCACGGACTTCACCAAGGCGACCCCACTTGGAGGATAGTCATTACCAGGAAGCTGTCGCATCGCGTAAGAGGCGGCCGGAAGCGGTTGCTGTCAGGGCCGCTTGTAGCATACGCGCAGCAAGCTTTGCGAAGCGGACCGTGTGGATGCGGTGGCTCAGGGTTTCCTGGACTTTCCGCATGGAGTGCAAGGGGAAGTCCGAGTAATGCGGGATAGCTTGGAGGTCGGCCGCCGAGCGCATCGCAGACGCCGGCTCAGCCCCAACGGCCGAGCAGCCGGCACGGGCAACGGGAGAGCGATTGGAGGGGAGCAACTTTAGGGCAGAGGCTAACGGCCCCACACTCGTCAACGACACGGGTATGAGCAGCGCGAAGCTGGACAGCTCACATCGGCGCCGACACGTTGGCGCCGGCATCGGGCGCCAACGTTGGGTGGCCAAAGCCTGGTGAATCGAGGACGCCCCAACAAGGTAGAGGCTATGAGGGCTGGATACGCCTGACGGCTCGGAAAGGAACGCGCCGGCGTCGCTCAGGGTGGCGTGTTGAGCACGGAGGAAAGTCCAGCTTGGCCAACACAAGGGCCGCAGCGACGTGGGAGGCATCTGCGATAACCACGTTATCGCCGATGCCGAGGCCCCAAATTGGACCGGGAGGGACAGCTGCGTGCGCATGGAGGGCGTATCCAAGAGGTCGGGGCTAACACCCAAATGCCGGCGAGCGTTGAAAACGCGGCGGCGTCTGCATCTTCGAGGAAGACGTAATAGTGTCGCCATACCCCTCAGAGCGACCCAAGCCCCGATGCGTGGAGCGGAGGTGGTGGCCGAAACGGCGGCAGCAAACTTGCAACAAACGAGTAGCGGTGTGGGAGCGGAAGTGGTCGGCCAAACCGCGATACGCCGGGAGCCAAATTGGTGAAATGTTTCGACCATTTTGTCCAACAGGAAGTCCCCGGCGAAAGTAGCCGAGCCCACATGGGCACCAAGCATAACTTGATTCCGGACAAGGAAGCTGCTGCACCAATATAGATATTGATGCATATCTACTGCGACCTATCGTTGTGCTCATTATATGGGATATGGCCACGGCCACGGCCACGGTCCGGTTATGAAGCGGTTTCAATTAAAGACATCGAGTGTGGTTTTGCCAAAGAGAGTACGAAGCCCGAGTTACATGGAAGACTTCACTTTTATGGCGAGAGTAGAGGAACATCGAATAAAGTGTGGGGTAATCGGACGCGGGAGTGTGAAACACGTACGGAGACGGGCGGGGACGGGCCGGAGGGGGAGGGAGGGGCTGCCGAAGGCAGCGAGCTGGAAGATGGTCAGGGGAGTGATGGTGGCTGCCCTTAATCGCTTCCCGGTCGAAAGCGGAGCGTCACGTACGGACGCTGAGGCAACATGT
>VCJN01002084.1:0-14615 GCA_006384855.1 Tetraselmis striata
GGTCAGCATCTGCCAGGAACCGGCGCGTGGGCTATTAAGATTGTCCCGTGGCAGCCCCCCGGAGCAGTGGTTGCGCATCTTTGGCATCATGGGACTGCATCGGCGGGTGGGGTGGTTTGGGTCGTGCTTGGGGGAGGAGGTGGGCGGGGGGGGGGGGGGGGGGGGTGCCTTGATCCGGTGCAGCAGCTGCGGCGGCGACTCATGGTTCCACAGGCAGATGGCGTTGTCGTAGCAGCCGGTGGCCACGATGTGCGGCTCGCTGGGGTGGAAGGCGGCGCAGTACACAAAGCAGGCGTGCTGCAGCACCGCCGGCGGCACGCGCTTGATCGGCGCGCGCGGGTTCAGGGCGTCCAGCGAGGTCACGTCCCACACCTGCGGGGAGCCGCGGCACACGGGGGTCGGCAGTCGTGCGGCGAGGATCAGGGGGCGGGGGGGGGGGGGGGGGGTTCCCTGGAGTCCGGCACCCGATGTACCGATGACACCGACCACATTCATCGATGCAAAATGAAGTACATAGACCCCGCAGGGTGCTCCATGTAGCCACGGACGGGATCCTCCGAAACCAGCCATGACTGTGGGCAATGCAGTGGTGCACGGACGCACGCCTGCGCAGAGGTACGGACCCATGGAGCACAGGCAGAGTGCACAGTATAGGGGGAGTCTCCCCCCCCCCCCCCCCACCCAACCCCCCTACCCCTGCGCAGGTGGCAGACGCGACAGGGGCGCGGAGGGTTGGGTGGCGACCTTGGCAGTGTAGTCGGAGGAGGCGGTGACGATGAGGCTGTCATCGGGCGACCAGGAGATGTCGTAGATCTGCGGGGGGGGGGGGGGGGGGGGGGGGGCTTGTTAAGCGCCGCACATGCAGGCAGATAGCGCGCACTTGGGGTGTTGGCGGGGGGGGGGGGGGGGGGGGGGGGGCACCATCTCGTGGTGGCCCGTCATGGTTGTCATCAGCGTGCCAGTGATGATGTCCCACACCTGTCGTAACAGGGGCACCTGTTAGCGCGGCTGCCGGGCACGGCGCCACGACAAACGACGGCAGCAGCAGCAGCAGCAGCAGCGGGCAGGCAGGCGGCAGATGGGGTCGGTGGGAGAGGTTGGGAGGGGGGCAAGGTGGTGGTAGTAGAAGGCGGGGGGCGGGGGAGGGAGGGGTACCTGCACGCCCCACAGCGAGGTCCCGCCCACAGCGACCGCGAGCAGCGTGCCGTTGTGGGCAAAGCACAGCGCGGTGGCGCCCAGCGGGGTGCCGGGCAGCTTGTGCATCAGCGCGTTGGGGATCTGCGGGGAGCGCACCGCCGTCAGCCCGCCGCGGCCAAGGCGCCCCGCTGCGGTGCCAGACGCTCCGCACATCCGGGGAGGGGATCGAGCGGGGGAGTGGCATGGCGGGCAGGCGGCCGCTGGAGTGGCGCCGTGCTGCCGCGAGGATGGAGGCAGCCAGGCGCGGACCTGGCAGGGGTAGCCGGGCGGCCTGGCCAGCACGGCGCGCGTGACGCTGGCCTCGTCCTCGCTGATGAGGCTGGTGCTGCTGGCCATGGAGGACTGCACGTCCAGGCCCAGCCCGCCCAGGCCAGCCTCCTCGAGCAGGTCGTACCTGCTCACCCGCGATCAAAGGGGGGCGCGCATGTGAGCACCGCGGCGACACTTGGTAGCGCTGCCGCGGGGAGGCCCCCCACACCGGGTAATAACAATATGAACCCAGAGGTGCGGCATGGGCCAGAAGCGCGAGCGTGGGCTTGCTCATCCAGGCATAACACAGTTAAGAAGAGCGAGAATAAGAGAGAGAGAGAGAGAGAGAGAGAGAGAGAGAGAGAGAGGGAGAGAGAGAGAGGGGGGGGGGGGGGGGGGGGGGGGTAAGAGGGGGCAGAGAGAGAAGGGGGAGGGGGGAGGGAGGAGGGGGGCAGAAACTTGACAGAAAGGCGGTGCACCAAATGGCTATGTATCCAGGCAATGTGGGAATTTGAAAGCATGGCACAAATGAGTATGAATTCAGCTCCATTAGGTGAACACACATGCCCATCAGCACATCATCGGACAAGTCGATCAGGTGAAAGTTAGGGGGGCCGGGGGGGGGGGGGGGGGGTATTGAGGGCAGCACTGGGCTTTTCTGCCAATTTTACGCGTGTGCATGCGGCTGCGGCTATGGTGAAAACAGTGCGAGATCCTGAGCCACCGCTCACAGGCTCTCTGCATACGCACTTCCACACCTATGCATGTATGAATGTATCTACAAGCGCAGCGTGACTCTGGCGCAGCGCAGCACAGCACAGCACATCCTGGCGCGCATGTCATGGATACTAGTCAGTGGCATTGCGGGTGCTGATGCGGGGAGTAAAACCTGCACGGGCTGCCAGAGGTCAAACGGAAACAATAGCGGAAATAACGCAACTGTTCTCATAGGTTCATACCAGGCCCAAGCTGAGGCTCATACGTAGTGAGGGGTGTGATAGGGGAGTCGGCCCCCGTGGGTAGTTGGTGATGCTATGGCACGCCGCACGGACACACGCACCGCATGCGCCCGCGCAACACCCTGGCCCGCACCTGCCCAGCTCGTAGCCGCCCCAGCCACCGAGCATCGTGGTGGGTCGCAACCCCTTGGAGGGCGTCGTGACGACCACCTCGGGCTCCTTCCTCTCAATGATGTCCACCTTGACCTGAAGCAAGCCAAGCGGAAGGGGGGGGGGGGGGGGGGAGACGGGGGGTGTCATCCTGTCCGGCCAGAGCTCGCCCCGGGCCGCCATGTGCATTGTCAGCCCACCCACACTTTGCCGGGGAAACGCCAGCCATAGCTCACCTGCAGGAAGGAGGGGTACTTGTGCCTGCGCTTGGAGATCTCCTCTTTCCACCACTGGATGTACGCCTGCACGCCGCCCGCCCCGCAAACAACACTCAGGGCGGCAGGCGGATGGACCGGGCGATGGCGCAAAGCCAGGGGGTCGACGCCACAGGCATGTAGTTCACGGCGCCAGACAGCTCGGTGCGGTTTCTGCGTGGGGGGAGTGGGCATGCGGTCGAGACGTGGCGCACCTGCTTGGCGGAGTTGTTGACTCGCGGGCCAAACTGCGGCTGTGGGGAGCGTAGGCATGCCGTGCCGTCGGTCTTCTGGTAAGTGTACAGCTGCAGCTTGAGCTCGCCCAGCAAGGGGCCGTGCTCGCTCTGCATGGGACGCCGGCGGGGAAAGGTGAGCTCCGGGGCGGGACATTGCCAACCGCATGTATGACAGCAGTGGCGGGTGCTGTTGAGGGATAGACTCCAGGCATGGTACTCGGATAGCGGGCCAGCACCTGGATCTTCAGGAAGCCCCAGGCGAGTGGGCGCATGGCGCCGTGGGCGCTCTTCTTGGGCAGCTCTGTCATCGACTCTGGTGGCTGCAGCACCTCGAACAGCAGCATCACACCTGCGGCAGTATTGCTATATATTCAATATATTGTTCTACATGTATAAATATTTTATATATGTTTAATATGTCTATACTATATGGGCTTCTATCTTGCTTATCATCAGAATCTATCGACCTTCGACGCCGGAGGTTGCCCCGCCGTAAAGGAACTGCACGCACTCACCATGGGTGACATATCTGATGGCGTAAGAGTATATGGCGATCTCCGTATATGGTGATCTCCGTATCGACGTGTAACGGTCGTCAGTGCTCAGCTCTGGTGGGGAAGTGGCCGCATGAATTGGCTTACCCTTATCGAGCAGCACGTCGGCGTCCTCGTCGATGGTGACCTCCTCATTCCAAGCGGCGGCGAGCATGGTGTGCGGCCGGGAGCGGAGGTCGTACGGCGCCGTCTGCACCGCAGGGATGAAGTCGAGCAGCGCAGAGTGCCACTTGTAGTGCGCGGCAGGAGATTCCACCGAGCCTGCTTCGACTCCAGCTGAGTCGCCGCCCGGCGCCAGCGGAGGCGGCGGTGGCGGAGCCGGTCCGCCACCGCCGAAACGAGGGATCGTGACCATCACCGGCCGCTCCGGCTGCATACCCGAGTGGTCGACATCATGTCAGCGAACTGCAGAACTGCGACAGCGCTTACCGGTATGCGGCGCATTTTTTTCCTGACACTCCTCTCGCGAAACGACGAGAGAGAAATATGCGAGTGTTTCAGTGGCTGACACACGGCAGGTTTGGAAGTCGACAGACTCGATGGCATCACCTGCGAGAGGTACTCGAACTGCTCCTCCTCACTGGTGCGTTATATCGGCATCGCGGTATCGACACGGGGAGGGTAAGAACAGCAGGTAAGTAAGTTGATGAGAACAGCGTACGTTAGCAGCAAAGCCGATCCACTCGGCGTATGTGTGGCACAACCAAGTCAACGCGTAATACTAGGTACCTGATGATGGTCGGCCCGCCGGCTAGGTCGTCCCTTAGAATGTACTCGCCAGTCTCGGGATTGACGAGGTGCATGCGCACCACTGGGGTCGACAGCCACCCCAGGGGTTCGAGCGCGTCGGTGCACTGAATGTTGATCTGCGGGATGAATTCACGGCAATGAGATCAAAACCGCTGGGGCTGGGCCGTCCTCGGCGAGTGAGCAGCGCGTCCGCTGTTCTCACAACCGTCGGAATCTCGCCGGCCGGGGGCACGGGGGGGGGGGGGGGGGGGGGGGGGGGGGGTGGCTGACGACCTGTCGCGTTGGATGATGGGGCAGTCTCCGTCGGCGGGCATTCGTACCTTGAGCACCTTGTCGTACGCTGGAAGCTGCTCTCGCTTGAGCGATATCTTCTTGGTGGCGCCTTCCGGCGCAAACGCAGCCGCCTTACCCTCCGGCTGACGCCGCTCGCGCGTGCTACCGCCGGCCTCGCTAATAACGCTGCTGCGCCCATCCTCGCTCGCCGTATCGGCTGCTCGAGACTCGCCATACCGGCGCTCCGTCGCTCGGCGGGTGCCCGGCGCGCGGTCGCGATCCGAGGCCATGGAAGACGCGGCGCTGGGGCGACGGCGCGGGCCGCCACTGTCTCGGGGCTCCCGAGTGCGGCGGACACCCACGGCGCTCGGCGCGGTCCTGTCGTGACGCAGCAGGCTGGCGTCCCTGCCCGAGCCCGACTCGCTGGCGTTCCCGGCGGCGCTGCCGCTGCCACTGACGCTGCGGCTCCGGCTCCGGCTGCCGTGCGGACTGCCGCGCACAAGACACCCGTACGATGGTTCGTCAGCCTAGAAGAGTCCAGACGACGAGCTGGTGCAGCGCATTGCCGCGCCGTGGGGAGCGTATCAAGGGTCATCTATGGCATTCCCGCAGCAATCGGAGACTCGGTACACGTCCGAGGAAGTCAGAACAGAATCCACCTGCTAAATGGATGGCCATCTCGCAGTCGGACGTGGATATGAAGCCATAAACATGCATATGAGCAAGACTTTGAAACACAATTATGCTGTAGGGATCCCCAGAGGACAAGCTCGTGGCATAACGCTGTGCTGATTCTCGTAGACTTCCGTAATGCGCCTCTGCATCTGGGCTGTGCATTAGAATATTGTCAAGATGTACATTTATGGTACGGCCGGTTACATGGCTTTCGAGTGGCGCGTTTGGTGGGACTGAGATAGGCGGAGACGGCGTGCGGGCTCCATCGGCACCAGCAACTGTAATTGTGCAAGCAGTGGGGGGGGGGGGGGGGGGGGAGGGGTGGCTCACCGTGCGGCCGGGGGCGGCGGCGCCGGCATCCGGATCTCCTGCTCCGGCGCGGCCGGCGGCAGCAGCGCCTCCTGGCCGCGCCCCTCCTCCTCCTCCTCCTCGGCCCCGCCGCCCTTGGTGGCCGCCCCGCCCTTCCCCCGCCCGCCCAGCATGGACTTGAGGCCGCCAAACACGCCCACGCGCCGCGCCGTCGCCGGTGGCGCCGCCTGCGCGCCCTCCCCGACGCCCTCACTGCACGGCCGCACAGCATCGCAGCCACCAGCCGCCTGTGAGAGCGCCCAGGGGACGATGCGCCCCCAGCCCTTGCCCCGCCCCCGACCACATGCAGCATGCGAACATGTTTGCGGTGCCGCTGGCCTCAGTACCTGCCGGCTGCCCCGCCCTCCTCCGACTCGGAGCGCGGCGCCTCGGGCTCCGCCGCAGCTGAAGAGGCGCCCTTGCCGCGCTTGAGCCGCGACGGCAGCTTCACGCTGGGCATGAGGCGCCTGGCGGAGGGCACCAAATATACCGCCTCAGCATTGACCTCCTTCAAGAAGCCCCCCCCCCCCCCCCCCCCCCCAGATCGAGCTGTCCTAACTTGTGCGCACCCACTGGCTGCCAGCAGCCGCAGGTCCCCCCCCCCCCCCCCCCACCGTGCCATCCGGCATGACATGCACAGACATCTGGTGAATGCCGGTGGCTCGACTGTCATTCTTGGACTATTGATGAGAAGTGTCGCACTGGCCACAGCGCAGCTCAATGCAGGGCAGGATGACAGTGCTCCAGTCCCTGTCTCCCTCTCGCCTCAGCTTAATACGATCAAGTATGCTGTCTGTGCCCGTTATGCTGCGGGAGCAGATGAATGCTCTGCGCAGTTTTGCTCCTGCCTGCGCAACAGACTCTCCCTACCGGACGCTCTCCAACCTGTTGCCCTACCCCCCCCCCCCCCAGCCAGCCAATCCGCTTCCAGCGCACCTCTTGCTGGGCGACTCACTGGCGGTGGACGCAGCGTCCTCGCTCTCCGACTTCGCGGCGTCCTTGGAGGGGCTGCCCTTGCGGGTGAATAGTCCGATGCGGCTGAGAGGGCAGGGGGGGGGGGGGGGGAGGCAGGAGCTCAGGCGGGCAGCCGGGTGCGAGTGCTGGGGATGGCCGGCAGCTGGGTGGACCGCCACGTTCCGCGGGCAGTGCGGTGCAGCCACTATACTGTATGCGGTGCATTCGCGAGCGTCCACGACCACGCGCCCTCCCGGCTCCCGCGCGAGAGGCTCCGCCCTCCGCAACACCCCTTCGACACGCCGACCCCGGATCCACCCAACGAGCCCGCAAGCGCCCCGCCAGTTCGCTCATCCATTCCTCCCTGTGCTCGCACAGTGGGCCACGCGCCGCTGCTCCGCCCTGGGACCCCGCGCCGTGCCAGCCATGTTGAGCGGAGCGCGCCAGAGACTTCGTTCATAGAGCCGCCGACAAGCACCTCCCCGGGAACCCCTCCAAATGGGGCTGCAGCCAAATCCCCAATCGGGTTGGGTTGATGGCCCCCAGCCGCCTTAAGTTCGCTACGCGCCCCTGCGGCTGCCTGGACTCTCCCCTTCTCTCTCTCTCTCTCTCTCTCTCTCTCTCTCTCCCTCCCTCTCCCTCCCTCCCTCTCTCTACGGCGCAGTGGCCAAACCTGGTGGTGGTGGTGGGGGGGGGGGCTCACCGTGCGGCCGGGGGCGGCGGCGCCGGCATCCGGATCTCCTGCTCCGGCGCGTCCGGCGGCAGCAGCCCCTCCCCCTCCTCCTCCCTCCTCCTCCTCCTCCTCCTTCTCCTCCTCCTCGCCCCCTCCCCCGTTGGTGGCCGCCCCGCCCTTCCCCCGCCCGCCCAGCATGGACTTGTGGCCGCCAAACATGCCCACGCGCCGCGCCGTCGCCGGTGGCGCCGCCTGCGCGCCCTCCCCGCCGCCCTCACTGCACGGCCGCACAGCATCGCAGCCACCAGCCGCCCGTGAGAGAGCCCAGGGGACAATGCGCCCCCAGCCCTTGCCCCGCCCCCGACCACATGCGGCATGCGAACATGCTTGCAGGCTGGCGGAGCCGCTGGCCTCAGTACCTGCCGGCTGCCCCGCCCTCCTCCGGCTCGGAGCGCGGCGCCTCGGGCTCCGCCGCAGCTGAAGAGGCGCCCTTGCCGCGCTTGAGCCGCGACGGCAGCTTCACGCTGGGCATGAAACGCCTGGCGGAGGGCACCAGATATGCCGCCTCAGAATCGACCCCCTTTAGGACCCCCCCTCCTTGCTGAGAAGTGTCGCACTGGCCACAGCGCAGCTCAATGCATGGCAGGATGACTCTGCTCCAGTCCCTGTCTCCCCCTCTCCTAAGCGCAACACGATCAAGTATGCTGTCTGTGCCCGTTATGCTGCGGGAGCAGATGAATGCTCTGCGCAGATTTGCTCCTGCCTGCGCAACAGACTCTCCCTACCGGGCGCTCTCCAACCTGTTGCCCCCCTCCCCCCCCCCCCCCCCCCCCCCCCAGCCAGCCAATCCGCTTCCAGCGCACCTCTTGCTGGGCGACTCGCTGGCGGTGGACGCAGCGTCCTCGCTCTCCGACCTCGCGGCGTCCTTGGAGGGGCTGCCCTTGCGGGTGAACAGCCCGATGCGGCTGAGAGGACAGGGTGGGGGGTGGGGGGGGGGGGGGGGGGGAGGGAGGCAGGAGTTCAGGCGGGCAGCCGGGTGCGAGTGCTGGGGATGGCCGGCAGCTGGGTGGACCGCCTCAGTCCGCGGGCAGTGCGGTGCAGCCGCCATACTGTATGCGGTGCATTCGCGAGCGTCCATGACCACGCGCCCTCCCGGCTCCCGCGCGAGAGGCTCCGCCCTCCGCAACACCCCTTCGACACGCCGACCCCGGATCCACCCAACGAGCCCGCAAGCGCCCCGCCAGTTTGCTCATCCATTCCTCCCTGTGCTCGCATAGTGGGCCACGCGCCGCTGCTCCGCCCTGGGACCCCGAGCCGTGCCAGCCATGTTGAGCGGAGCGCGCCAGGGACTCCGTTCATAGAGCCGCCGATAAGCACCTCCCCGGGAACCCATCCAAAATGGGGCTGCAGCCAAATCCCCAATCGGGTTGGGTTGATGGCACATGCAGCATGGAGACATGTTTGCGGTGCCGCTGGCCTCAGTACCTGCCGGCTGCCCCGCCCTCCTCCGGCTCGGAGCGCGGCGCCTCTGGCTCCGCCGCAGCTGAAGAGGCGCCCTTGCCGCGCTTGAGCCGCGACGGCAGCTTCACGCTGGGCATGAGACGCCTGGCGGAGGGCACCAGATATGCCGCCTCAGCATCGACCCCCTTCAGGACCCCCCCCCCCCCCCTCCTTGCTGAGAAGTGTCGCACTGGCCACAGCGCAGCTCAATGCAGGGCAGGATGACAGTGCTTCAGTCCCTGTCTCCCTCTCTCCTAAGCGCAACACGATCAAGTATGCTGTCTGTGCTCATTATGCTGCGGGAGCAGATGAATGCTCTGCGCAGATTTGCTCCTGCCTGCGCAACAGACTCTCCCTACCGGGCGCTCTCCAACCTGTTGCCCTACCCCCCCCCCCCCCCCAGCCAGCCAATCCGCTTCCAGCGCACCTCTTGCTGGGCGACTCGCTGGCGGTGGACGCAGCGTCCTCGCTCTCCGACCTCGCGGCGTCCTTGGAGGGGCTGCCCTTGCGGGTGAATAGTCCGATGCGGCTGAGAGGACAGGTGGGGGGGGGGGGGGGGGGGAGGCAGGAGTTCAGGCGGGCAGCCGGGTGCGAGTGGTGGGGATGGCCGGCAGATGGGTGGACCGCCACGTGCCGCGGGCAGTGCGGTGCAGCTGACATATGCGGTGCATTCGCGAGCGTCCGGGACCACACTCTCTCTCTCACTCACTATGGCTCAGTGGCCAAACTTAGGAGCGGGGGGGGGGGGGGGGTGGAGGGGGTCTATGGCTCACCGCGCGGTGGCGCCCTTGGCGGGCGGCGGCGAGGCCTCGCTCTCGCTGCCGTTGCCGCCCTCCCCGGCGCGCCCCTCCTCCGCCGCGGCCGCCCCATCATCCTCACCCTGCCCTTCGGGGGAGCCCTCCGGGCTGAACGCCACGGTCTTGGTCTTCGCTTTGCGTCCGAACCTGCGACGCGGCGATTGCGGTCGGCGAAGCGCTCCAGGGCAGGGCATGGTCATGCCGGCCGAGCGGGGCGCTGACGGAGGCGGGGGGGGGGGGGGGGGGGGGGGGGAGGGGCGACGCCCAACAGCGTGGCACGATGGTCGCCGAACGCGGTGATATTGCCCTTGCTATGTGACATAATGAGCCAGTCGTTCGCGCCGCACGGGCGGCACACCGGGCTGGGCCGGCGCGCGAGGTTAGCGCTCGACATGGGAAGGGGTCGCAGGGCGAGCGGGCCCGGACGGTGCATGACCGCGGAGGAGGGTGGCGGAGGATGGTCCCCCGAAGGAGGAGGGCAGCGGGGGGGGGGGGGGGGGGGGGGGTTCCCTAAGGAGGGGGGCGAACCTGGAAGAGAACATCTCGCGGGGCCAGGCGTACTGGTAGGATCAGTTTTTCACCCCCCTTCCTGGTCGGGCTGCCGCCTGTATCCAGCGCGGACCAGCTCCGCGGACCCTGATTACGAGAGCTGCTGTACCGTGCGACGGGGGTCAGCGAGTGTCCTGGATGTATGCGGGTATGTATGGGCAGGGAGAGGAGGCGCGACGGTGGCGTGCTTACACCGCGGCCGCCGTCGAGACGGAGTGGCAGTAGACGTCGATAGCACAGTACCAGTCGTTGCTATCGGATGGCGACGTCAACGGTTTGCCGACGACAGCGGCGGACGAGGCTCCGACAAGCTGCTGAGCGGCGTGGGTCAAAGGGTCGTAAAAAGCATTCGTCGCGTATTTTCGCGGTCCGCGAGCAGGAGTACCAGGTAGGTTTCAAGTGTTGTTATCAGGGTTGGTGCACCCTAGTATAACCTACAGGTGTTTTTGAATCGCGCGTCGCGCGCCGACTGGGTCTCACCTTGGCATGCTGGCACAGACGGGCATGCCGCCCCGCCACTCGTCAGCGGGAAGGAATGACGAGCAGGTACGAGTGGCGCGGGGCAGTCCATCTCTCCGCCGGGCAGCTGAGCCCCGCGCGTGTCAGCGTACCGCGACGCAAGAGCAGCGCCCCCTGGACCCACGCACTAGGCTGGAGGCGCGAACGCGCTACCTACCAGGGTGCCCCAGGCGCCATAACAACGCCCCTCCCGCCGCGCCGTCGGCGTGGGTGCGAGCGTCATGGCGGGCCGCGGCTCGGAGTACGACGACCTGGAGGTGGTGGCGGTGGGGCACGGCAGCTTCGAGTGGCTCGCCAGCTGGGAACCGTTCGTGAAGCCGTACCGCATCATCGCTGTGCACCTGGGGGAGCCGGGCGACAAGGTGGGGATACCGGCGGGCCTGAACGCGGACCTGTACAACCGGACGGACTTCGAGCGGGTGCTCGGCCGGCGCGCGTGGATATTCGGCGGCGGCAAGCCTGCCGGCCGCGCGGCTGTCTCCTTCGGCGTGCTGCTGGCCAAGCGCCGCTTCGTGCTGGTGCTGGAGGAGGGATGCCTGGTGGGCAAGACGCCGGGCGGGGAGCGCATCAACGCGCTGCGGCAGCACGTGCAGAACCTCATCACGCCCGCCACCCCCTACTTTTTCAACACGCTCTACGATCCGTACCGCCAGGGCAGCGACTTCGTGCGAGGGTATCCCTTCACGCTCCGCCCCGGCGTCCAGACTGCCATCTCCCACGGTGCATGCCCATGCCTTAAGACACGCATGCATGGCGCGCCTGTGCAGCGCGGCTTGTGCATATAGGGGAGCGAGCATGCGGCGGCCTGTTAGGGGGTCATCGTCAAGCTGGATGGCACAGGCGGGCGTCAATGTATCACCCCCCTGGTCTGTGTTGCCGTGTGGATTATGAGAAACTAGTCTGCGAGGCTGGCGTATAAGAGGCAGCTAGGCTCCATCAGCGCATGCTCATACATTGATTCACGAGCACAGCCCATCCAGAGGCAATGGGCGAGGGAGAGCGGGTGGGGGGGGGGGGGGAGGGGGGGCCTTCCGTGGCCGATGGCGACGCGATGCCCAAACTGCTTGTCTGAGTGCACGAGCTCTGTGGCGCTGACGCGCTCGCCCCCCCCCCTGCCATGCACGCGCAGGCCTGTGGAACAACGTGCCGGATTACGATGGGCCCACGCGGATGTGCAAGACGCTGGAACGGAACGACCGATACGTTGACGCGGTGCTCACCGTGCCCAAGGTGCGACGCTTGCGCGGGCGAGTGGCGGCGGACCATAGGCTTTGCAATGGTGATGAGGAAGAGGGGGAGAGTGGAAATGTGGAAGCTAGTAACAGAGGATGGCAGGAGATGCAAAGCATGACTTGGCCCACTCCATGCTGAGCCATCCTGCTTCTTTGTGTGCTTGCAGGGCACGCTGTTCCCCATGTCAGCGCGCAACCTCGCGTTCGACCGGCAGCTGATCGGCGCCGCGATGTTCTTCGGGCTCGACGACGGCGAGGGGGCGCCGGCGCTGTACCCCGACATCTGGGCGGGCTGGTGCGCCAAGGTGATCTGCGACCACTTGGGCATAGGCATCAAGTCGGGGCTGCCGTACGTTTGGTGCGCCGCCAAGGAAAAGGAGCCGCTGGCGGCGCTGGAGGACGAGCAGGCCGCTATCCTGCTGCAGGAGGAGCTCATCCCCTTCTTTCAGGTGCCCCCCCCCCCCCCCCCCCCCCCCCCCCCCCCCCCCCCGGTCCCGCCTACACGTGCTTTCCGGCAATGCCCCCCATCCCCTCTCTGCGCGTGGGTTTAGTCTGCTATTAATTGATTTAAACTAACTGTTTTCTACTTTGTTGTTTGATTAGTTTACATTTTTTCGTGAGGTTGAATTTAGTTTTACATCTTGTGAGGGATAAGTAAAATGTGGTCATTTTCCCATACATGAATGCACCCATGTATTATAATAGATACTCCAGCGCCCTACTACTTGTACTCCTACTCTTTGATCAAAGCATTGATTATTGCTCCGTCGTTTTTGGGGGCATTCCGTGTGTCGTCGCCCGCTGACCGCGCCGACTCGTGCCCACTAATGGGTCCCCATCCCCCTCCTTTCCCATCCACCGCAGCGCGTGCAGTTCTCGGAGGAGGCCAGCGACCCCATCGTGTGCTACCGCGAGCTGTCGGAGAAGGTGCGCGCGGAGCTGTCGCAGATAGGGCCCCTACTTTGAGAAACTGGCGGACGCGATGATGGTGTGGCTCGAGTGCTGGAAGGACCTCAACCCCGACAGCTGAGCCCCGCGCCGCCGCGCCGGCTTGCGGAGCCCCTCGCGTCCTGCTCGGCGACGCTGGGGACTGGAAACCGGAGGTCCCGGCGCGCACCCGGTGGCTGCTACGAGTAGAGCGGGCGGCGGGCGATGCCGCTGACGACGCGAACAGCACGACTCCGACGCGCGACGATGAGTAGTAATTTGGGCGGCAACGTGTAATAAAATACTACAGTACAATACATACTATTGCTTGTCGGCGCGCGCGCGCGGCCGAAAGCGGTAGATACACCTTTCCATTTAATTGATGTCTTTCGGGCCCCAAGATATGCTGGATTGCTTGCGACATCGCCTCGATATCCTGTCGATGTCGGTCTTGATTTCCTGTGTGTACGCGTGCCGGCGCGGTACTACGAACAATACGAATAAGAACCTGCCCCCCCCCCCCCCCCCCTGCCCGAGGTCAAATATAGGTGAATCTATAGCGGAACCACAGCACACGTTGCTGTTACAGACTGCGAGACCAATGTCAAGCTTAGGTTAAGGGCTCTTATTGGCGCGGCGACACCCATGCATATATGAAAATCCAGCTACGTTTTTGTTGCCGAGGGATGGGAGGTCCTTGAATCACTATCGAGCCCAGAGTAGTGTGTTTATGCTGTGTATGTGGGAGACACGAGAATACCCGCTGAATCTGGCCGGATGGCGATTCTCGTCGAAAATGAGAAATGGAGGATGGAATGGGGGATGCATTACAGCGAGCCAGCCGGATGCTGATCTCCCCGGGCTATGTACGTATAGGTCTACCTCTTCACAAGGTGTCGAATCGGTGTCGACAAGGGGTCAAACCCGTTGCCCTTCTCACTGCTCTGAATGCCGCACGGGCTATCTCGACGCTTCACTTTGCGTGCCCTCTTGGCCCGGGGGGCCCGGCGGCTTCCCCGCCTCCGCCTCGCGCCTGGCCTTTGTCCGCGTCGTAGGCCTTCTTCATCCTGGCGATGTTCTCCTTGTGGATGGTGCCGTGGTCACGATCGGCTCGGGTAGGGTCAGTCCTTGCCGATGATGCACTTGGCGGCGCGCTGCACCTGCGGGCGCCCGGCGGCGCGGCTGGGGCATTAACATGAGCGGCCGACGGCAGAACAGCGGGACGATATGGGTGAAGGCAGAAAGGGGGCAGGGGGTGAGCAACACGGGGCGCGGCGTACCTCCATCGGCGCGGTCCACGGCTCATATATGTACTTGGCTGGCATGTCCTGCCGCAGCAGGCAGAGATGGCACAAACAGCATCAGCGCAGGTGACGGGCTGCCCATGAGCGCACTTTGGGTTCGCTAAGCATGGTTGTGTTTGACACCCCGCGACGGACGAACAACCCTGCGATCTTTGAAGTCTATCAGGACAAAGCAGAAACATAATGATGGCACCGAGTTTTCAGTTTGGAGGGGCAAAACAACAAGTTATTTCTTTGGAAGCCAATTCAACGGTGCGGGGTGATCCTAACTACGACTTGATTGCCTGTACAATTCAACGCGGTCCCCGGGGCCCAAGAAATAATAACAGATATCGCCATTGCGGCGGAATATTGTGTTGTATTCGCAGCGTGTGACGTATGCTGTATTGTTCATACGTTCCCTCGTCGCGCGCGGGCCCACAGCGCTTCCGTCGGGTGTTGAAAAAGTGGGGGCTCCCCTGAGCTTTGCTTCATTGCGAAACTCCTCTGCAAAATCTGAGACAACCTCGCGGCAA
>VCJN01002085.1:0-110905 GCA_006384855.1 Tetraselmis striata
GTCTTCACCACCCCGGGAGGCTGTGCCGTCGACGACGCCGCCATGAGCTTCCTTGTCGGGACGCCCCCTGTGCCCAGACGCCCACAACAAGCCACAATCGTTTCGCCTTTAAGCGGCTGAGGATGCGGCCTCCTCGGCCACCACGAGTTGCGCCGCTGGCACTGTGGAAGCCTTTGAGGTGGGCCTTACGGCGCTCCCGGACGAACCTGCGCGCGGCACAAGTTAGCCACGAGTGGGTGCGTGCTAATGTGGAGGGTGGAGTGTTTTGTTGCGCGCCCACCTTGTCACGTTTCCTCATGTCTTCTCGTCCTCCTCGATGCCGGCGGCGCGGACACGCGAGACAACAAGGCTCGCCGCCCACTTTTGCCCGGGAGAGAGGTCTGCCATGCGCTGTGAGCGGTGAAGGGGGGGGGCGGCCGAGGTGGAGAAACTAACACCAAGTCGACGACCGCCTTCCGCAGCAGTCAACGACACAGCGGAGGCGAGGAGCAGCGCGCCACTACTATTTACATGCACGTATTGTCAAGAGCTAGTCGGTGCGGCATTGTGTCGGCGTAATTTCGCAATGGTTTATTGTTGAAGTAGCACGGCGTAATGAATACGCGGTTTCACCGAGTGAATCCGGGATAATATGTGCGGTAGGGCGCGCGTATATGTGCGCGACGAATGTGCGCGGATGTGCGCAGCGTTGTGCGGCGGTGTGCGGCGTGTGCGGCGGTGTGCACCGATGTGCACGAAGATGTGCACGACATGTAGGGGCGGAGCGGGTGAGTGTCCGCCGCTCCACCCAGCGCCGCAAATCCCCGTGCGTGGGCACCCCCCCCCCCCCATTAACCTGCCGCCATGTCAAACAATGTTAAATCCCCGAGCTCCTCGCTGATAAAGATGCGACGACGAGGTTGCAAGCCTACCTCGAGCGGTGGCTACAGGATGTGGTATGACCCCGTACACCTGGAGCTGTGGAGGCTTCTCGGACAAGACGCCGCGCATGCCTTGCTGAGAAGGTTCCCTAATGGGGTCCCGACGCCATATATACCCGGATCTGAATGCTCCCGGGCTGCTAGAGGTGGTTGTTGTCGCACATTGCACAAGACCTGGTTGGTTTCAGCGAAGGACGCGGCGGAGCGGAAGGGAGTACAAACGTCGTGGTTATGAGCATGGTGTTGAGCATGGTGTGTGTGCCCCTGACACCAACAGGTCATCCTGCCCCCGGAAGACCTGGACGTTTGCAGGACCACACGCAGGTGAAGCCGTATTGACGGGGAAAAGGAGGGCAAAAGTCGACCCGTGGAAGCTGTGGCATTGGGCAAGGAGTGCGCTTGAGACCTGGGTCGGCAAAACGCAGAGGCAGATGAAGAGGTGCCCCCCTCCCCGCCCCCCCCCCGCCCCCTTCTACCCTTGACTCGTGCGTCGCTTATTCTGAGCGTGTGCCTTGCAGGAAGGCCTTGTTTGCCGCCTTGCTGGAATTGCGGCGCGCTTTCGTGGCTGGTTTGCCGAGAAGGCCGGCGAGCTAGCACCAGGGTTTTTGATCGTGGCCGGTGATCGCGTTGTTGTTCACCCCGGCGGATGCCCCCGCTCAGATCACCCACATTGATGGGCAGGCTCCAAATCTGCAGGCCATCCTTGCATTGCACGTGCTTTGCCGCCCCACTGAGGTGTACCGCGGGCCAGAAGTGAGCTTAAGAGATGCCGTGAAGCACATTCGGTACCCGGTGCGCCATCCCCCACCCAGGCCGGTGGCGGGGCGGGGGCGGGGGCGGGGAATGAGTGCCATCCATGTGTTGACATGAAAAGGGCCACGAGCATCACTGCCTCACGGAGGAAAACCGGGGCGGAGAACAGATCCGGAGCTGCCGACTTCATCATGAGCCACAAGAACTTGATGCAGCCCCTGGAGGACTTGGAGCGTGGCATGGGTGTCCCCGAGGAGGACATGCCCTACATGGAACAATACCATGGGTACATGTTTGGGTCGGACACGACGCACCGCGGGCCCGTGGGCGCCCTAGTTGAGCTGCCCTAGCGGTAGCCCATGTCCCAAGTGTCACGGGCGTGGCAATGTCCGCTTGTACGGGCAGGGCACCTTCTGGGACTTGCCTGGCTGCGCCGTGCGGACGACCCTACCCAGTACACGCCGTTCCTGGCAGCCTACAACGAGGCACTCTCCCACACCATCACCCCCGCAGTGATGCTGCGGAGAAACGCAATCACAAGTTGGCGGCGCAGTATGTGGCCCACTTTGGGGATCATGCTGTGGTGCCAAAGCATTTGTACAGTGACGAGGACTACGCCAGCATCCATGCCAGAGCGAAGGAGCTGCGGCTTGTTGTTGAGGCTGCGGCTTCCTGCTGTTGCCGCTGCCGCCTCCATCCCGCCGTAGACGGTCGGGTCTGGCAGCACCGCCGTGCTTGTAAATAAGCGACAATGGGATCACGTTCATGCTCCGGTTTGTACTCCTACACTTCCTCCACTTTGGCGGTGGGGGGGGGGTCCTGTCCTTATTACTCGCATCGGTGGACGTGCTGGATATGGAGGTCACCGGGCACATCGCGTGGTTTCGGAGCAGTTCATTCGCGCCTCCTCGTCTTGTTTGCAATCGTCGCCCTAATCCAATGCAGGGTGAGTAGCGGGACACTGTGCCCCCCCCCCCCCGGGTTTATGTAAACAAATATCTAGCCGTGCATGTGCCGCAATCGGTACCCAATCAGCGGGGTATGTGACAGTGGTTTCGGAGCAGTGCAAGCATTCCGTGCGTGTGCACAAGCACGTACGACTGGGAATGAGGCGGGGGTTGCGGATGGAGTGCATTGGCGGTGCATAGAATAGCGTGTTCCTGGGGTTTTGGCTGCATCAGACGCCGTATTCCCATCCATCCGGCACGGAATGTCACGGTTTTTCACACATTTGTGTGTGAATATAGTGTAAATATTACGCGTCTTTTACGCCGGGTGGATGGGCATCCGGCGTCCGATGCACCCCAATCATTTGCAGCACGCTAGTCTGTGCACCGCCAGGCACTCCGCAAGCCCCGCCTCCGTCCGCGTGGGAACCGGTAGTAAGTGTTGTTTAGTGTGCGCACATCGTGACAACATTACACGGTGGCAATTGCAATTAGCGGTGGATAATGTGAAGCGTTTTCGAAATCGACAGAGAATGAGGCGGGTGCTGGCGGAGTGCATTGCGGTGCATAGAATAGCGTGTTCCTGGGGTTTTGGCTGCATCAGACGCCGTATTCCCATCCATCCAGCACGGAATGTCCGGTTTTCACACATTTGTGTGTTAATATAGTGTGAATATTACGCGTCTTTTACGCCGGGTGGATGGGCATCCGGCGTCCGATGCACCCCAATTATTTGCAGCACGCTACTCTACGCACCCCTAACGCACTCCGCAAGCCCCGCCTCCATCCGCGTCGGAACCGATAGTAAGTGTTGTTGTGTGCGCACATCGTGACAACATTACACGGTGGCAATTGCAATTATTAGCGGTAGGTGGATAATGTGAAAGCGTTTTCGAAATCGACAGAGAATGAGGCGGTACTGGCGGAGTGCATTGGCGGTGCATAGAATAGCGTGTTGCTGGGGTTTTGGCTGCATCGGACGCCGTATTCCCACCCATCCGGCACGGAATGTCCGGTTTTCACACATTTGTGTGTTAATATAGTGTGAATATTACGCGTCTTTTACGCCGGGTGGATGGGCATCCGGCGTCCGATGCACCCCAATTATTTGCAGCACGCTACTCTACGCACCCCCAACGCACTCCGCAAGCCCCGCCTCCATCCGCGTCGGAACCGATAGTAAGTGTCGTTGTGTGCGCACATCGTGACAACATTACACGGTGGCAATTGCAATTAGCGGTGGATAATGTGAAGGCGTTTTCGAAATCGACAAAGAATGAGGCGGTGCTGGCGGAGTGCATTGGCGGTGCATAGAATAGCGTGTTGCTGGGGTTTTGGCTGCATCGGACGCCGTATTCCCACCCATCCGGCACGGAATGTCCGGTTTTCACACATTTGCGTGTAAATATAGTGTGAATATTACGCGTCTTTTACGCCGGGTGGATGGGCATCCGGCGTCCGATGCACCCCGAATCTCACCAACACGCTACTCTACGCACCTCCAACGCACTCCGCCAGCCCCGCCTCTTTCCGCGCAGGTCCTACGTTCCATTGTATGTATATACATACGTACATGTACTGCTCCGAAACCAGCCCGAACTTAGTGCACAAGTGTAAATTGGGGGGGGGGGGGGGGGGGGGGGGGATGTGGCGGCGGGGCATCCACTCACACATACCCCGGCGATGCATGACAGATATTACATGCCGTGGCGGGTCGGCGGGCCGACCCGGCGGGGGATGGGGGGGGGGGGGGGGGGCGGGGGGGGGGGGGGGGTCTATTCAACTACACGTGCGACAGTGTCGTTTCGTGGAGCAGTATATGTGCCCGGCCTCATTTATACCGCCCCCTACCTGCGCTGCATTGTCCACCCCTACGAATTACTTAGCACAAACCGCCATTACTTAATAGGAACCTAGCACAGCCAGGCTTATATGCCCGCTTTGCCGATCAACTTCTACGCACTTTCCGTCCCTCAACCGCCGGACATGGGGGTTAAGCCGCCAGCCTCGGAAGTTGCTTAGCCAGACTTGGCATCCCGTACCGTGTCCATGGCTTCGCAGCTCTGCCGCCGGCACACGCCGAGTCCGGGGCTTGCTGCCGCGGGGTTGCGCACGCATGCACGCACGGTAATACGCCGCCGACGCCGCCACGCTTACTTCCACCACCTTCGCCAGCCGTAGCTTCGCACGCCGTTCCGCCGACATACGAAACGCACGAATCCCCCCCCCCCTCCCCCCGTCCCCGCGTCATGTATATTATATTCGAGGCGACTATGCGGGGCGCAGCACACGCCGCGGCGTGGGTCGGCGGAGCGGCATGCGGCGGGAGCCCTAATGGCCGGGCAGTATCGACACCCACACAGGCACCGCCGCTCACCTCCGACGCGGATGAATCGCCTCCCAAAGGAAACATGCCGGTTGGTGGTAAGCCCAGCAGGCGTGGGGTGCCGGCGCCGGTACTGGTGCGACGGAGTTGTCGCGTCAGGAACCGCACCGCATGTGGAGCAGCACATGGCGGTGCCGGCCCCACCTATGTCTAGGGCCACCTCCTCACAACACCCCGCCACGACGGCGTCGGCCACCGCCGACGGCGCCGTTGCGGGGGGGGGGGGACGCCCTGCCAGGCGACGATGATGCGCCTGGTGCGCCGCGTCAGGAGGCGGAGGAGGCCGTGGTCGAGGCGACTGATCGGGCTGAGGGGGTTGTTGAGGCGAGCGAGGCTGCGCTCGCGCCACCCGCCCCGCAGCCACCTGCGGGACATGCCGACTTGCTCGTCGCCATGTTGACCGGAGCACTACGAGCAGTGGCGGGAGGCGGCCACATGCACTATCATGCGCGTGTCCTCGCCGGACGCCCGTCATGCGTGGACTGCGGCCAACGGACGGACTGGGAGTGTTGCTGCGACGGCACCCCGGCTTTGTGCGGCCCCAAGTACCCATGCATGGCGACCCATCAGCGGGCAGTCCCCTGCTCGACCACGGCCACGGTGAGGGCGGAGTTCCGCCATGTCAGGGACGCGTTCCACGACGCGACTCGCGCCGCCGTGTGTGAGGCTTCCGAGAAGGCACGCGCGGGTGGTAAGGTGCGCAGGGTGAGGCGGCGGACGGCCCAGGAGATGAAGGAGAGCGAGACATGCCGTCAGTGAGGTCGGGCGCAATGTCATTGGGTGGGGCACACGGACGTGTAACACTTGCACTTTGCGCGTACTGCTGGGTTACATCCAGGCGGTGTCACACTATGCAACCGGAAAGGATGCGTTGCTACTGCAAACGATGCTACGCCTCACTCGGTAGCAACCGCTGCCCCGCCCATCCCACTCGCCTTAGCGCCGCGCTGCCCCGGCCGCCGCGCCTTGGCGCCGCGCTGCCCCGGCCGCCGCGCCTTGGCGCCGCGCTGCCCCGGCCGCCGCGCCTTGGCGCCGCGCTGGGTATCGAGTCCTCCCCTCCCTGGTGAGCGCGTCCACCTGCGCCTTGCGCTCGGGGCCGTCCTCCTCCGTCACCACATTCTGCAACCCCCACCGCGTGACGAATCACGCAGCTCCTTGCAGGCGCTTGTACATGTGCCCAAGCACCGCCAGTCGCGACACCGAACGCACCACCGCTGGGGACGCGAGCTCCTTCTCGGTCATGATCGCCTTCACCCGGGCCTCCTCGAACAGCGGACCGGCGTTAAGAATGGAAAACGTTTCCATGTGGTGCAAGCAGTCCTCCATGACCCAGCCGGACTGCACCGTCACCTTGCCTTACCCTGCAGTCATGGAGGGGAATGCCGTCACGCCCACGCCCACGCCCACGCCCACGCCCGGGGGGGGGGGGGGGGGGGGGTTACCTTTCGACTTCTTGGACACCGCAATCGAAGGGCGCAACCCGCGTCCAAAGTTGCTGGGTATCGGGACTAAAGCCTGGCGCCGGTCTTCCTGCTTCATAGCTCGGAATCCAATGTGGCCCTGCACGGTGACAAATTTCCTCCAGAAGTCCCTTTCCAAGCCAAAAAAAAACAGGTGGAACGGCGCGAGGGGGAAGAGGTTGACCATGCTGACATAGCCCAGGACCACATGCACATGGCACACGCCATGGCAGCCAGTGTTCTGCTTGGCCTCCGCCAGCCGGGTTGTGTTGAACGCACGCCGGGCAAGGTGCGTGATTCAATGGACAAGTCATCGCCTTCATGGACGGTTACCAAGCGAGCCTCCCCGTCCGCATCCACACGGGGGTGCTCCTGGGCAGCCGCCATAGCCTCCACAACCTGCCACGCCGACCGGGCGGGTGCGTGTGATTCCATACAACCGCAATTGAGTGGTGCCACCAGCACGCAGGCCGGGCCCACTCACCTCTGAACGCAAAAGGTCCACAATGTCACCGTCCTCGAAAACAGCGCGCCACTGGGTCGCCCCGCCGTAGTCCTCCAACACCCACTCGGTAACGACGCCGGTTATCACGCCGTAGTGCCATACTCCCCGGAACTTCTTGGCGATGACCTTCATGTAGAAGTCACCGGGATCGCCTTTCCGTATCACGCCCTCATCGGCAGCTTCCACGTCCGCCGGCGGCCACGCAGGCGCGTCGATGTCCATACTGTCTTCGCCAACGGGGTCCTCCCCCACGCCCATCACATCGTCCACCTTCGAGCCGCCGTCGTCCGAGACCGGCGCCGGCGGGCCGTTTCCGACGGCTGCAGCTACTCCTGCTGCCGCCCCTGTTGTTGTTGCTGTTGCTGCTGCCGCCCCTGCTGCTGCTGCTTGTGATAAGGCGGCCTTGCGGCGCAACTTAGCCGCACGCTTCAACGAGTGGCTACAGTTCGGGAATTTTAGGAAGTGCCGCTCTCGCGCCATCTTATCACATGTGCCCATCACGTTGCCCCGGCAGTGCTTGCATGAGTACACGCCATCCTTCGACACACTCGCTATCCATCCCTTTGCCGGCATGCCTGCTGCCGCGCGCGGGGGGCGGGGGGGGGGGGGGGGGTTGAGAGTTGGGGTGGATGTAACCCACCACCGGCAGGCAACACAGATGCGAGTGCGCGGCTGTCCGCGCTTGATTCAACGGTGAGCGGCGGTGACCGTGAGGCGACCCCATACTTCATGCGCGTGCTGGGGCGTTACACAATCATCAGCAGTTAGGGCGGCTGCATTAAAACGCGCACCTACGAACACCACCTACCGCCTACCACCTACCGTACCACCTACATCCGCCCACACCTCCGCCCGTCGTGCCGCACATCGCCGCACACCGCGGGGTCAGCGGTCAGCGATGTGCGGTCAGCGATGTGCGGCGATGTGCAATGAGTGCGTACATCCGCCTGTACTTAGCCCGGGTGCTCCGCGTCGGCGGGCGACACGCGAGCCCGCGTGCGCATATCAATTTGATGAAATTATGGAAACGAGAAATTCATATAGTACTTTACAGGTCGCGCGCGATAGTCGTCGCTACTGGGTATGAAATCTGTTGGACCCAGGGTACCCCGGTACCCTGAATCCGCTTTTTCTCTCTGTGAAATCCGCATTTTTCTGGCTGCCGTACTTGTGCCTAATTTGGACCTTATGGCAGCAGTACGGCACCAAAGCATGGCACCTAGGCATCTTTGCCAGTTGGCCTTCTTAGACGGAGAGGTGTCCGTTCTAAGTGACACCTAGTCGGCTGGTATAAATTGCCAGCCTCGGCTCCTTGTAATTCAGTCAACTGCTTTTCCAGAAATATTCCGACTCACCCTTTCTCTCTCGTGACAGTGCCACTCAGCCATCACCACGGCGACAGCGACTACCTATCGTCCATCGCCCACATCTCATAGCAGCCCTTTGCCTTTCCAGCTCGCACCTTGCTTGCTGGCACTCGACGTGGTTCGACGCTTGCACGCCGACTCTCGCCGACTCTCCCCCCATCAGTGATAGTGCCACTCAGCCATCACTTCGACAATCCCCTCCGACAAAATCCACGTCCCTCGTCCGTCCCGTATCGTCCCCGTATGTCGTCGTTCGTCACCAGTAGGGCACATTTACGTCACATCTGAATCTCACAGTGTAAGCATCTTCCGCTACACCTTCTGCCCAATGATCCCTAACAACATGGAGAGGGTTATACTCATCTGACATGGAGAGGTGTCGATAATACTCAACCTGGAGAGGGTTGTACTCATTGACGATTCCCGCGGACGAAGGGGGAGGGCAGGGGCCGCAATCTTTTTCCCAAGTTGTATGGGATTGGTCCCATACATGCTTCTTAGTACTTAGCGCATCACACATGCTGCAGTAATGTGGTGTGCGTCCTGTCCACCTGATGCATGGATCAAAGTGTAATAATAATATGATGATGTTAATTGAGGCTCATTTTCATCGCATGAACTTGACACAATTTCCGTTCTTCCAGATTAACATCAAATTCGGGGAGTAAAATCGATTAACACTGCATATATCACCTCTGGTGCACCAATATTTTCGCATAATTTACTGGTGCACCGATATTTAGACACGGAATTTTCTGGTGCACCAATATTTAGACACGGAATTTACTGGTGCACCGATATTTAGAAACGGAATTTACTGGTGCACCAATATTTATGTGGTGGTTTTTACTGGTGCACCGATATATTTCGGTGGTAGATTTTACTGGTGCACCGATATTAAAGGGGTTGGATTTACCGGTGCACCGATGTTTAGCGACCAAATTAAATCGATTAAAGACTGGATCAACTGGATCATGCACCAATTCTTGATCTTTTTTTTCCGTCCTGCACCAATTCTTGATATTTATCTCCTGAGGCTTGATGCGGAGCCCTACTCTTTTTGCGGCGATATGGTGCTAGGCGGGTCGCGACTACTACGGCCGCGCAAGCGGCGTGCTGCGGGATCTCCGTGGCGACCCCGCCGCAACCGATCTGAGCGCCGCCCCCACCATACGAACTTTGCACCGATGGCACAGTCACGCTCGGTCGGACGAGCTAGGGAACAACGTACATTGTTTAGGCCTTCTATTTTTACCACGCTGCATTTCTATTTGAGCAGTGGTATTGGCCATGGTGGCGTATGGTGTCTACAAAACCCAAATCCCCGAAGGGGGAGCGTCAATGGGGCGGAAATCGCAAGGTTGGACATCTTGGCCGCCGTCCAGAAATAAACACGCGCCCCGAGCCAGCCATGATCGTCATGTGTCCTCGAAGGGGATAGAAGGTAGGGCTACGAGTTCGCGGGAGCTGGCATGGTGGGGTGGACGATGGTGTGCTATAGTGGATGCATGACGATGCACCGCCCGCAGTGCCCGGCGGGTGCTTCGGGCGGCGAGGTGGATCCTGCGGCCGCACGCGGACAGATTATTCGTACCGTATTCGGACCGCGAAATGTCGCACGGGTTACCGCGGGAAGTGTTGTGCTGCGCATTGCCCCTCGATAATGCAGCCAACCCTTCACCATAGCGGGATGCGGAGCCAGCGAACCGCGATACTACGCCACCATCACTAGATGAACAAGCACTACAAGATCAACAACTTCAACATACTTCCGATCCTATCTCACTAGCAATACCCCCACACCCGCAACAAACCCCAACAACATCCAACTCAAACTACAGCCTCAACAAGCAACTCATTCTTAGGATGCCGCTCCCCACAACGTCGCCCAACATCATCAGCCATCATGAGGTCAGTGACTCGGTGACGTCTTAACTAAGCGCCTGAACGATCGCAATTTGAAACCCCCGGCCAATGGTACTGGTGATGACGGATTCTTTTGCTCTGACTTGCTGAGCTTTTATATCTCTTCTTGTACTGATGTATCACAGCCCATGCCTTCAGTGAGGAGGGGTGTTGAAGTAACTACTAAAGGATCCGTACGAGAATACTAAATCACCTAGTATTTTGCGCATAGTAAATATCGGCGTTACACATGCATGTCCAAACACTGAACGGTCACAGCAACTCAACAATCAACACTGAAAATCTATCTACCATTATATGAATAATAATGCCAAATCTGCACAATGCAAATCTCCCAATCAGATTGCAGATACTAACGACAAGATGCTCGTTACTAGTGACTGTGCAACATATCTCAAGCATTTAGCTCTCAAATAGTTACAAAGTAGTCATACGACGACAAGTGCCCACTGATGATGGGGCCTATAACAGAATTCTACATACATGATGATATGTATGTATAATCATATCAACATCACCAACTTCTTGTAACCACTTCTCTGTTTCCTGCTATAGAACTCTACAATCTTCTATCAAGAGGGGTGTTGGTACAATCATGTGGTTGTGGTCCTCGGCCCGGTTCAGACCGGTATGCAAGCTCTACAACATTAGATGACGACATCCAAGTCCGATCGGCACCTTTTTTGAGCTTGACATTTCAACATGGTTTCGGATCTTAGGTGGCTAGCCTGTATGGCAAGATGGCACGGGATAGCGCGGCACAGGATGGCACGCATGCGTCGCATCGCTCGTCGGCATGAGTTGCTATGACCCGGGTCATTGGCTGCAAACGTACTCGTCGCGGCTGATGGCATGCCCGGGGCGGTGGTCCCCATTGGTTTCATGTCCCCCTTTCGGTCTTTCTTCAGTGCTTCCCTTGACCCTTTGGTTCCTTGGGAGCTAGGCGACTTCGCGGTTCCCTTGGCTCTTCCTTGGTTCTTGGCTCCCTGGCCTCTAACTTGCTCGACCTTGCTTGGTTTCATGCTTATGTCTCTCTTTTGCTGGCAACCTTTCCTTGTTGCTGTTAGTTCTGTTTGTGGTGCGCATTTGTTAAAGCCCTGATGTAAGCAGTAAAGAATGAATTCGCACCCTTTATTTCGAGCTTGGTATCGTCTCCGCACATACAGTATCTCCATACTGTACCCGTAGTTAGTCGCTCCTTGTCCTGGATGCGCCCCAGGGGCGGAAAGCATTTAACATGTAAAAATAGGTAGCCGGCCGCAACCACGCCCCGCTGTTACTGCCACACCACTGACGAGCAGGAATTTACGGAGGCGGTGGAACATCAGCATGTTTGCTGTCCGATCCGTACCGTACGGTACCAGTACGCTGGCACTGCGCGCGACCGCCAGGGCTGGTACGTAGGTGTCCCACCGTACAACCGACTGAACGGCCGCACTCGGCGGGGTTGCTTTCCTTGCCGTAGCCTGCTGCCACGCGTACGCAGCGCCACCGGCGTCTGACATACCCAGCAGCCCAGCACCTGGGTGGCAGATAGCTCGTACTTGAGCAAGATAAAGGACACGCGTAGTCAGGGCGACAAAAAAACGCGGAGCTCCGTATCGCCACCGCGTCGCCCAGAGCAGGAGCAGGAGCATGAAACACTTGTTGAAAAAGCTTGTTGGCGGTGGTTCCGATACGCCGTCATTCAAAAAGAAGTACAAGCTGGGAGGCGTCTTGGGCGAGGGCTCCTGCGGTGTGGTGCACGTCGCTGTCGACCTTGTCGATGGCAAGGAGTGGGCGTGCAAGATAATCACGAAGGAAACGGAGCGCAGGTTGGCGCGTGAGGAGATTCGGCTGCTGCAGCGGCTGTCACACCCAAACGTGCTGCAGTATCGCGAGCATTTCGACAAGAGGAGCAAGCTGTGCATTGTGACAGAGCTCTTGCGTGGCCAGGACCTTTTCTCCGATATTGAGGAGCGGGGGTCGTATACGGAAGAGCAGTCGCGGGTCATTATGAAGCAGCTGCTCGAGGGGATTGCGCACATGCACTCTCGGAACATCGTTCACCGAGACCTGGTGCTGCCCTATCCAGCTGATGATCCAAGTGTGTATGTCACCACGCTGCTCATAGCTTCTTGCATGTGCGATTTGGTGCCGATGGAGCTAACTATGGGACTGTGGGTCCCGCCGCCCCCTCCCCCCTTTGGTCTTGCAGAAGCTCGAAAACGTCATGCTGCGAAACAAGGACGGGTCCCTCGACCTCTGCATTGTGGACTTCGGCTTTGCAGAGGAGCTGGAAGACGAGACCCCCCGGGTGGCTGATCGCCGCGGGTCCCTGGACTACGCATCGCCAGAGGTGCTGTCATCCGAGGCTGCGCCAGGGTGCAGCGGGGACGTCTGGTCTGCGGGGGTCATGTTCTATGCGCTCCTCTCCAAGACCTTCCCTTTCTTTGGGAAGACCGTGGGGGAAACCCGCCGCTCCATTCAGCGCGCGGCGGTCTCGTTTCAAGATCCTGTCTGGGACACCAGGTCCGAGGCTGCGAAGGACATGGTGCAGGCCATGCTCGTGCGCGATGCGGCCAAGAGGCCCACCGCCAGGCAGCTGCTCTCCCACCCCTGGATCCTGAACGGCAGCCCTCCGACAAGCGCCCCGGAGCCCGGCACTGAGGCGCCACGTGCCAGTGTGCCCGCTGCTCAGGCCGCCTCCATCGCGGACAGCTTCACCCACGCTACAAGCGCCCTCACTGTTTAACTCACCAGCGCCTAGCCTTAGTAGTGATTCCAGCTGCCGTCATCAGTCCTGCCAGCCTTGGGGCGATGTGCCCATCACCGCCATTATATGCATCTGATGGGGGTGCGCAGAGTGGGGGGTTGGGTTGTGGCGGGGAGGGCACAGGGTGCCGAATCCAGGCCAATGGAGTAAATGGCACGAGCTCTGCGTCCCGTGTCCCGCTGTGGGGGCATTGGAGTAATGGGCGGTGCCTGGAGGCGGCGGGATGTGGGCCACGCATTGGCATGCCCATGGTCCTAGGCACCCAGACACTGCGGCACCCAGACAGAGCGCATATGGCAGCTGGGCAATATGAATGCGCGGCCCCGTCTGCCTGCTGCCGGGATGCCTTGGCGCCCTCTGACCACCTGCCCCCTCCCGGTCAGGTTAATCTCTCACCTCAAACTGTACGCTCTCCCCGCCTTGACATGACTGATCAGACTCTATCTGTCTCAGTGCAAGCATGCGGTGGTACAGGAGTACAGGTGCTAATAATTGCGGGTGATGCCGGCGCGGCGGTACGAAAATGGATACTCGTGACTGTTGGCGGCCATCTCTTGGCACATTTCAGAATTTGTATCAGCTGCAGTGTAATTTGTGCGTCTGCATTCGGACTGGGAAAGGTGGATGCTTTCTTGCCGGCGAATTCGTCCGCACCCCGTCAGCACCCGCAGCAGTACAAACAGCCCATGCTCCCTGCGTAAGGACTCAAGCTCCTGATGTGTGCCATCTGCTGATTCAGTGGGAGCAGCACTTGTTTGAATACGGTGCGGGGAGAAATGCCCGCGGCCGGCATTTCACCCTGAGCGTGCTGGTACTGTTCCCCTTTGGCACCTGGGTAGGCTTCATTCTGTGCTGTTATTCATCGTTGGTCGGCTGCCTGCAGACCATCTGATGCGCTGGTACCCCTGTGCCCTGTCGAGGGATCCCGCATCCGGACATAAACAAGTGCACATCTATCACATTGATGCAATTGAACTCTGTTACAACTTTCTTCCTGCCAGTCCTCCAACTACACTTGCCAGCTGCCGTACGGCCCGGCTGCTGCAGCCCGCATAGGGCCGGCCGTAGCCCGTAGCAAGCAGCCCCTGAAGGCCAAGTCATCTATTATAATGTGAGGGGGTTGTATTGCAGGGTCAAAAGACCCCTGAATCGGTGTTGCTTTGGACATCTTTACATAGCATGATAGTACAAGCCGCAGCCTGCACGAGGAATGGTGGACCACTCATGAGAGAGATGCTGTTCAGAGGCAATTCCCGCAGCCAATGCTGGATTGGAGTGGTACGCTAACAGTCATGCCACTGCATGCCCCAGGTGTACATCAGGCAGGCTCCCACGTTTCATGGCCGCTCCTGCTCCTGTGCCCTAACAGTTAGCATGCCCTTGTATGAACGCGGCCTTTGCATGACGGCAAGCGCCCTCAGTAACCGGCCTGGCAGAGCAAAGATGTGAGGTTGGCATTGATACTACCCAGGGGGGACCACGGCGTGATCCGCGGACACAATGCCGCCGCAACCACGCATTAGGATCACGGCATGGCTTCAATTTCTAACCCCCCCCCCCCCCCCCTCCGGACAGGGATAAAACTATTATAGGAATATAGTAGAATAGCACAACAATCGTCCGGGTCATTGCTGCAGAAATAAAAGATGCGCTGGCCGAATTGTGTAAGAAAAAATACCTACATGTGCCTTCCCCGTGTTCCCTGACTGCCACATTCACGAGTCACCCAAAGGCACGTCCCTGGCTGCCCCTGTGCGGCAGACTGCGCAAGCGTGACAGAGTGGCGCCTCAATGCATGGGTAGATGCTAATTGGGTATGGGTTACAGGTGGGGCTCAACAGCCTAAGATATATTACGGCGCAGTAATTTAGTTGGGGCCAGTGATCTTCTTCTTCAGCTCGTCGACATCGGAGATCAGCTCCTCGCGAGAGCTCTGCAAGCCATGGGTGGCGTGTCATGAGCAACGCGATGTGGAGCAGTGGCCAGGAACTGCAATATGTGAAAGTGGGGCGACCCTACCTTGAAGAGCAGGTAACGGTACACAAACCAGGCGGTGTAGCCAAGGCCCACCAGCTCCATCAGCTTCGGCAGCTGCAGTTGGGCGCAGAGGGTAGCGGAGTAAGTCGAGTTTACAAGCCCAGATTACGGAAGCCACGAAAGCAGTCAGTCCATTGGTCCCAAGGATTGTGAGCATGGCACACACCACGGGGACATTGTTGATCGCGCCGATGATGGTGGAGGAGAACCACAGCAGAACCACGGCACCGCCGGCGTACACGGCCACGCCGGACTTATTCTCAATGGCATCCCACTGCAGCGCGCACGGACATGCCTTTCTCATAAGCTGGCATGGAGAGGAAACACACCGTCCTATTGCTGGTCAACAGGTGACGGACAGTGACGAATCCGTTTGCACCAGCATAGCGCTATCTCCAGCGAACAGGGAAGCAGAGCAACCCGCACCTTCGCGGTCAGATCCTTCACCAGCTTGTCGGTGTCAAGGCCATCGGACTCCGCGCGCACCACAAACTTCTTTGCCTGGGGGGCAGACTGTGACACAGATTTGTCAGAGACCATCGGTGTTGCCGATAGATAGGGATGCCAATGAACCTCACGACCGAGCCTAAACGGCAGGGTAAGGCATGCCTCATGAGGAGGGCTGAACGAAAGGAAGAAAAGATACGTTGGTTACTAAGCGCCCCCGATAACTACAGGCATGTTTTGGCCTGTTGCGCGGTCAAAGGCAGGGAGTGATGGACGGACCAGTTTAAGGCGACACTCTCACATTCGCACGGGTACAGGTTGGTCGATAAGAATAGTAGCTTTCTTCTCGCCTGAAGTATACAACGACCGAGGAGCTACCGGGAATGAAAGCACCCGTCGACGCACGTCGCAAACGGACGGCCGAGAGCGACTAACTTCTTCGGCTTGGGCGATCGAGGCACTCGTCCCAACGAGCTACACGCGTCCGTCCTGGGAGGATATTCGCAGGCCGCGACAGAGAGAAGATATAGTCGCAGCCGTGTTGCGTGCATGATCGTGGGGGGTTATCGACAGGGGAAGATGGGATGGGGCTGGACTGCACATAGCGCGTAGGGTTTGAGCAGGCGAGATGGCACCTTCACGGAGGAGCGCAGGCTGCGGCCGGCCAGGAAGGCAGGCGAAGCGGCCACGGCGCGGGAGGAAGGGCCAGCACTGCGGGCGACCACCGCGCGGGGGGCGGCAGCACGGGTGGAAACTGAAGCGATAGCGGCCATTTTTCACGAAGATGGAAGAGACGTGCGGGGAGCGGAAGCGGCAAACGGTGTGTGTGAGCGACGGCGGTTGCGAATGTAGGAGACGTTGCGGAGCGGTTTAGGGGTGAGCGGCGCGGGGATCTAGCGCCCAGCGCTGCCGCTTCAGGTACCAAACTAAAGATACAATCCTCGTTACACACGTTGATTAGCTCACTTGTTTCCGTGTTGTCATCGCGATAGTAATCATGATGGCGCCCCACACTCATCGCTGCCGTGCTCCACGACATGCCAGCCTGGCATGAATGCACAGATGGACGGACAGGCGTACATGGCTTGAAGATCGCCACTAAGTACAGTTGTATCATGCGAAGACGGCCTCAACATACTTCATAGCCTCGTATGTTTTCGCAGCCACCGCGATCCAGCTGGCGGCTATACGAGGAGGCCCGTGCTGCCTCCGATCCCATATCACCTATATGGGAGGCGCCACTACCCTGTACTACCCTGTACATCAGCGACACGCGCTGTCGAGCCGAGGGCGCACGCGCAGCTACAACCATTACATTAGTAGCTAGCGACTGGCTGCTTCGCGGAAATGCCAATACAGGTAGTGGGAAGCAGACTTACAGTAGTACATTTTTGCTTTGGTGGTGATGTACATTGTTCATCGCGACGCTTCCGGACTCGGCCAGTGTCTCGTATAATCCTTGTAGTGTTTCAACGTTTAGGAACGAAACGACGTCAGGCGCCGGCCAGAACAGGCGTCGGAACATCCACCGCAGGGGCAAACGACATCGACCAAGCACCGAAGCGGCGCTCCCAGGAAGGTCATAGACCCCCTTGTGATATCGCCGAAGATCTGGTTACCTTGGTCCTCGCGCCATGGCTACCGAAAGCGACGTAGTCGTCTATGGCGCGACTGGCTTCACAGGCTCGCGTGTCGTGAAGACGTTGCTGCAGGTGGCGCCCCAAAGCTGCAGGTGCGGCGACCTTGGAGCACCGACGCAGCTGCAACGGGATATTTGTGGAATGCCGGCGTAACGTGGTGTCGGTCTAAGTTTTACAGCTTGCTTTCTGTGCGGAACACGCGGTAGGGTGGCAGTGGGGGGAAGGGACAAAGGCAAGCTGCTCGCCGTCCTTCGAGACATCGGTGCTGAAAACAAGGCAGAGGTAACATCCGCGCCTCGCGCAACCATGAGCGCGTAACCTGCTAACTACATGAATCGCGGACTTTGCATTTGCTGTGCAAATTACCGGAAGTGCATAAGAATAGCAAACCAGATTCGATTGCATGCCACAGGTCGTCATTGCCGATGTCAACGATGAGGCTTCGCTCATTGATATGGCGAAGTCGACCAGGTGCAGGCACACTGATCCCCTCTCAGGCATGCCTTTGCCCAGCATCTTTCGCAAGCATGTCTTAGGTGTGTGAAGAGTTGCTGAGGCAGCTCAACGCTATGTGCTCTGCCTGGGCGTCCAAATGTATCTGGCCGCCGCAGGCTAGTCCTGAATTGCGTTGGTCCCTACCGCCTGTGGGGGGACGCTGTTGTGTCCGCATGCATCAAAGGCAAAGCTCACTACCTCGACATCAGCGGTGAACCAGGTGAAACGACCCACTTGTCACCACTTGTCATGGAGGAATGCAGGGAATTTATGCCTTCACTGAAAATACAACAATCATTATATAAATTGCTGCCACACCTGCAGAATTCATTGAAGAAATGGAGTACAAGTATCACAATCGTGCGCAGGAGGCTGGAGTAATTATCGCCTCAGCCGCTGGCTTCGACAGCGTGCCCGCTGACATGGGCACCTTGTTCACGGTACGCCCACTGCGCCCCTTTCTACGCATACATGCATGCCATGCACCCCTACTGTTGACGGCAGCTCACCCCAGGTCCCTGCTGACAGACTTCTTGTGTCCACATGCAATTACCGCAGCTGCAGCAGCCTCAGGCACCTGCTAGAATCACCATGGTAGACTCCTTCCTGACCTTGGCTACAGGATCGGCTGGCTTCCGTGGCCACTTTCCCACATGGTGCTCCTCGCCCACTGCATGTGCTCTATGCCGCCATCACTACGGCTCCCTGCCGGCACGTGAATGCTTCTTTCCTGTAGCTCAGGGAATCGCAACCTCCCCTCACCAGGCAATGCGCCGTCCTGGGAGTAGCAGCGGCAGGTGAACTACGCGCTTTGCGCACCAAGGTGTGTGCCATCTATGAAGGAAAGCTGAGGTGGCATCTGCGTTCCCATCCAGAAAGGTCACTGCATTTTGAACCAGCTGGGTCTCTCACACCGTGCAGATGAAGGATGAAGGGAAGTCGCCCGCTCCACCTGCCATCCCTGGGCCAAAACCCAGCAGGAGCGCTGGAGCCAGGTTTTCCAAGACAGTGAATGCATGGGCTCTGCCCTTCATTGGTACGACATCTCTGTGCTAAACTGTGGCTGCCGGTTTGGGCTACACAATATGAACCCCCCCCCCCCCCCCCTTCTGAAAATAGCATTACATGGGTCCTCACCCCCCCCCCCCCCCCCCCCCCCACACACACACCTTGCACATTTTGCCTGTATGAAATCGCATGACACATGACACCGAAGTGATTCCCACAACCTGGGAAATGCAGGGGCGGATGCTTCCATTGTGCGGCGGAGTCAGGCCGCTTTGGCGGCGCAGGGAATGCCTGCAACGCATTACACCGCCATGTTCACGGTTGGATCCCGCTGGTAGGTCATGTGCTAGTGGCACTTCTCAGTGGACTATGGAACGAATAACTGGCCATCCCAGATCACTTACGGGCCGCACCCTGCTGTGTCTATGATTCCATGGGGATAACCCACAAATCGCGTTTCCAATATGCAGCTAAATTCTGACCATCGCTTTGGCGCCGCTTGCATGTTCAGGTCAGTGTTTCTCTTCGGACTGTTTGGTTCCGTGTTCATGAAGCTTGCCAGGACTTCGTGGGGACGTGGCTTGTTGCTGAGGTAATACACCCGCCTCCGCAGTCTGAACGTCTCGCGCAGTCTGAACGGCCACTACTTCCTTCCATCTAGGTCCGCAAGCAAGTCGCTCAATGCCTGCATAAGAGCATGCACAGTTACGCACCATAGCTAGGGCCGTGCTGTTACTAGAGGACGAAAATGAGCGCGCACAAGCTACACATACATGGCAAAGCTGCCTTAGGCAGCTATGGGGAATACTTCAGTGCTGCATGAATAGGACGCTCAAGGGCTTGCTTGTCTTTTTATTGTATGGATGGTGGCCATATAGTGTACCAGCAGCTTCTCTGTATACGCATATACTCTGACTATTTCATTCTGCGATATATCTCAGTCGATCAGTAGTAATGATCATTTATGTAAGTACCTGTACACCTATGTGAATATGGATAGATGCAGTCGGGGAATTCTTTCAGCAAACCGACAATGGCTCGATGCCAATGCATAGGAACTGGCGCGCAATACAGTATGGTACGCCAATACATTGCGCGGAGCATGAGTAGTCGTGGCGCAGTAGCGCGACATCACCACGGCGCCGGGCTGATCGGTACTGATCTGTAGTACTGGTATGGCTGTACGGTACAACCACCTACATACATAGATTATGCGGCCGCGTATCGTACAATAGATTCCTCGTGTGAATTTCAATAGCGCAAGTAAGATTACCTGTACATGATTCGATTTATACTACTGAAGTTGTAAGGGGGTGATAGTACCCTGAGTAAAACCTAGTAAAACTGCACCCTGGTCACCGGCACAGGCTTTCTAGGTTGTACTCAGGGTAAGGTTAAGGCAGCCACAGATTGGCACGTGCCCCGTAATATTACTGATGTTCGTGCATTCTGGGATTTTGTTGGCTTTTACCATAAATAACTTTATACCTGATCCTATCAGCATTGCGAAACCACTGATTGACCTTACTAAATTAGATCAAAGCATGCTTGGACATCTATACACCACAAGCCTTTCAGACTAACAAATACGAAAATAAATCAACACATGCCCCAGTGCTGGTGGCCCCTGTTACGGGCCCTCAAGCTGAGCACGAGACATGTTGTTTGGAAGTCTCTGCTTTCATGTGGAATATGACCATCCTCTGCAAAAATCCCCTAATGAACATCGTATTGACCCGCCTCCACAGTTGGAGTGTCACCCGGTGTTCCACATCTCCAAACTATGGAAATGGCTTACTTTAAGTGTCAATCAGATCTACCAGATCGGTTGATTGGCAAAGAGGTCACACGAACAGGTGACCATGTTTTAGCCCAAGTTTTGCTTGCAAAGTTGCAATCTACCCACGGCTATATGCTTCTGGTTTCACTTTGCTTTTCAAAGGTACCGAAACTTTTCAGAAGCTGCGGATGACTGGGTTCCTTATGTTTCAGTTTAATATGCCAACATTATTCAACAATACATGTTGAAACCAAAGTTCAAAACCATCCCACTGGCTGAGAACTATATTAGGAACCGATGCAAGTTTCCGACCCGTTTTCCGCCAAGTCCAACCCCGTTGTCAGTTGTTGATGCGCCATGTTTCTGACAAGGTTGCAGCTTTTCTTCAGATGCCTCACCGCTCGCTGGTATTTTGGCGTGGGGAGGAATGGAAGGGGGTGATAATACCCTCAGTAAATCCTAGGAAACGTGTACAGGTGACACGGGTACATAGAACATTCTGGACACTGTTGATGCGGCCACTGACGACATCACCTGTCGCTCTGTATTCCACAGATATTAAAGACCTCCGCAGCACACTAATTCTAATTCACTTGTCACAACTCAACCCACCGACTCTGTGTGAACTCACACACACATGTTCTGTCGTAGCGAGACCCTGATCTCGCTATGACAAGTGAATTTATTGTACGTTGTAGGTGCAAGTCGACCGCGAGTTCCGTGCCAGCGCATACAGGCGTTCCGGCGCGAAGCCCGCCCTACTCCATGCATCAAAGTAATGAACGGGTGGGTCTTAATCCGTGCGCAGATTGCACGCCACATGTCGCCCAACCAAGTCATGCTTATTTGAGGGCATATATCCTCAACTTCCGTCGAGCTAGCCGCCCCTATTAGTCGCACAATAAATGCGATGGTGTATAGTGGACATATATATACGCGTTTACATCTGGCATTGGAGAAATGTGACATCTTGCCAGATGTAAATGCGTTATATCACATGCCGCCACGCGGTGCTACAGCGTGCGAGATGTAATTATGTAAATGCGTTACATGACATGTACTATGTGTACATCTAGGGTACTTATGCCCTAATCTAAACCTTAAACCGTACCGGGCGGGCGTGGAGTACGGCACGGTATAATCCCAGCAGATCGAAATTCCTAGAAGTGGCGGGGATGGCGCGATGGCTGGGCCACTCCGACCGTGGCGCGCGAACTTCTCGCTTGCTACACGCCTAGCACGGACCTATGAGCATCTACAAGGTTCCTGTCAGGGTGCAGTGGGCGGCTTCGTCGGCAAGGCCTGTGTGGGTTGCGGGAGTCCGGGAGATGGGGGATGGCACATGTGGGATGAGTTAGTTACTATGGCAGTTCAGTTCGTTACATGCGAGTGTACAAATGGCGTATAACGCCGGGCAAGCGCGTGATGATCCTTGTACGGAGGCACTGTCAGCGACTAAATAAAAGTACATAAGTACTCGCGTTCGAATTAATATCGTTATGTGACGATGTGTAGTAAGGTAAGGTGTCGAGACTCGAACATGTACCTCGTACCGAGACCGCGACCGGGAAGGAATGAGTACATGTAGAGGTAGCCACGACATGGCGTCCGTGCATGTGGGGTGGAGGGGAGGGGAGGGGGGGGGGGGGGGGAGGCTACACTGAAACGGCACGACGATTGCACCAAATGGAGCGGTGTGGCACGCCGTTGTCCATGGGTGAGTAGTGAATTCCCTTGGGCGCTCGATCACCGCCGCGGGCGAGTGTGGGCCTGCGGCATGCATGTGGTGATGCCACACGGGTGTGTGGGTGACGGGTGCATGAAAGGACCATAGGGGTGGTTTTGTTAAGGGGCAACCGTGTATTAGAAGGCGTTTGTACTTAGAGTCGAGAAGAGACATCCCGTGCACGTTGCCTCTCCCCTGATGATAACTTTACGTAATTGATCCGTTACGTTTCCATCATCGTTTGGCCTGCATTGCACCGGTGGTTCATGTGACATGCGTAGTCTGCGTGCCCAGTTTCCGCAGTCGATGCACCGTACTTCACTGCCTGCACTGCCTCTCTGTAAGGATATGTACCACACAAATCCTCATGTGGGTACCCAGTGCCTGGTGCGTTTTGCGCGGTATCCTTACAGTTGGTGCTTCTACGCGCGCATTAGGTCCAGGCTCGATCCCGCGGAGAGATATATAATATGATATGATATGATATCCCGCATGTTGGACGACCCGGCCAATGCGGATCGCCACCGAATCGTTGCTGGAGGAGGTCCTCCATCCTATGGGGGGGGGGGGGGGGGTGTGTAAGGATATGTACCACACAAATCTTCATGTGGGTGGCCAGTGCCTGGTGCGTTTTGCGCGGTATCTTTACACTCTCGTGTGTACTGTTGCCGCTCTGTCGGCAGTAAATCCATCGTTATTAGACCGCCAAAATGATCGAGCTATTCGCCTCCATGCTAATTCCCCCACCATGCACGGTATGAATAAAACCGTGCACGCGACCTGAACTACTGGCATGAAAGTACAGGCGGGTCGGCTCCCTTTGTCCGTGACGGATACTTTTAGAATACGACCTGGGTGATACGAGGCGGCTAGCGGACAGCGGCGGCGCCGGGGGGCGGGGGGGGGGGGGGGGGGGCACAGTGCGTGACGTGGCGCGCGCTATAATTGTAGGCGCTATGACCTACTGCCGAAGATTATTAGCTACCAGTACGGTGTGACTAGTAGGTCACTAGCCGCGCGCGATGCCCGCTAAACTAGTAAAGGCATCGGTGCGGGCGCGTTACGAATCGTTGGCATCGTTAGCACGCAATAACACCTGGGGTATATATGTCCAGGCGTATGATGCGTCAAACCCGTTGCCACAGTACGGTGTGGGTGTCCCCGCAGGGGTTGTGGCCGGGTTGCACATTATGATACAATTACGCACCCGAGTATTTCCCACTGCCCGCCGATTGGCCCGGATTCATGCCATGCCTGAGCGGTTCCTTGAACACTGCCCTGCATGTGGCGGAGGTGAATCTGAGACTATCGAACATATGTTGGTGGAGTGCCCGCGGTGGGGGTATCACCGTCATACTTTTGGGTTGTTAGTTCCGGAGTTCAGGAATTTTATTGGTGGTCAGGTTGTTGCGTCAACACCTGAGGACTTAACTGCCTTTATTTTCGGGCGGGGTCCCCCCCTCCCTTTCACGGCGCCCTGGATTTTACTGGGAATGGGAAATTTTTCCAGCCATGGCGTCGGGCCCTCCCTCACATTGCCTTTTTTGTTGCACATGTATCGCACTCCCGAAATGCTTTGCTCCGCGGGTTGGGGCTTGCCCCAACTCGCATTACTCGAATGGGCCGACCCCCAAACGGGTAGGGCGGACCTTTCGTGGTCAGTGCCTGGTGTTTTGATGGCAGTGTTTTAGACGGTGATCTAACAGTGTTGGAAATTCCGTCACTGGCCTTCAATTAGTCTTGCAGAATGCTTCGGCAATTTACTTGATGACTATAACGGAGCGTCGCCTACTCAGGGCTTTCCGTAGCTGGATTGCTGCCTAAACGGCCGTCGTAGAGACGCTGCAAGGGTTTCACTGGTGCCAGTGAGGTCCCGGGGGCGAAAAAACAAATTAGCTACCAGTACTATAACGGCTTTTAGGCGGCTTGATGTGTTGATTTTCTAGTACTACTTTTAGCAGTACCTGTAGGTGGATTTCTTTCTGCCTTTTTGGTAATTCACACCAGTACTCTGAACCGTGTGGCCCGGACTCTGAACCGTGTGCGCATCACTCATCCATCCCGCCATGCGGGATGCGGGCCGCTTTTAGCAGGCGGCTTGCCGTGTTGATTTTCTAATTCTGGGGAACTGCACTTTTTGTAATTCACACCAGTACTGGCGGACGTGATGCATATCCTCGCATGTAGAGTAATCCTATAAGTATACTTGGCCCTTTTCGTATTTCGGGCGACTATCTGCTGCTCGCATGATAACATGGCTTTCCGTAACGGAATCGCTACTTAAGAGGCATTTCATATGGACATCGCATCATCAGATAATCCTGTCATCGAATAAATACTCGCACCGGAGCGTGCCACGTCATAACTGATGACATGCCCCGCGTTGCTATTTGATGATAGACGCGCGTGTATACTGTATGAAGATCGTCAGATAGCGGCCTCGGCCAGCCCATTTTCAAAACATGTTCGCCCATACTACCTACTTACCCGGCACCCGCCGACGCCGTGGCAGGCTCCACCGAGCAATCTCCGCAATGGACACATAGGCGGGGCGAACCCACATGGGAGACCCCCCCTCCCCGCACTATGGGGGGTCCTGTTGCCCCTGGGTTCACGGTTTCGCCGCGGGAGCTACGCGCGAAGGCCCGTGCACTGGCGGGGCGCAGCGGCTGCAGCCATGGCGCCTCGCCCGCCGCCACCGCGCTGCGCCCGTCTCGCCCGCCCGCGCGTGGTCATCCCTCGACAGCCGGCGTAGTGCCTGATCCCTGTCGCGCTTCTCGTTGGCTGCACGGTTAGGATGGTGTGCGCCCGCGTTGCCATGGGGCGTGGCCCCGTTGTCGTCCTCATCGGTGTACGCTTCGTCTGTATGCGGTGTGTCCATGTCTATGTCCAGTGCGGCCCCGGCAACGGCCAGCATCCGAGGGAACGCGCTGCCCTCCGACTGCGCGTTGCCGTAGGTAAGTGCAAGCCCTCCAACTTCGTCTACGGCAAAGGTGGGACGCTCCATGACTGTCCAGTGTGGATGGGCGGGAGGGACGGGGCGAGAGACACAAGGGAAAAGATGGTGTTTGCGGGCCCGATGGCGGCAGCGGAACTAGAAGCGCCGGCCGATTTCTTGCGATATCTGATGACAGACCAATGAATCTTGATGTTTGTCCGTATGAATCACATCTCTTGTCATGCGTTAGCGTTGTCGACCTGGCCGCCCGCGGTGCGCGAACGGTAGATGATGACAAGGTTTATCTGATGATGCGATGTCCGTATGATATGCCTCTAAGGCTGCATTTCATTTTCGGCCGTAACCGTGGTCGCAAAAACTCGTATTCGGGTACTAAAATGCCTTTAGTAACCGCAAATTCGGCATGTTTACGGTTGCGGCCGGCACCGTGAAATGTGACATCCCAGTATCCGCGACGTTTTCCTCGTCGCAACCCCTCAGTCATGTACTCCTGTGAGTTCAAACGTTCAAACGGGCCCAGCATCAGCACGCCATGGCGCCCGGGCTGGCGGTGCCGGGCCGAGCAGCAAGCAGGGCGCCGCCTGGCCCCTACGACCCTTTGTGGCCGGCCTGTACATTGCGCTGAATATGTATATTATGCGTAAAGTACTACTTCGATTTACGGCTCAGTGCTGAGCCATATTTAGGGTGGTCGTAAATATTGCGATATTTGCGATCAGCGAGGCCACCCGCAAATCCTCGAGCCGCAAATCCGCCAGTTTACGGTTACGGCTCAATAATACTACTCCGTAAAAGTAAGGACTGTATGACACGGGACATCATGCCCTACCGGTATACCGCTCTACCTCCGTAATATCTACACGTACAGCGCGCCACGTCGCAAAAAGCAAATGGCGACTAGCCAATCACCATATGTAGTATTTTCACTTTTTCAGTTCCTTTTTGAGCCCTCAGAACGGTATGACACGGGAACAGCTCTACCGGTCAAACTAGCCGCTACCGCTCTACCGAGCATCGCAGGACTAGCCGCACTTGCTGTTCGATCTACTGGGCTCAAGTCGGTTGAGCGCTGTCCGCCCGCGACATGAGATCCAGATGAAGACGAGGCCATCGAGGCGATGCTCTTCCGGTCGAAACACGCTAGGAGGCAGCGCCCCGTTGGGCGCACCGGATGGCGAGACGTGCCGCTGGGACTATGGCATGTATATATGGCGCCCGGCGCCCACGGCGCCCGAAAGGATCCAGACACTTTGATTGGCCGCTTGACCGGCCGCCCGTGGCGCCTTGCGGGGCGATTCCGGGCGCGCAGCCATGGCCGTGAGGCGTGGAGTTAGTGTACTGCCCGCGCGAAGTTTCGGTGGGACTACAGGGAGCGGCGGGCGAGGGGTAGCGCGATGAAGGTGGATTCGCCAGCGACAGAGTGCCGCATTCAAAATAGAGCGGTAGAGCGGTACAACGGGGGGTGGCATCGGTAGCTACCGCCGAAATGCTAGACCGGTCTACCGCTCTGGGGGTGACGGCTCTACGGCCGAATTGCACTTTTGCGACGTGGCGAGCTGTGCGTGTAGAAATTACGGCGGTAGAGCGGTCCACCGGTAGAGCACGTCCCGTGTCATACAAGCCTAAAGTAAAGTTCGCCCCGGGACATTGGCCGAAGCCGCCCCATCACTTGACCTCGTGCGCCAGCTGCAGTCGCAGGTCTGGCATAGCCCGTAGACCATTGCCTCATTCGAACCCCGAAGGGCTCATGCATCAACCGGGTAAACCCGGGACACGCCGGGCTACTCCTCCGTGTGGAGCGATTGCGACTACTCGCGAGCCGCAACCGTAAATTCGCACCGGGTACACGTACGATTATTTTGCGGTTATGGCCGAAAATGAAATGTAGTCTAAACGGCCGCCATCGTAGAGACGCTGCAAGGGTTTCACTGTTGCCAGTCCTGTTTCGGGTGGACAAATGCGGGTCATTTATTATTACAGGTCAGAATTAAGCAAATTCCGACATATTTTCGTGCGCTGTGATAGCGGGGGTTAGGGTTTGTTTATTTCTTAGGCCTGTATGACACGGGACGTGCTCTACCGGTGGACCGCTCTACCGCCGTAATTTATTCTACACGCCAGCGCGCCACGTCGCAAAAAGTGCAATTCGGCCGTAGAGCGGTCACCCCTAGAGAGCGGTAGACCGGTCTAGCATTTCGGCGGTACCCGTAGGGTGGCATCCGCGTAGCTACGATGCCACCCCCCGCTTTCCCGCTTTACCGCTGTAAGACCACACTCGGCATAGATTCCAAAACGTAATCCCCATAATCTGTACGGGTACTGCCGCGTACCCGTAACTCCATAATTTCGGCCCTTTTGGAGAGATACTGGGCATCTCCGCAAGAGCGACTCGGCATAGATTCCAAAATTTACTCACCAAAATGCCGGGCCGCGGCCCGGGCCGCCGCAATGCCGCAACTGCCGGGCCGCGGCCCGGGCCGCCGCATTGCCGCTACAGCATCCATAGCGTAGCAAACCACCGTAGCACCCGTACTCGCTCGCTACTGATCGGTGGGATGGGCACGCAGTCGAAGCTATCCACAGCCTCGGGGGGTCTTTATGGGCTGCGGGCTGCACTGTTGCCGTGGCAGCGGCCATGTTGGTCGTGCACTCGTCGCGGACAAGGTGCCGTGCTGTGGGTCAAGGCGATAGGTAGGTGCGACTCGTTCCATGCGGGCGCGGTGGCAGTCGCCACGGTCCCCATGGCGGCACCGCCCTACCACTCACGCGCGGTCGCAGCCCGTCCAGGCCGTTGACTGCCCGTGAGGCAGTCTACAGGGCCCTAGGTCGAGCACGAGTGGCGGGATCTGGCACGGGCCGGCGCGGGTGGGTGCGGACCTGTGCGGATGGGCCCCGGCGGTACGGGGCCAGAAGCCCGGAAGGCGCGGGCACACCGCACGCGCCTTTTGGGGATTTCGTTTTGGAGAGCTGCGCCACCTCCATAATCGGGCCTGATTATGGAGGTGGCGCAGCTCTCCAAAACGAAATCCCCAAAATTTCGGCCATTTTGGATTATGGAGGTTATGCCGAGTCGGGGTCGGAGGGCTCAAATCTCCAAAACGTACCGCTTTGGTATCCTAATCAGGCAACCGCCTTTTGGATATCGCGTTTTGGAATCTATGCCGAGTGTGGTCTAACGCTCTATTTTGAACGCGGCACCCTGTCGTTGGCGAATCCACCTTATAATTCATCGCGGTTTCTTCTACTTGCTGTCGTTGTAGCCGCGTCGGCACCCGTACATGTACCCGTACTACTATTAGCTATGATGTCGTAGCTAGCAGGTACAGTAGGGTACAGGTATTATGAGGAGATATTCTGACGAGATATATACGATACACTCTCGCAGTTTGTCATCGACGAATCCTCCGCGCTTTTGATAGAGCGCGGCTATCAAAAGCTACCTACCTCCTGACATTTAAAGGGCGCGGAGGATCCGCGGATGACACACTGCGAGAGTGTATCGTATAAATGTCGTGAGAACATCCGCGAACCTACCCACACCGGGACTCGATCCGTGGACTCCGCGCTATTATGCCAGGAGGTAGCTTTTGATGGAGCGCGGCTATCAAAGCTACCTCCTGGCATTAAAGCGCGGAGTCCACGGATCGAATCCCGGTGTGGGTCGGTTCGCGGATGTCACGCATTACAAACGATATGATATGATCAACTAACAGTGACATATGACGAAAACCATGATATGACCAACTAACATGTCATATCATACCGTGGCCAACTATGGGTAGCAGTGCCAACCGCAATACCTAAGGATTACCTTTCAGGAGGATGGAATGTGACGAGATGTTCTCACGATATATAGTAGCGACTGTACGATACACTCTCGTAGTGTGTCATCCACGGATCCTCCGCGCTTTAAGTAGAGCGCGGCTATCAAAACCTACCTCCTGACAGGTATTCAATTACATGTATGTACGTCAGCGTAGCTAGGGACAACCTCGTAGCAGCGAAGGGGAGTACATTACCTTTTATATACACTCCTATGTTCCCGCCAGAGAATGAATCGGGGTTCTCGGCCGCCCGGCCCAATAAGCCTCGTGGCACGAATCAGCATACACAAACGCAAACTCAACCCGTGCTTTGCTATACTGCATCTGCCCACCGCTCGGGCCTGCGTCGATCGTTCCTCCGAGGCAGCAGTCGCCATCCTCTGCCCACCCTGCCGAACTTCGCCAGAGACCGGGAGGCGTGGGCTTGGTGCAATGAACCTGAAGCGTTCTCAAAGTATTGCTGCTAGCGGAGTCGGCCTCGAAGCGCTCGCCGCCGTCGAGGCACCGTCGACGCCACCCTCGGAGCACTTCTGCTCCTCGCCATACCCGTACGCCCCGTTTGTACAGCAGCTGACAAAGCCGCCGCGCCGTCACCAGCCGCCGAGCAGCCCGCCGCAGCAGGCCGGTTTTGAACGCGCTCGTCCAGTGCCCACCGACAGCTTCTCCAGCGCGGGTAACTATTACCGTAGCGATAGCGCGACCTCGTTCACGGGGCATCTGGGTACAGAGCACCTGGAGTTGTTACGGTCGTCCTCAGGTCGCGACACCTCGAGCTCGGCAAGCGGTGATGCGTCCCCGATGACAACCGAGGCTGCGCCTGCTGGAGCAACCTTCGGACTGGGTTTTCTCTCGGACCTCAGCCGCCTTCTGGGGGACTCGTGCCTGTTTGGATGGGCCCACTCGGGGAGACCTTGTCCCGGGGAGCTGGCCGGCGACGTCGGCGTCGGCGGCGGCGGCGGCAGCGGCAACCCCCGACCCGTTGGACCCTCACTCAAGCGACAGCATTCGACCGGCGCAGCTGAGGTGGTGCGGGGCCTGGACCTGCGGGGGCAAGTGGCCATGGTGACAGGAGGTACCGGCACCCTCGGGCGCGAGGTTGTGTGGGCGCTGTGCCAGGCCGGCCTGCATGTGGTGTTACCTACCTGCGATTCAGCCGCCGCCCGCTGCCTGGCGGCAGACGTTGTGGCAGAGAACCCAGGCGCGACGCTCTCCGTCATGCACTGCGACCTGGCCTCCTTCACTTCCATCCACGCCTTTGTGGAGGAATTTCTTGCCCTTCAGCTGCCACTCCACCTTCTCATCAACGCTGCGAGCCACTCCCGGCGCAGCGGCGCGGGCGAGGGCGACTCTGCCCTGCCAGAGTTTTCGGACGACGGCTACGAGAGAGCATTTGCTGTTGGCTACATTGGCCACTTCATGCTCACCGAGCTGCTGATTCCGAAGATTCGGCAAACTGCCTTTGAAGAGGGCGATCAGGGCCGCATCGTCAACGTCTGCCCTGTGGACCTCACCGCTGAGCGGCCAGACATTCCTCCGGAGGATGAGGAGGGAGCCGAGCTGTATGCCAACGCTCGGCAGGCCAGCCTGTCGTTGGCACTGCACGCAGGCGAGCTGGCGCGGCGCTTTGCCAAGGAAGACCCAAGCAGGCGGCACTGCCCGCTGGTCACCATCAACGCGTGCTCCCCCGAGGGGTGTTTCCACACCGGCACATCCGCTGGCTTTGGCTGGCACACCAGTGGCGGCTGGGCGCCCTCTGCCTGCCTACCGGCACTCACCAAGTCGCGCTCTGGCCGCAAGCAGATGCTATCCCTGGACGCAGCCCTTCCGCCGGTTCATCTCGCGTGCAGCCAGGGCCTGCGCGACATCACCGGCCTCTACTTTGTTGGCACCACACCCGCGGAGGTCTGGCGACATTGCTCGGTGGCAGAGTGCTCCAACGATCTGTATGAGAGCAGCCTCCACATGGCCGGGTTTGCGATGCAAGGGTCCCCGCGGCACCACGTGCCCCTGTCTCCCTGAGACCAGCGCGTCATCGACTCAGTACAGCGGTGTTGGCCCTCGTGCCTGGGAGGGAGGGGCAGTCCCTCCACACGTGTACATACAGTTAACACGCGCCGCAGCCGTCCGGCTGGGTGATCTCATTATTCAGGCGTATGTCTTAGTTCCTGTACAACAGCTCTCCGTCCCTGTTTCAGCAATTTTCTTCATAGAAGCAACGGGGGTTGCAGGCCCGGACATGTGGGATACCCCACCACGCCCTCGGTGGACCCCGCTCCCCTTGCATTATTCCTTAATAGCGTTTATGTAATGGCAACACCCGCAGTGCTTCTTCTGTCCGCATTATTACCCATTCCGGGCATCACTTACTCAAACGCAGGCATGTCCATACACAGAGTTCCGCTTTCAGGCGGCGATTATTCCTGGTCGCCCATTGGTGCTGCTACGCACTGTACTCAGTCTGTATGGAACACTGTTGCGCATTCCAGCCAGTAGCGCTAAAGGCCAAAGCATAGGCCGTGTGCAGCAGGCCATGCAAGCACCGGCAAGAGTGCAGAGCTTTGAGTTGCCTCTGCTTCTACCGATGCAGATGGGGTTTTCCGATGCAACATAGATGAACATGTTTGCAGCAGCAACTGTGGTTGTCATGTTAAAAACGCACCGGGCCACCGTTGGTCTCGTGAGCGCACAGCCCTGGTACGATGCAAATCTATGTTAACCTTTGGTCGTTTCCGTTGGGATGCACTATCCAAAGCGGCGCTCCATGGACTGCACAGACAAACAGCAGAAGCGAATCGTCTGATCATGCTCTGTCTACGTCATGGGGCGCAGGTACCCAAGCCTGTTCAGCTACGGCCTCTTTTCCCACGACGGCCCCACAGAGGAAATGATGGCGCAGACGCGCTTCAGCATGACGTTTGTTGCGCGCGGTTTCAAGAGCGGTGCCCCAGTGCAGGCATCGGACAAGCCGGACATGCAGGTGCAAGCGGCAACCCCCAGCCACGCCCACAATTTCAGAAAAGGCATCCGTGTTCATCAGCCCGCCGCAATCTGACGGTTTGTTTATCCATTGTCCTCGGTTGTTGCAGATCGTCACACGTGTCGAGGGGCCAGAGCCGGGCTACGTGGCGACGCCCATCTTTCTGTCTGCCGCGGGGCTGACCCTGCTCGAGGAGGAGAGTGCGCTGCGCTCGTCTCCCGGTGTCCACACAGTGGCCACCCTCTTCAACGGAACCTCGTACCTGGACAAGCTGCAGCAGCATGGGATTTCGTTCTCTGTGGTCAGCGACGGACAAGTGACTGGTTTCTAGGTGTGCAGCAGCATCAACCAGCAACCGGCTTGGTGTACCCCAGCAGTTGGCACGGCACGCATTGCTTGTAGATTGTTGATGTGTGCGCTTTGGCAGACTCCTCTGTGGACTGCTGACGATGATATCAGCCGCCGTGTGCCGTGCGCTGCATCACACTCAAGGCATCAGACTCAAGACGAGACACGAGTAAGTTAGATTGTTTGTATTACAGCACTGGACTTCGTGCTTTAGCGCGCGCCCCGCCTCTTCTTGGCCCGGCCCGCGCCTTTGCTCTGCTCACTCCATCTGTCCCAGCAGCTCGAGCTCAGCTCGCTGCTCCCCCTGTAAGAAGCTCCGAGCACTGCTTCCGGACACGCCATCGCCTCAGCAGCTGAGCAGTTTGAACATGACTGACGGCACCTGCTTGCATTGATTTGTCACCCACCCCTGGGCATGAGGCATGTGAAGCAGGAAATGTGCTTCTGCTAACAGAAAACAATTCATAACATGGTGATACGCATAGTACAACTAATCAATGCTTTCAGCAATGCGGGCGCAATTATCTGCCGTGCTTATTGCTCTCAAGGAGTACTGCTAGGCACTGTCATGTTTTTGTCCGTACTAGCTAGAGCAGTCATAGGCCCTTAAATCCTGGCATTTTAAAGTAGTTCTCGGGCGGTATCATTTTTGGGGTGAAGAACAACTGAACATGTTACCTCATGCATCAGAAGGCAACCCTGAATTAATGCCGGTAATATGAATATTTTCATTCAATGATTTTATACCTATGATAATTTATGCGTTTTTCTATTTTTCTAAAATTCTTCTTATTCTCGCAACTAGGAGTAATCATGCATCATCTTAGTTAAGGTAGCAATCTTGAAGTATCCCTACCGGGTATTTAGTACCTGCAGTATGAATATTTTTTTGTCCCCGACGACACTATATAAGAAAATATGTATAATCGAGTAAATGATCTAAACTAGTTATGGGGTTTCCTCCTTTCCTCAACCGCGTTTCCGCCGGCTATCGTAGCTGCTAAGTGGTACGGTTTACTAGTTCACCCGTTGTTTGCGCCCTTTGCGTGCTGCACGAGTAGATATAAAAGCACCCGCAACAGCTAAGCCCGGCATCTTCCAGTTTTGTTATACACCGCGATTGACAGTCTCGTAACCTGTTGCGAGCAAAGATCACAAGTTGTTTCAAGACCACACCGGGCTCACCATCCTTGTGTGTAATTCTCATCCGTACATCCGTGCGTTACCATGCCAAATGGAGGAGAACCTGTCGCCGAGCCGACGCTCGAATCGTTGCAAGCGAAAGTGCATGCCAAGTCTGCATTGTTGCGCGAGCTCGCATCGTCGATGGCCGAATTGACGGCTCGTGGTCGTGCCGTTGATGGAGACGGAGCACCTGGCTCTGGCTCGGGGCAGCGCGTCGCGGTTCAGCCCACAGGCAACGGGGAGCCGCCGTGCGCCTCTACTTGCTAGAGCTAGCCTAGAGCGGTTGTGTTGGAGCAAAAACCGCGAGTCACGAGGACGGCTACCTTGCTTGAGGTGCCAGAACTACTGCAACGCGCAGAATCTGGTCATGAGCACGTTCAACCGGTCAGCCAAGTGCCTGGAATTTTCCCTTTGCGTAGCGACCTGACGATTAAGTACTTGAAGCAGGATGACCGGCGTCTGCCGGCCCAAGAGGAGTACCTTTGGATGACATGTTTCGGTGCCCACATGGCTGCTCTCTTAGTGGCTCTCGACGAGCTTCTACCTGACGTTCTTGCTGCTTATCAAGACGTCACGCCCTACCTCGCACGTGCTCGGAATCGTGGCGAAGCCGCCCATCGACAATGTGTTTCGTTGTCGTCTAGCTTTCTTGCGGAAGCTTAATGAGATCAAGCGCGTACACGGACGGTGACCAAGTAAGTACGTACTGCGGGCTCAGCATTTTTAGCATGCAACCAAACATCTGGGCTCTGCGATTTTCGGGGACCGAGTAAACGACTGCCGACATCGTGTTTTCGACGCAACGGTCGCCAGCAGCGCGAAGGCTACCGCCCGTGCTCGAGTGGCGGTGGCGCTTGTAGGACGCGGGCGTGGACGTGGACATGGCGGCGGACGAGGGCGTGGCCGCGAAGGTGAGCATTAGTGACGTCGTGGGGCGCCTTCTGCCGGAGTTGCTAGCGCTTTGCGAGGTCACCTTTCGGTGACCGCTGCACGGCGCTCCTAGGCAGCTCAATGGTGGGATGAGCGCCCCGTGTCCGGACAGAACCCCCTGCCCTAAATACTTCGTTTAGACCCTCCTCGGTGCGGCGCTTCTTACAGCCACAGCCGAGTGCGGCTCGACCATCCGCACTCATCATGCACATGGCGGCTCAACAATCCGCTTCCCGTACCATTTCATCATTGCGTTCGTCGATTGTTACACTGCGTGTTACAACCCGTTCGCAACTACCATCTTTCGCGCATGTACGGTACGCGCTTGACAGCAGGCGCTACGAGCGCGACAGGCGTGCGGGCGACCCTCCTACCTGAACATTCCCCGCAACCCGTACTGGTGCCCACACTACTAACCCGCTTTGCAAATACAAGCCAACTGCCATGAACCTACCCGGCGCGGCCGAGTATTTATTTGCTGCAACGCTTACCCGGCCCCCATGTTACTCCGTCGGCCAAGCGTCGTACTTACGTAATTGACGACCCCGAAGCTATCGCCCCGTGGGCTACTTCATTCCGGTCCCGTCTATACATACAAGAAGCATTCGGCTCGGACGAGTTGAGAGCGCTCGATATACTCTCCAGCTCTTTCACCGCTCAGACGCTCAAGAGCTATGCCGGCAAGCTGTGCCAGCCAGTTCGCGGAGTTCTGCCACAAATTCGAGAACATCAGCCCGCTGGAAGCGACCATTGCTATTGTCGTCCGGTACATTGCTTGGATAGGCGAGCAGGGGCACATCGAGGCTAAGTCGTCACAAGCCTACCTATCTGCCATCAACACGTTCTTGATGTGGACAACATCGACCCCATTGCTAAGGACAACCTATACCTCACGGTCGCTCGTCGTAGCATGTTGCCAAAGCAACGCCGCATGGAGGCCACCCCTTTGCGAGTCCCGTTGCCTGCCGATGTTGCTTACGCCTATATCGTATAGCGGGCCGAGTAAATTATGTATGCTCTATACCCCACCCCCCTAAGCAGTACTAATACGACTTCCGGGTCCTCATGGCCTCGGTTGTCAACTTCATTTTCTTTGCCATGTACCTTACTGGCGTGTCATGTTGATGAGTGCGGGACGTGCATGTCGACTCCTACAACATCACTCTGCATGTGTACCGAGAGAAGGGGCGTGCCGCGGGCGGCGCAACCCCGACGACCTACGAGACGTGTTGCGCTTTCCTGTGTGGGAGCACCATGTGTCGCCCGTCTCTTGCTGCGTCACTCCATCGACAACGTGCAGTTTGCCCCCATTCTAGTTACTACAACCTTGGCCGAGACAAACTTTAGGGCGGTCACCCCGAGCGAGCAATCCAACTCTTGGATTGTTGCTACCATGTCGGACTGGCTCGCTACGGCCGTTCGTCTGGTCGGTGTTACCCCCCCCCCCCCCCCCCCGCCCCGCCGACACCTCCTGGAACTATCACAGCCTTCGCAGGGGAGTAGCCTATGCTGCTAACCCCATCTGAGTTCCGCTGTCCCACATTCGCCATCAAGGCGGGTGGGCCTCTAACTCCGACGTCGTTTTGGATTACATCGACTTTAACGCCCTCCCCGCACCTGGCGCGTGGTTCTTCTTCGGTCACATTGCGCCCCTTTGCCACTTCCAAGTTCAACAAGACTCCGCAGCGGTGGCCTTCCCGGTGCCCCCATCGTGACATGGCGCTACCCCTTCTTCGTTAATCTACCGCTCTCTCCGTTCGCTCATCACAGGCAAAACCAGACTCAACATCAAAGGATCTAAACTAGTCTATGGGGTTTTTTCCTTTCATTTACCGCTTTTCCGGCTACCGTTGATGCTAAGCGGTATGGGTTACTAGTTCACCCGTTGTTTGCGCCCTTTGGGTGCTGCACGAGTAGACATAAAAAGCATCCGTAACAGCTGAGCCTGCCGTCTTCCAGTTTCGCTGTGTTGCACACAGCGCCCTCCCTGACTCCGTTTTCCCTCCACGCTGTCACTGCTGAACCTTATTCCTACCAATTTCGGTTCTTGTTTGTGTAAAGGCCTGCGCTACATTTTTGGCAAATCGGGACTCAACTTTAAACTTGCGCTGTTCCAGGTACGCTGACATATCCTATGATAATTGTACTCGAATTCGAACAGTACCGCCGGGTATTTTGATGGCAGTGTTTTAGACGGTGATCCAACAGTGTTGGAAATTCTGTCACTGGCCTTGAATTAGTCTTATTGCAGAATGCTCCGGCAATTTCCTGTATGAGATGTTTACATCAGGGCTATCATCCGGCAATTTCCTTCTTCACCATAATCCATAATCCAGTAATCTAACTTTGTCGCCGGCCAACTTGCTGAGTTCCGCCGTCACCTGTCGCGCACACGGCGGGGGCTGTTGCAGCGGGTCTCGGCTTGCGTGCATGGTACCCTGGGCGGCATTCTCTCTGCCGGTGTGCAGATGGCCAAGTCTGATGCGTGTGCTCGTGCCCACTCTGCGTCTTCTCATGTTACTGCTTCCACCCTGCAGTCGATGTAGAGGACCTTTCTGATTGCCTTTTATTTTGGTGATTTCCGATATCGCCTTCTGCTGCTAGCTCATGTAATTATCTAACAGAGCGTCGCCTACCCAGGGATATTTCCGTAACTAGATCGCTTCCTAAACGGCCGTCGTAGAGGCTGCACAGGGTTTCACTGGTGCCAGTCCTGTCCCGGCGGAGGCGGGAAAACCGAAAAAACTACTCAAACAAATAGCGGCAAAGTACAGGTACCTGTACGCTATCGCGCGTACGCGGTCGGTCTGCTCGCGCCGCTCCTGTAACGCGCAGGTAGTGCGCAACCCGCGCATGCGCGTGGTCGGAGTACAGTACTCGGTATGCATCGTCACCAGGTTCACATGCACCCTGCGGGAGTTGCCCGGTATTATCAGCTCCGCCCCACCTATGTGCCCGTAGCTGCGGATTGGCAGCCTGCGGCCTCGCCAGCATACTGCAAGTCGTGGCGAGCGGTATTGTGTCGACGACTATACTGTAGATCCAGTGTGCTGTCAGGCAGTCTGAACAGCCATAAAATCCTGTCGGCGCATGTTCAGCGATCGCAAAGCTCTCGGTACTGGTACTGGTCTGTGAGGCACTCAGCCATATCACACAGGTAAAGACGGCACACTCAGGACAGCCAGCTCGACAGCGCTAGGTTCTTGCTGGTTGAGGCGTGGAGAGGAGGCATCAGCATGTGGCGGAGGTGGTCGCCGGGCGGGCTGTCCCTGTGCTTCGCGCTCTGTCTCCTACTCCCGCACTCGTCGTTCGGCCAGACGGCAAGCGGCACCACCAGCGTGGACCTGAACGCGCTGCGGGGACGGGAGCTGCGTGTGTATTACAACATCAACCCACCGTCGGTAACCTACGACGAATCGACCGGCAAGTATGGAGGCTACTTGGTGCGGCTGCTGGAAACCGCGTCACTCCAAGGCAAGTGCGGTGCTTCGCCTTGAGAGCAGCACCCCATGGTGGCCCTGCATGCGTGAGCACTGCTCCAACCAACCGCGCGTTAGCGCAAATGTTATGTCACTGACATGCCTGTATTTTGTGCAGGTGGATTCAGCGTCAAGGCGGTGAACCTGTCTGCGGAGGCAAGCGCCGTGTCAACGTGAGGCCCGCCTCTCCCTAGCTAGCTTGCCGGACCCGCTGCTACTTGGTACCTAACTGTGCAGGTCCACATCGCACTAACAGTGGAGATCACGCTCCAGCCCACCTGCATGCTTCACGTACTGCACACGCCGTCATTACCGTCCTCTTTTCGGGCATTGACCGTCCCCAGCATGAACGGGCTCCTTTGTGTCCTGCCTTGACATGAAGTATCCGTGTGGCGCGTCACCGCAGGGTGCCGTGGGTGGCCTGCCCCCTCGACGCCGCAGCCGGGCGAGTCGACCTCTGCCTCGGCACCTGGTGGGAGACCCCCGCACGCCGCGAGCTCACGGCCTTCACGTCCACCGTCTTCCCCGCTACCTTCATGCTACTCGCAAAGACGAGTAGCGCGAGCTCCCCTGGCTTTGCGCAGGTCTTCTACCCCTTTCAGTATGAACTATGGGTACGGCGCCATCCTCTGTGCTCTTACGCTATCCCCACATACCTGCCTGTCCGCCTGACGAAGACGCGCTGCTTGCTGGCACGAGTAGGAGCATGGTGGCACGGGCATCCGCCTCATTTAGCAGCCGCCATGCCGCAACTCTGCAGGGCTTGCTGGCGGCATCCATCGCCGCGGTCAGCCTTGTCCTCTTCGCTCTGGAGGTCTGCCACAGCGACGACTTCGAGGCGGCGTGGAGCAGGCCATACTCGGCCGCTGTGAGCCTGTTCCTGGGCTACGTTGGTACAGCACCCCACCGCATCGAATGTGCCCATGGCGCCGTCCGCACCGTGCAGCCCAGACACCCGCCCCCTTACTCGAATGGGCCGACGCCTAGACGGGTAGGGCAGACCTTTCGTGGTCGGTGTATTTTGACGGCAGTTTAGCAGACCGTGATCCAACAGTGTTGGACGTTCCGTCACTGGCCACCACTTAATCTTGCGGAATGCCTCGGCAATGTACTTAATGGCAATTTTATAATTCAGCGTCGCCTACCGAGGGCGTTTGTTCCGTAACTGGATCGCTGCGCCTAAACGGCCGTCGTAGAGGCGCTGCGATAAGGGTTTCACTGTTGCCAGTCCTGTCCCGGGAGCGGAAAAACAACACATGCGCAGTTGACCCTCCTACCCCCCCCCCCCCCCCCCCCCCCCCACACACCCTTGGCTCTTACATGCCCTCTCCGGCCTCTCATTCGCCAGGATTCCTGCAGGCGGGGCCCATGCACACTCCGCGCACAATGCCTGGCCGCCTCATCGTCATCGGCTATGCGTTCCTCATCCTTGTGGTCACCGCCTCGTACACGGCCAACCTCGCCGCCAGCCTCACAGGTCCCGCCTTTCTCCCGCTCACCCGGAGTGAATGACCTCCATACCGCCACCGCGCATGGCTGCCCCAGTCTCCTGACACTGTGAGCGTGTGTGTCCTGACGGCGCAGTCGCAAACTCCAAGGTCGGATTCAGCAGCATGGCGGATGTGGAGCGAGCCGGCGGCTCCGTCTGCCTCAGCCCCGACGTCTACGACTCGGTAGCAGCCAAGTACGCCGTCGGCATGAACGCGGTCGACCTGAGCATGGAGGCTGCCAGAGCCGTGCTGGGCCCCCTCACCGGCGCCAACGACCCCTCCCATGACGGCACCACCTGCGAGTAAGTGCCACAGCGGGCAGTCGCGTCCGGCTCCCGGCAGCCCAACCGCGCGCCTCAGCAGCACTTCATTCCGGGCGGTGTTTTCAAGGTTTAGGGTCTTAGGCTCTTCGAGTTTAAACCCTAGAATCCTATAAACCCTAGAAACCCCTTTTCGCGTGATGAGCTGAGTGTGGGGGAATGCGTGCCGCTCGTGCGCATGCAGCGCGGCTGTCATCTACCTGGAGGAGTTTGACACCAAGCAGGAGGGCGACCTCTGCCACCTGCAAGTCGTCGGCAAGCCGCTGTTCAACATCCCGGTCGCCTTCCCCTGCTCCCCTGTGATCGAGCCCGTCCTCTCCTACTTCATCACCGCGCACCGCGCCAATGGGGACATCTCCTCCTGGATGCCGCCCGTCACCAACGTGCGCCCCATCCCTCCTCCCTCCCTACCCCCTGCTGCCCCCTGAGCGCTAATCCTTACTGCCTGCCAAGCATTGCCGCCGCATTTCAGAGCGCTACCGCGGGCAACATCAAGGCAGTCTTGGCGCGTGCATAATAGCGACTAGCTCCGCACCCATTACCATACAACACACGAACAATCCGCCGATGAACAACGCTTGAGACCCCCCCCCCCCCCCCCCCCCCCAGCGCAAAGAGGGCAAAAGCATTCAACCGGTGAAATAATCAAGAACTCAAAAAAAACCAAACGGAATTTTACTAAACGGAAGAAACCACAAATACTAAACGGAATTCCCGACGCAAAGCTTCGAAACAATTGACTGTTGTTGCAGCCCGCGGGCCGATATAACAGCCAACCACGGTAATCAATTCTGGGTGCCGACGCGCCTGTGAGAACCGTTGTTGCGATGAGCCTCTAATTGGGCCTGCATGCGACTTACAAGAACATTCGGTATATAGTTTGGCTGTAGTTTTATCTGATGTCTGACAGGCAGGGCAGGGTTCTTACTGGCACTGTTTTTGTTATTACTCTCGCGCAGGTGGCAAATAGTTTTTACGGTGGTGTCTGGCCGTGTTGTGCCACCCTTCTAACATTTTTTTCCTATTCAATTACATTATATTACAGTATATTATTAAATTATATTATGCTGGTATTCAATTCTACTCTAATGATTATTGCTGAAGTTCCATCGTAATATAGACTGTCTAGACGTAGTAAGGATTCACGTCCTGTTCAATTCATTACAGGCGTATATCTATTATCCTTACAAAACGAGCTGTGTAGCTCTTATAGAACGCGCAGTCTTTTACGTGTTTAGTTATACTGTATAGGGATCATCCAGTGCGAAAAAATACGCGAAATCGTTGCCAGTATGATTATAACATTTTTATCTGATCAGTGTGCAACGGTCCACATTCATTCTGTATCGCTACATCCAAGTTAGAACGGTGCGCGTGTACTTTTCCTGAATGAATGGACAATTCAAGATCAAATATTAATGTACATTGTGCTTTCCGAAATCGATTCGCAATTCCATTCAGATGTGTGCATCTGTTAGTTTTCTTTCAAATTAATTCAAATTCTCAAGTAGATTCTTTTTCTGTTCTGTTTCTGATTGCCGAAATTCCGTCTTAACGGACTGTTTTGTCCGCGTCGGCGCCCGTCGTACACAAAACATGACGACACTGTATGTCTCATACCGGTGTTCAAGCAACGGTATATGTGCGGTCAGGTCCTTGGGCCATTGCCGCTTCTGACCCTTGTCCGCGCAAATGCGCCGCTGCCGTGCAGAAATGCTCGAGCGTGACCCAATCCGCCACCACGGAGCGCCTGAGCGTCGACCAGATGAAGGGCGCCTTTGGCATATTCGGCGCGTGCGTCGGCGCGGGGCTGCTGCTGGCGGCGGTCCAGCACGGCATGCAGCTCCTGGGGGCTGCCCGCCGCGGCGACGCCGGCCCCGGCAAGAGCGGTAGCAAGGTGGAGGCGCTGGTGGAGGAGGGCGCCGACACAGAGGCGCTGCTGCGGAGCCTGATCGCCAGCGTGGGCCGCCTGGAGCGCGAGGTGTCCGAGCTGAGGTCAGGGAAAGCCGGCAGCCTGTCCTCCGCCGGGGACGGGCACACCGTGCAGCCTGCGTGGACGTAGGCAGGTCGCCAGCCGTATCACACACTGCATTTGATTCGCCAACTTGCTTTGCTGACTCGCTGCTCTCCGCTGGTTGAGCCTAGCTGCTTGAAATCTGCATGGGCGGGGGCAAGTGGGCGGCGGGTGCTGCGCCGTATGAGAAAGCCGGCGCGAAGTAAGTGGGTACACTGTTGGCGGCGTTTAAATGCGCTACTTTGTCGCAGTTCGACCATGCAAGTAGCTGATGCAATGTGCAGGTCGGGTAACTTTAGGTCAAGTTAGGGCCCCGTACGCATTACTAGAGTGGATGCGAGTCATTGTGTTTCGCCGCATAAAAAGTCCCAACATGACAGAGCAATCTAAACTGAAATTGTTCATCTTGTGACTCATCAAGCTCTTATGCCTTTTGCTCTTTTGTCCTTACCCAGCATCGGGGAAGGGCCCGCCCCTGGCCAACCCGCAGACTGTTTTCTGGACAAGCTGTCTTCACCCAGCATCGGGGAAGGGCCTCTGGCCAACCCGCAGAGGGTCCGCTAATTAATGCGCGTAGGGTGGGGCCTCTGTCTGCCACGTGGCTATGATGCAGTACAAGGACGCTCCCCCGTAGAAGCACGCGACGCGAAGCAGGCTGCGCTCCAACGGCGGCGGCCAAGCAGCTAAGCCGCCTGGCCTTCTCCCTGCCGGGGCCTTGAGCTGCTGCCGGCGGTGTCTCCGGAAAACCTTGAATTTATAGGCCGGGAAAACGCTCCTCTGTACCGCTGGCCGTAAGGACTGAGCACATATTTCTCGCCGAAATCTGCGCCTGGAAGCACCTATGCGAGCCACGCTGGGACCGGTCTGCGCTGAAACGCGGACTGCCCATGCTTATGGCCTCCGCTATCGAAACCAAAGTCGCACATGGCGAACTGCCGTCGAAAAATAGCAGCATTTGGGATCACCCACCTGAAGTTGTTAAATGCTTTTTTGCCAAGTGAATTGGGGCTCCGCGCTGAAAGCCGCTTATTGTTTGACTGCCCGTTGCCTCGGAATAACGTGTGCTATGAGTCTTCAACCCTTTGCAAACAACCGCAGTGCCCCCCCCCCCCCCCCCCCCCTTCCCCCTTTTGCTTCAGCATGTCAGTAAAGTCCACGTTAGGTCCTTATCATAATTACTTTTGTAATCATCCTGCGAAAGTACCGACGCCGATATTTTATATACTATGCCACAAACAATACGAAAAAAAAGAATTTTCAAGTGAAAAACCTGCCGTGACTTGCTGCTAGGCGCTGCCGGGTAGTAACGGAGAGCAGGGGCGAGAGGGATAAATTGCTTCGCGCAAAGCGGGTTGAAGGGCGGCGCCCCTCACAACTTCCCTCACACAGAGGAGGATGGGTGCCTGGGGCTCGGACAAAGTAAGTGATGTATGAGGGACTAAGGCCACAAGGAACCACTTTAGCAGTCGCTACTGGGAGGAAGGGATTCGGGACTTGGCCTTCTGAGGACCACATGCTATGTGCAATGCCACCTCCTGGGGGGGGGGGGGGGGGGGGAGCAGACCCTTTGCGGGCTCGTGTCAGCCGGGCCGTAAGACAGCTGGCCGGTTTAGCATCAAAGACTCTCAACATGAAGTAAGTTGTAAGAAATTTCTAATTTCAAGGTTTTAGGGTCTTAAGGTCCTTATTTTGTAGACGTTGTTTCTGTCCGCTGCGCCTAGAGTGCGGATGGGGGCGATGCTGCCAGGTGAGGCGCTGGCTCCTGGGAGAACGACAGACGCGGGGAGCGGACGGGGAGCGCCTCTGCCTCTGCCGCCGCCTCCGCGAGGGCCCCGCTGTCGCGCAGGTGGCCCTCCTTGGAGGGGACCAGGCCCAGCAGGGCGCCGTAGAAGAGGATGCCCACGCTTTGCAGGATGGCGGTCACCAGGAAGGTGGAGCTGTAGCCGTACCTGCCGGCGCAAAACAGTGGGGGCCAGCGGCAACCCACCTGTTAATACACAGAATGGACGGCACCGTGGGCCAGGACGATCGGACGGATTGCCCTGTGTGGATTATCTCCTAGTCGGTACTACATATACTCATACTGAGAATATATTTATACATGGGGCGATTATACTGCCACTTATTATACCACTTGAAAATAAGGTCTTGTTTACAAGGTTTTGGAGTGTATTAAATGTTTCCTTAAAATGTTTTTATTGACTTTATTTGACTTTGTGGCTCGGTATGGATGCTATCGCGGCTCGAGTTTACACCTGTATGGTATTTACCCTTTATTGCGCCGGGGTTGCGCCACCAATGCCCACCAAATCCATTGGTGCCGTGGGGGCGGCGAGCGCTACTGCGAGTAACGGGAAGGCGAATTTGCAATGTTTGTGGGCCGGTGTAGTTGCGGGGCCTCTTTGCCACTACAGCACCGTCTAGCAGCAGCATTGTCCAGCATAATTTCATCTTAGATTCAAAACATGAACTGCCACGCCACGATCGCCAACATCGCCACCAACGCCACGATCAGACCATCTTATCGTATCGTCGCCGGGATGGTGAGGGCATGGAATGACACCGGAAGGGTGTCAGCGCCGGGCCCCCGCACCGGTCGCCAATCCAGCCGCCGAGCACCGCGCTGCCGCACCACCCAAACTGCACCACCGACTCCAGGCTCTTCCAGCGCGCCCGGGAGGCCTTGGGGACGTAGTCCATCAGGATGGACTCGCTCAGCGGGTAGGTGGCGTTCTGGCACGGTACACCCCAATGAGATGGCAGATGGAACGGCGGTGTTCCACAGTGCAACTCCGTCAGCGCTTCCGCAGGTCCATCAGTTGAATGAGTCAGTCAGTGTGGCTGCACACATTATATTGGCAAGACTTTACGCCCAATAAGAATGGCTCCTCTCATCATGGACAATGCGGGGCCGACGCATAGGAAATTGCGGAATCTCTGGGCACTGAGGCGGCTCTGAGATTACTATCCTCACTTTGATTTTCCGAAGTCTACTATGACGGTATCTAATTCATCGATGGCATTGAATCGTACACGTCACGGAAGCGAATCCGTGCTGTCCGGACGCAATATTCGGATAGCTTTGTACACGGATAAAAGATACGAAGTGTGATCTTACTGTGCGGCATGGAAAAGTCCTGTACGTTCTATCAACGGCTGAAAGCAATTAGAATAAAGCGACAAAGTGACAAGTTCTGTCATGTGCTGTCATTATAGACGCCGGCGCGCCAACTGACACCGTAACATTTGATTGGGTTTGCGGGTCACAAAACAGCACGATTGTTTTATGTTGCAGTGAAACGACTATTGAAGCGGAGTTTCGTTTTGTTTTCGCGGTATCTTGTGATATATTTCGTGTGGATCAAGCTGCCGGGGAGGGGGAGGGCGGCACCTGCAGTGAAGCGCGCACGAGGAAGAGGCCGACCATGAGCGGCAGGCTCCGGGTGTGCTTGAGGGCCACCAGCAGGAAGAGGCATCCCGTGCCAAACACCTGCCGCAGCATCAATAGGACCTACTGAGGAAGTGATGCTGTGGTGCCTGGATATATGGTTGGGACAATGCCCCACAGATCACAGTTCGGACTTGCAGACTTCTGAGGGTGCTTCTTTCTGTGCTGAAAGGGCGCGGCCGGTTGGCGTGCATGGGAGCGCACACGTGGTTGGGCACTTTTGTTTTGTTTTTGACTTTTGTTTTTTTTTCTTTTCATTCGAGTTTATTGTTATTAGCTGTTTGGAATGTTTGAATACTACATCACACCACAAAAAACAAAATAACAAAACGAATCTTTTTGTTTGTCTTTTTCATTCGAGCTTGTTATTTAGCTATTTGAGATGTTTGATTGCTGCATGATCACACCGAAAAATCAACACAATAAAACAAAACGAATCTATGATGGAAAAATATTTTGCAATATGGGTTGCCATTAACTGATGGTAATGTCGACATCGGTTGAATAATAAACGGCGTGCCTTTGCCCCGGAGTGTGGCCCGGGTGCCGCACCTTTGCGAGCAGAATGGCCTGTATGCGCCCGGCGTGGTTGGACACCCTGCCCACAACGGCATCAGTTGAGTCAAAGGCGCGCTTTCTGCAGTGTTCGCAGGTGCGGTGGGGGGCGGTCCCCTGACAGCAGCTCCCGGTGCGATTTAGTGGGTGCGTCCGGCTGGTAATGCTTGAGGGGGGTTGGAGGGAATCGGAGGACTGCCCCCGGAGTCTGCTTTGACTCCGGGAAGATCACCAACTTCGGCCAAATGAAACAATACTGTGTTCAACTACTGCCAGCTACCACGGGCGCCGACGCACTTACAATAATGCAGTATAAGGCGGCGCCCGCATTTTTCCCTCCTTAAATCAATCGAATATATAGAGAACATGTTGCGAAACTAAGCTCCCGTGGCGCACCCCCCCAAAAACTATCTTATTGCCGGTTTCTTATAAGTGTGTCTGCACCCGCGCAGGGCCTGTCAGAGAGCGGTCAGGAAATGTAAGTATACCCCCCTCCCAGAACGCAGCGCCGGCAACGGAGAATATACCATCATGATGCACCTGACACGGTGGCGATCCGCATTGGCCGGGTCGTCCAACATTGCGGGATATCATATCATATTATATGTTTCTCCGCAGGATCGAACCCGGATCCGATGCGTGCGTAGAAGCACCAACTGTAAGGATACCGCGCAAAACGCACCAGGCACTGGGAAGGTCATGCGTGTGTTTCGGGGTAACCCGCAGTAAACCTTGATGGCTGTAGCTTGGCGGTCCTCATTGTGGGCGCCACAAAGGGCATCAGCTCACATTTTATACCTGGTAAGGAATGTCGGAGAGATAGTCGAACGCACACACACAACTTGGCAATTTATACATGTGAATGTATTTCAATACAATTGTATATATATCCCGTAAAAGTGGGTCAGCGCCTGGGTCGCGGGTTCAGAAAAGGTATGTTTTGCACAACCAAATGGGGAGGTCCGTGTAGCCTTCGTGGTTTATTCGGGTGTGTGTAAAGACAACTGTAGTTGTCTCTTTTTGTGGAAGTTCAAAAACAGAAGCATACCGTGAACCCAAAGTGTGGTTTAGGGTATTTTTTGTCATATCATCTATGATTTATTGGAGAGCAGTATGCAATGATGGAACTCGGTGCTGTTGCGCTTGGCATCCATCAGTACTCTGACTGCACGGGTGATTGGGGGAGGGGGGGGGGTGTCGCACCAGGTTGCGAGTAGAGAGGCGCCGGCGATGGCAATGGGGACAGCCACGTACACCGCCTGGACGGCCTGCACGGGGGAGGGACAGGCGAAAGCGGTTTTCCGCCGATTGAAGGGCGCGCAGCGCAAAGCGCAGCCTGCAATGGAGCTGGTCGGAGCCTTACCGTACACACACAAAGTCACAAACAGTCTGCGGATTAAAATAAAGTTTTTGACCCCATCGCAAGAAGGGAAAACATAAAGGGTCAATAATTCAGAACACACCACGAATACAAAACAAAAATTCCAACGCAAAGTTGCACAACAAGTCAATCTTTTCCGGGACCCGTATTGACCGTATTGTATTACAATTCCGGAATCTTATCTTATGTGAGAGCGCTCGGGGTCAAGCGATGCAGATCCTCAGTCAACTGATTGCCAATGCCGCGCCAATCTAACGAGTCACCATATCACATCTTGACGGCAGCAAGGGCGTGGCTGCCATCTGATTGAGGCATACTGATGCTCCCAAGCAGCCCTTTCTTAGAAAAGAGACCCGCCCACTCGCTCCCTCTCTCCCTCTCTCTCTCTCTCTCTCTCTCTCTCTTGGGGTTTTCTGGCCAGCAGCGGAGCCTCACCTTGGGAGACATCTTGACGTCGTTCTTGAAGAAGAGCGGGAAGAACTTGACCGTCATGCCGGAGCCCAACGACTACAAACGGCACTCAAATCAGCGCAATGGCAAGGAAAAAAAGGAGGAGTCGTGTGTGTGTGTGGGGGGGGGGCGGAGGGGGGGGGTGCTTCAAAGAGACACTGCGTGATGTTGCTGGGATGAGCTGAGAGGCATCAGAACTGCAGTGCGTACCCCGATCATATCCGCCAGGAACAGCAAGTACGGAATGCTGGCCATCCGCTGCCTGGAGCGCTCCAGGTGCCGGCTGACCGATGCGACATCCTCCGCGGCCGCACTCCCATCATTGCCGGGCGGGCTCTCGTCCTCGCCGCCGCGGGGGCTCTCCCCGAGGAGCGGCTCTGTGCCCGGCCCGTCGGAGGAGGACACGTGGTCGCTCTCAGCGCCCAGAGCCTGCTTGTCGTCAAAGAGGAAGAGCAGAAACGCAATGGGGACCTGGCGGCGACCATCACAGGGGCCATCAGCCCAGGAGAGGGAATGCGGAAGGGGTTGGGGGGGGGGGGAGGGGGGGGGGTAGTGAAGTGACGAGGACGGCGGGGCGTCATGAGCAAACTGCTGATGCTGCCTCGTTCCGCAACCGCTCTCAGAGTGCATGGGAGCACTACCGGTAAAGACGAGGCCTTCCAATATAACACCGCAGTTTTTTTGTCCTTTAGCCACGTGCCCATCACGCAATGGATCCCTCTACCTCTCTCTATAAATATATGTATATATAAAACACATATATTACTATTTCTTTATTATATTTCATCAGGGGAATGCATCACATGCCCAGTGTAAGACTTGGCCCTTGTCTACATAATTCTCGCCTGGCAGCCATGGCGGTATGCGCGCAGGCATTGGGTGGGCTGCCTGATGCCACCCATGGTCTACGTTACGCATCTCGCACATATTGTACGGCACCGATGCAGCCAGAGTGACTATCAGCGGCATTGCCGTTGTCGAAGGTGTGCGGAGTTAATTGCTAGTTGCCAGATCTCCAGGCTTAAGTCCATTATAGATCAGATTTTGGCCAGGTTCTGCATTGGGCTCTGAGGTTGTTATGGAGAATCGGCTCAGGATTAGTAAATGCCGGCATCTGAGCCATCTAAGTCATTCCCAAGCAACCAGGGCGGTTTATTAGTGCTGCATCCCTATCCTAGTGGAGCAGTGTATTGAGTGGTACGAGTGGATGGCGTGTTGGGATTGGCGGGTCAGCGTGGAGGGTTTGTATAGGGGTTGGGGGCGGGCGCGGGTCGAGCATGGCGGGGGCAGCGGCACCTCGAGCGCGAGGCCAAAGTAGAAAATGGGGCGCAGGTCGTCCACCGTCCAGCTGTTGCCCAGGAAGTGGAACATGAGCAGCCCCACGCCGGGACCCACCGCGCCAGGCAGGAGCCACGCAAGGTAGAGGTAGGTGTAGTACCTGCCACGCGCCGGAGGAGGCCCAGCATCAGGCTGATGCGACTGGAAGAATCGCTGCGCGATTGAGCAGCTTGGCAGCGCGGGAAATAGTGCGGGAAATTTTATCAATTGTGATCAAAAACAAAGGAAAATAACTGAAGGTTTCCCCGATCGCGGAGTTGGGTCGCAGTAGTCGCTACCTGCTACGCTGCCCCGTGGGCACCGAGTCCGCGTACAGCGCCTGCAGCGGGCCGTAGCTGCAGGTATTGACCACGCCCCACAGCAGCAGCGACAGCAGCAGCACCCACAGCGGCCCGGTGTGCCGCACGTACAGCGCGCAAGTCGCGGTGGCTGCCAGTTGCAGCGCGCCGCCGGCCGCGGTGATCCGGCTGCGTGGCAGCTTGTCGCCCAGCCAGCCCACCGGCAGCGCGGACACGAGGGCGGCGATCCCCTGGACGCCTGTGTGCACGGTGAACGCAAGGAGCCACGCGCACGCAGGCGTCGTTTCAGCTCTCAGCGTCGACAGGGCGACAGCGTCACAGCGCTTGCTCGGCAAGCAGCGGTTGCCGAGACGCGGTAATTCAATTAATTCTCCCAATTATATAATAATTCATCTGGTAAAGGAAAAGGAATTGGTTCCTGCAGTCGCTTAGGATCTCATGTGGGCACAGGTGGTGCGAGTCGCGAGGCGCTGACCTTCCGCCCACCCCACGATAAAATTGCTGCCGTCGGTGGTGAGGTAGATGAAGGCCGACAGGACCGTGGTTCCCCAGATGGACTCGGACAACCCGCCCGCCGCGGCGACCAGCAGCGCCAGCCCCACGTTCCAGTTGGCGCCGCAGATGGACCGGCCGGTCGACATACCGCTTGATTCCGTCGCGGCGGCGCAGTGCGCCCGTCGGTCCCCTGAAGACCGGGACAGGTATTAGGGACGCTGGAAGGCGTGTGCCTGGTAAGCACTCGCACGGGGGAGGTGGAAACTACTTTGTGCTGGCCATCAGCTGCGAAGACGATGCCGCCCGCGAGCGGCGGCGATTGGACGTCTAGGGCACCGCGCCAGCAAACCCGGGACGACAAGCGTTATTGGCCTATCGAAACCGACGTGGTCGATTGCTCCGAAACCATGTAGGGAATCTTATTCGATTATATCCTCTTCGAGTGAAACAATTGTAGTCGCGGAGTCGCTTCACACAAGCAGCGACTACCAGTCGCGCCACCAGAGCATCGCGACGAAAAATGATGCATGATAATACACCTATAGCGACTACATATCTCCATGGGAGGGAGATTTGGATACACCATTTTTTGGATACACTTGGGCAGTTTTTCACCCATAACTTTGTGCTGACTGACCCAATCATGGAGGTTGGCGGATCATTTTGAGGCATTTCAGTAGGGCTTTCAGGCAAGCATATGCACTCATATGCTACGGGCCGCACTTTCGTCGCAGTGGGGTGTCCAAGCCGGGGGGGGTGGACCCGATTTTTGAAATCCGTCGCGACGACAGCCGGAGCGACAGGTCCCCCAGCGCGCACCACCTCCACCGAACCCAGCCTCACGCAACTATGCGACCCCCTAATCCCGGAAAGGTCAAGCAAGAGAGCAAGGCAACGGATGAGGGAGGTCGTGGGGAGTACAAGAAGTATACGAGCGCCGACATGGTGCATGCAGTGAGCGTTGTTGTGAACGGAACGCACTCGTTCCGCGCTGTCGTGCAGTGCTTCCGCGTACCGAAGACCAGCCTCCAGCGCAACGTCGCAACCGCTAGGAAGGCTCCGTCGTTCGATGACCTCGTTTTCCAACCTTGTTATCTTCACCGAAGAGGACGAGGCGCAGATGGTTGCTGCTATCATTCGTCGTGGGAAGGCAGCGTTGCCGTGGACTGTGAAGGCCCTGCGACGCAAGGTGCTGGAGGTCGTAAAATATTGCTCGCTCGCCATCAAGACCGACCGACAGCAGAAGATCATCGAAGGCTGGCTCCGCCGTGGCAGTGCTGGCAAGAATTAGTTTCGAGCATTCTTGAATCGACACAAAGACGAACTCTTAGTCCGTTGCTCCGACATATTGTAACAATTTCTTACGGCAACAAGCTCGTCATCCCCGCCTGCTCGCCCTGGGAGAAGGCAGTGCCCAAAGAGCGCAACCGCCGCAGTTTCGAGAGGGCCGGCTAACCTAACGGAGACACGCGCCGGTGGGACATCAACCCTAAGGCCGTACGCAAAAAGGTGTACCAGACAATCAAAGAGCAGAAAGAGGGCGCCGCCATTACAGCAGTCAACACCGCCGCGCAACCCGAGGGCGCCGTTGAGCGGGAGACTGTGACTGAATCGATTCTGGACAACGTCATTGGTATGCTTAGCGATGCTCTTCAGCTCCTAGCGCATGCTGTGTGTGTCAGCGCGCTGCCAGATGAGAAGAAAGCTGCAGTGAAGTGCACCTATCAACATATCATGCAACACCGACGCGAGACTGAGCGCCTTCGCCAGCAGGAGCTGATCGTGCAGAACTTACCTGAGCACCCGCCCATCTGTGAGGTGCTGGCGCTTACGCCAGACAAGGACAAGTGTTCCAAGCGTTACAAGATGCCTAAGCGCCGTCGCATCATGGGCGAGGACGTCCAAATGCATTGCGGCGAAAGAGCCATGCGCGCTCTGTACACGAAATGGCTAAATAAGACTGCTGGGCAGGTGGAGGAAGTGGAGGGCTATGACCAAGGAGACGGCGCGTCACAAGTTGGCGCAAGAGCGAGCACGAGGCAAGGAGCACCACGCCAGGTGCATGGCTCAGAAGGCCGCCACTCGTGCGCAGGAGAAGGCACGCGCTGAGATGGAGAAGCGACGGGCGGCAGCTGCTGCAAAAGGTGACAAGGCTGCACGCCAAGCTGAAAGGAAGCGTGCAGAGGCAGCCGCCAGACGCGCTGTCGATGCTGCGAAAACTCCTGCAAAGGACAAGGCTTTGCTGGAGAAGGAGGATGAGAAGCTCCGCCAGGCCGCGCAGAAGGAGGCGCGCGCAACTGATGCAATCACCGAGCAGCAAGTAGTCCTCGATGGCCTTCAAGCATCCATGGCGCTGGCAACTGAGCATACCCAGAACACCACTGAGGTAAGGAGCGCCTTATATACTACAGCCTCAAGCTTATGGAATTATATATGGGTTGTTGCCTACATGGAGAACAACATTGTAGTGAGAAATAAAATGGTTTACTTTTTTGCCAGGTGGAACTGCAGCATACCAGACAACACCGCATAAGCCAGGTCAGCGCAGACACTGCAGCTGCAAAGAAAGCCTTGCAAAAGCTGCAGGCAGCAGCAGCCATGGCGTCAAAGTGGCACGTTCAGGTGGAAACCCCGCCTACCGCCCCGTCAGCAATCAGCCCCGACAGCTTCGGACCGAGACCATGCCCCTACTACTCCCCGTCGCCGATTCAAGAAGGTGCTCTGTCCTAATATCAGGGCAGCGACAGGGGGCGCTGGGGAGACGACGAAGAAACACCCCCATCGCTAGATGCAACCCCGATGCCTGCCCGTCAGCTCGTCCTGTAACGGTACTGGACCGGCACCGAGGACCAAACCGACTGGTCAAGCCCGTACGAGGCCAGCCCCCAGCACCCCTCAGCTGAAACAGAAGACTCTTTTTGGGACTCCGACGAATTGAAGTGGACCCGAGCTGGGGTACTGAGTGGTGCTGTGTCTAGAGTACAGGTGGTCACGGCTGCCCACCTGCACTGACGCCACCATTGCTCCCCTCCCGCAGCGCGAGTACACCCCGGCGCGGGTCAAACCCCAAGGCTGCGCACCTGTGCTCTAGACGTATGTAACGAACGGTTCCTAATCTATGTGGCTGAGGCGCTGGGCAGTGGAAGGGGGGGGGGGGGGGGGGTTTATGATGGCACACGCGGTGGTGGGCCGACGCGGGTGCTGCGCCGCGTTTGCTGAAACTGTATCCAAAATATTTTTTCCACGGCCCTGACCCACCCCCACCTGGGCGGTCAATCACCCCGGCCCCGGATGTGGTCAGAATCCAGCCGTTGTTGTGCCTTGAAGCCCTACCCCAGGGCTTCCTATCATGCCGGATTGGACAGGTTTTGGCCAAAACCCTCGACTTCGGCACAGGATGCGGGCCTAGTGTATCCAAATCTCCCTCCTATGGAGATACAGGCACAGGGAATAGGTGTAGTCTTTTCTGCACGTGGCGCGCCATCCAGAAGCGCCACTGCTGGCCCTACTACGGTAGTGCTCGTCGCGTCTCGTTAGTACATCAGCCGGTAGTAGATAGGTACTCGTGGTTATACAGCAGGCAGCACGCAGTAGGCGGTATAGCCCCGGCCTTACACCTATCCACATAAGTAAAGGTTGAACACAGCATCCCATCGACGTCCGATCCTCCAGTCTACGGGACGGTCGTCGCAACATCATTAGTAAGGGGGGGCGAGCGCTCATGCATGCATGTTTCAAACATGGGAATGTTGCACACCGGCTCCCCGGGTACTCGGTGAATGACGTCCTCCCCGCCGGGTTCAATCAAGCTAGGTGCAGCTGGGTCACAATCCTGAAATGCAACGTACCAAAACGAGTACGCGACGTGATCATGATTAGTATCCTTTTGATGCAGTCATTTGATCAATGAAAACTCAGTGAGCGTCCATGTGACCACCCGTCTTGTCAACCATGGCCGTCCCACCGATGCCGATCAGACACAACGGCCGGCACCATAACGCGATAGCAGCGCGCAATATATGCGTATGATGGCTTTCATGTGGCTAGTCTTGCTGTGAGATTATTGTGTATGGTGGATAGAGGGACATGGCTGAGACAGACCGCGGGATGGTGAGGTAGGAGCGTAAGCGGTCACGTGCTAATCATAATTACGCGCGTAGTGGCTGCGTGCCATGTAGCCAAAATTAAAGAGTTTACCAACTATACATCTTGGTTTTGAGACATGCCCACGGTCTTTAGAAACGAGTGTGCTGCGCGAACCGGTGTTATGCTGGGACAAGAGCTTTGATGAAATCATGTTTGACCCAATCGTAGTGTCACACGCCAGCCTTCAGCAAGACCCGCCTTAATTGCCAATCCCGTCAAATAATAATTAATATGAAGCAACGCGTGTGGCGCTAGAACTATAAATCTACATGACATGGTTACACGCCATGCAGCTGTAACAATCGAGGCGATATATGTCGCGCCTCGATTGTGGTACTGGTTTCGGAGCATGAGTTAACGATCCTGGGACCTTGAGGTTACCGTTTCGATTTCCCCGCAGCCCCGTTGATGCCGAGAATTGATGCCCCGCGAGGAAGCGGGAAATGTAGTGTGACAATCACGTTGTACAATTACGGTCGTCTCAATCAATCATGCTCCGAAGTCAGTACAACAATCGAGGCGCGATAAAAGCACAGCGCTTGCCACACGGCGGCGTGATATCGTATATAAGGATTACAGTTTACTATACTCGTCGCTACATTCATCAGGTATACATCGTACACGTACGAAATATTCGTACTTCATCATATAAACAGCGTAGCTGTCACACAGCAACGCAATCACCATGTCTGTCCGTGAATAACCGTGGGCTATACTACTTCTCGACGCCCCCCTTTGTTCGATAACTAGACTCCGGCGTGCATTATTAAGACCCGGTATTATGAAATACTGGTCATCATTTGCAAGACAGCAAGTTGAATAAATTCATTTCAAAACGATTCAACCCGGGGCGAAAAATTTTGACATGTCACTTACTGGGTAACTGGGGTATGTCACTATAGTTGAAGCCCTTTATTTGCATCGATTCGGGACGAGCAAGGTCGGGGCGGAGGGCTAACAACGTTTTTATAGTGCTAGTTGCATACTGCTTCTTTTCGTACTGCTTTCTTTTCATACGCGGGAAAGGTTATGCTATCAAAATTCAGGCTACCAGATAACACACACACACACACACACACACACACACACACACACACACACACACACACACACACACACACACACACACACACACACACATATATATATATATGTATATACATGTATGTATATATATTTACATATATATATATATATACACATACACACACACACACACACACACACACATATATATATATATCTACATGTATATCTAAACATATACATATACGTATACGTATTATATATATGTATGTGTATACATGTATGTATACCACTGGCCCTGAACCATTATTACCAAATCTCGAATTGCCAAAAGACATCAAAGGGATCACGTCGTCGCGCTGAGTATGTTGGGCGGATATTAATCTGCGATGGCCAGGAGTAAAGATGCTCGTACTACAAAAAGGTAAATGATGATGTCTTATCCACATATCGATATAGTAGTGACGCAGTGATGCCCCTTGGCCTTTATGTCGCCATAAATACCAAGGAACATATATATGTGCCGCCAGACGGTGGCGCGCGGCTCGCAAGCACTTGCGTTCAACGTCGGCTAGGTAAGCGGGGTCCGGGGGGAAGGGATGCCTCTCACGGTGCTAGCAAACTTCAAGTTTCAGACAGGCTGCATGCAACCGTCAATAACCATGATGATCAGTATGCCGCCGGTAGATCTACCGGCGGGCGTCACCAGTCCATAATGTATGTTCCAGTGTTCCTGAGGATTTTGTGAACAACGACGAAGCGATTTGCGACACCGAAATAATCATTGTTGATCGTGTGTTTGAGCGCTAACTTTAAAACCTTGGGGGTTTTCTGGGGATCCGAAACCATAAATTGTTATCGCACCGCGCGCAGGAGGCAATATTGCTGCCACCTCGGTAGGGTAGTTATCTTAAAATACGCCCAAATGATCTACCGCAAACTTCTCTTCTGCGGAAAAAAAACCTGAATACTTGCATCATGTATGATTCAGCGACTAAATTACGCGCCAAGTAGTAAAACTAAAGTTCGCCACAGCACTTGACCTCTTGCGCCAAATGCAGTCGTAGGTCTGGCATAGCCCTTAGACCATTGTCTCAGTCGAACCCTGAAGGGCTAATTCATTAACCGGGTAAATAACCCGGGACACGCCGGGGCAATAACATTGCCGAAATACAACGACCAGGAATCAAACCAGGGACCTCTCGGATAAGACAGGACCGCTCATCCAAGCAACCGAGCGGGCAAGGAATGTGCACTACCCCCCACAAAAAGTCTTGCACCCCTCCCCCAATTACACAAGCAACACAATTCACTGTTACGCGGGTATATACGGCAATATTATTGGATGCCATTAAACCAACCGCAGGTACAACCAATAGCCACTGGGTGCATTGTCTTAAATTGGTAAATGTCGGATATTTTGGCGTGATATGATGTGTGACCGAAAAAAGAGCACTACAGAAAATGACGCATCAGCGTGACGTTTCGGATGGTGAGCTCCGACCAAGGTCATGGAAGCTAAGCTTCGGTTTAAGTAAACGACTCCGCGTGGTTTTGGCTTCGTGCTAGTGCGCAGTGATGCGCCGACATGCTGCAGATTCGTGTACATGTAGGGCTAAACTGTGATGCTGGGAGAGTGTAATTTGTACGCGCCGAGTAGTATCTCCTCCTCCTGACGATTATTCCTGCTCGATATACCCATGTACGTGCATGATCTGCTTAATGTGATCGTAACGATATTATCTAAATATTAATTTTGTAAGGATACTGCGCAAAACGCACCAGGCACTGGGTACCCACATGGGGATTTGTGTGGTACATATCCTTACACTCCACCCCCCCGCGCCCCCCCCCCCCCCCCCCCCACCCCCCCATAGGATGGAGATCTCCTCCAGCAACGTTTCGGCGTGGATTCGGTGGCGATCCGCATTGGCCGGGTCGTCCAACATTGCGGGATATCATATCATATTATATGTTTCTCCGCGGGATCGAACCCGGATCCAATGCGTGCGTAGAAGCACCAACTGTAAGGATACCGCGCAAAACGCACCAGGCACTGGGTACCCACATGGGGATTTGTGTGGTACATATCCTTACAAATTTTGTGCGGCTGTTATCGTAATATAATAACAATTCAGTGAAATCGAAGGAGCAAAATACATTCAACATATATTACTACGACTAAGGATTAGTCGCTACGCCAAGGATGCTCCTACTCCACGTACATGAATATACCCACCCGCACGTGCCTAAATCGGCCTCGCGACTATCGTGGTCGATCGATGGCGGGCCCCTTTGCTGCCGTACGAACCGCGCGCACGCCTGCGCTATCCGGCGATTCGTCCGTCATGTTCAGCGCACGTCGGTGTCGTGCCAATAAGGGGCGGGCGCAGCGTGACGGTACACGTCATGGAGCCTCGTTCCGTATCACTACGCTATAGCGCACCGGGCACGGCAACAAGGTTCCGAATGACAGCGACCGGCGCATTAAGGAGGTGGTTACAGCGATTGTATTTCAAAAACTCATCTCGACCAGGTCTCGACGTCACCTGCTCTACTCCATCGACGGTGGCAACCTTCCCGTCTACCCAGCTCATTTATTGTCGGAGCGTCATTTGCCCGGTACGCTGATGCATCATTTGAAAGATAGCAGTCCCAATTGCCTGCCCACACCAGAGTACTCCCCAATTACTCCTGCTGCGGCTGCTATGTGCTGGCAACTCTGGGCAGGTCATCCGCTTGTACTACTACCATAGACCGTGTTAGATATGAGTCGGCTGCCCACCATCGCGATTCCAAAGAATTTGTGTACAGATGATTGCAAACCTGGACAGCAGTGCCAACCTCGGGACCAAATAATACTATTCTGCTTCGGAGATAAATTAACGCCGTGCATAATAAGTGCTGCAGCATATATATATTACAGGATGGCGAATAGCCAGCCTCGAGGCGACTACTTGTTGGGTTCACGAAAGACTGACTTTCACACTTTGCCCAATTCAGGATACAATCGGCACGCGCAGCAACGCGAACCAATCTCCGACGCATCCATCCCACCAACGCCGCGATGGGCCGTGCCCATCAGCTCGCTACCTTCCTTTTCCTGACCCTGTTTTGCCTCGCGGTCACCGCGTCCCCGCTCAAGTGGATCGTCGCTAAGTTTAACACCAGCGAGCTCGTCGGGAAGATCACCGCCAGCCAAGGGCATGATAAAACTTCCTCCACATGGACTGCGCATTGGACGGACTTCGACAAGAAGCTGTGCCCCTCCGGGACGTTGGATTGGCATATCCACGAGTCTTGGCATACCCACAGCGGGACCTCGTCGCTGGATGGACTGCGGCGCTGACAAGACCGGGGACCACTTCGACCCAACATTCGGTTGCAGCCCCGACTCCCAGTACGCAGATGGGCTGTGCTATGTTGTCCGTGGTGGGACCCAGACGTGCGACCTGCATACGGACTTCTCCACCTGCGAGGTCGGCGACATGTCGGGCAAGGTCGGCCGCATGTCACTGAACTCTTCCGTTCAAACATGGCACGACCCTTTCTCCTGCAACGTCGAGAAGTACCGCGGGCGCGCCGTGGTGCTCCACTGCTGCTCGCTCGAGGGTTGCTCGCCCCGCATCGCATGCGCCAAGATCATCTGACTTCACTGCGCGTTGGCAACATCGCACGGAAAGTCAATTTCATGAATTTCGCGTCGTTGCGAATTGACGACATTGGCAGGCGTTCACATCGGCGGAGCTTTAGCGTTCATCTACTAATATCTTTGAAGTTGTAGTCTTTGTTTTGGGACGACATAACATGCACGAAAGTCTACTCCGCCCCACAGAGAACAGGACCCATTGGTACATCCTCTGCCTCACACGCAGATTATCTTCGTCGCTGAGATAATTTGCTCTACATCTCAGCGGATTCGACCTTGCGTAAGATTTGGTACCAATGCATCCTTAGAATGTACATAAGTTTGTATTAGCGTATTGTAATTTTCGATTGTGGTTTAATACATGTCACTGGCGTGCTTAGGCTTCGATAGAAACGGCACATCCCAAGTGGGTGTGAAAAGATAGACTTTGTAAAGCATGTCAGTACAATGATGACAACCACGCTGCACAGTGTGGCTATGCTATGAATAGCAAGGAACTATGACGACAGACCGGGGGTGTCATCATTACACACCATCTGCGCGGATTGCTGCCGCTTGCTTGCAAACACCTCGACAGTTTTCCGTGTTGCCTCGCCCATACATCGCCATCCAGCCGCATCATGCATCACGACCTATCATGCGTGCGTGACAAGGCGTGTGTGCAGCTTGTTTTTGCCTTCTGTGGATGTCTGCAGTTTCATACATTGGGCGGTGCGCAGTACGTGAGGACAACAGTCTAAGGCATTTCATGGTCACGGAGTATTCGAGGCCTGCTGATGGCAGCCCTCCCTCGCTGGTGCCGTTACATGCGACAGTGTTAAATCTGGACCTTGTTAATCTGGCTGATACACAGCTGGCTGTGACATGGCGCCATCCACTAAGAGCAAAGAGGGGGGGACTGGATAGAGCTTAGCAGAGTTGTTGGATATGCATGGGCTGAATGCACCTGGGTAGCATTAACGTAATATGAACCTCCAGGGGGGGGGGGGGGGGGGCGATTTGCGTCTGTAGCCTGTCGTCTGTGACGTTGCCCTCCCCATCCAGACTACCCTGCACTGTTTGCCCTCCCTTTGCTCCGGTGCCCCAGCTGCCCGAAACAGGTACACGCCGTAAACCCTTTGGTGATAATATACACAAAAACAATCCTAGGCCTCCTCACGTGCCGGACCCACGGTGACTTTTTAGGGCTACCAGCAGCACCGAACAATATACCGACAAGCAGCTACTCCGCCAATGTCGCCTAGCGCTGCGTGGCCCACAGGCGACTGCCAGCCACTACTGCTTCCGCCACTACCGCGCCGCCGCGGCGCGCGGCGCGGCGGCGACTACTACGCGCATCTTATCACCAAAAACCAAAAACTGCCTCCTGTCTGTAAAGGGGTGCGTTGTTTGCAACGTGAAAACAGATCTGTCAATTGAACTTTACTAGCGGACGTGTAAACGCTACTCCCAGCACGTTGGTTCCCTCCCGGAAGAAGTATCTCCGGCCCTCCGCTCGCAGGTCAGCGGCGCCACTGTGGCTTCGGGCCGCCCGCTGGTGAGAGGCGCACCGCATTGGTGGCCGAGATGCCTGCGTAGAGATGGAACGAGTCCTTCTCTGTCCGCACCTGAAACACCGGGCGCGTATCAGTTGGGCCGCACCCACATTGAGTTTGGTTTCACATTCATTATGGGGGGGGGGGGGGGGGGGGCAGAGAGGCGGGGGCTTCAAGGGTCACGCGGAGTGAGTGAGGGGGGGGGGGGCATGCGCTGGGCAATATGCTTATTGGTGTTGAGCTGTGCGGTAGCAGGGCAGCAGAGTGCAAAAGCGACTGTCACACACGAGAACATCCTCACATGGGAAATCGTGCGATGCCTACGCCTTTCCGGGTCCCACTAACAGCGTTCCAACCCATACCTAGTAGAACCCTCACCAACAAACGTTCACCGCATTGGAGTCTCTCATCATTGTCACGTGTTCCACAGTGCCGTACTGCAGCAACTGCCCGACCTATTGGCCCTGCACTTGCATAATCATTTGCCGGATGGGCGCCCGTGCCCGCCTGGTATGTTCTATTATGTGTCAATGCGCCACTGAGGCGCAAATGTGCCATGACTTTCGTGGCTGGGACACGCCTGGCCTTAAAACATACCTTTGAAGGTGAAGAAAAGTCCACTCGGACCAGTCCAAACCGGTAGTTGTACCCATCCTGCACAAACAAAAGAGCAAGGGGGGTCAAAGCCTGCCTTGCTTACTTGTTCTAGCCTTTGTCATGGAGTTGCGCGCGTAGGAATACATAAATCACTGTCAATAATACTCAGTGTTCAATCACCACCTGCCAATATTCAGTTATAAATTTTATTATTAAACATATAAATCTAAGTTATTCTAATTATTATGGTCAAGCACAACAGTCTGAGGCAGCCCTCACCGCCCACTCGAAGTTGTCCATGAGGCTCCAGTAGGTGTAGCCGATGACGTCGCAGCCGTAGTGGTTCACCGCCTCCCAGACCGCGTTGAGGTACGATGTGATCTGGCGCTGCCGGAACACATCCCGCTTCTCGGCCTCCGCGCTCCAGGACGCCTCGCCCGGGCAGGCGCACCCGTTCTCCGTGATCAGGATCTTGTTGCCGCACAAGCGATACGCCAACACGATCAGACAGGTGGGCTTGCGGTTGGCGTGCGACATGCTAATGTTTGAAACCCTGATTAATTCAACACGCTCCGTGGCACGCTCCCACGCGCGGAAACAGGTCGACGAGTAAACGCCATTTCCGAGATATTTTCGAAAGACCCCCACCACAGTGTGAAAAACCTGTGGATTTTCGTCCGGAAACTTGCAAAGACGCATTTCCGGACAGCGACCCTGCTCGGCTACCTCGGCGGAGTATACGGGCTTCATCCGCCGACCCTGTTCGTGGCAACTTGGCCCGTGCGAGCGATTGGCGGCGGGATGAAATTTCTGGCGGCGGTGTTACGAGCCATTCCGCCGCCTCGACTACGCCTCGTGTGGTTTCATACTCGTACGACGACTACGACTCCGTAACGAAATAAAAACATCGCTCCGGGTTTCTTATTACTGCCCGTGTGACCGTGTCACAAAAGCAAATTCATTTGCTAACTATCGCCCTCGTAAAAGTAAAGTTCGCCCCGGGACATGGGCCGAAGACGCCCTAGCACTTGACCTCTTGTGCCGACTGCAGTCGAAGGTCTGACATAGCCCTTAGACCATTGCCCCATTCGAACCCCGAAGGGCTAATGCATCAACCGGGTATATAATCCAGGATACGCCGGGCCGATATTGCCGAAATACATCGACCAGAAGTCGACCCCGGGACCTCTCGGATAAGAAAGGACCGCTCAACCGAGCGGCCAAGCAATATACCTTGTATTCTCCCTTGTATCGCCCTCGTATTCTCCTGTATACTACTCCATGCCGTTCCGCGCGCAACGGCACACAAATACAATATACAAATACAGCAGCATGCAGTTTTCCGCTGTATCGTTGACTGGGTCGAGTGGATGTCGAATGTCTTAATAACGCGCCCATCTGGGTATCATTGCCACATGCCTATGGTCGACGTGACATGCGCATTCACACAGCAGTGAACGATCCATGAACCAACGGTGTTGCTACTATATGAGGTGGCTGCTTCTTGGCCGAGGATCCCAATGGCGGTTGAAGAGCTGGGCGCCCACCTTCGGGCCGCCGTAGCGGTCGTGTATCCACACCAGCTGGTTTCGCAGCCCCCATGGCACAAGCTGCAGCCACGGTGGGTCCGCCTGCATGCGCGGCACAGAGACGGAGCCGAGGAGGGCCTGCTGCTCAGCAACTCGTCAGTGATGGCCAATAACACTTCACCCCAAGGGGGAGGGGGGGGGGGATGACAAATTTAATTTCATCATAGATCTTAAATTAGGTAAGTGAAAATGTGAAATAGTACTAATAACTTAACATCCTTTCTCAATTGATTTGGGTATGTACAGTATCATGTACAGTAGACTGCTACAGATTAATTTAGGAATACTGTAAAGACTGTACGAGGACGCGGATCATGTGGCTGCACATCTCCGTGCGAGCTGACAGTGATGGCACGACCATTTTAAAAGCGTTTATAAGCGTTTCTGCATCATGCGACAGGTGACGGCTCTGCTTGACGGCTCAGATTGAACTCAGAGCCCTCGATAAATGCTTTCAGGTCTGCATGCCGCTGTATAGTTTACTAGAGGGCGTGCTTTGCAGTTTATACCACGTTGGGCCTTACACGCGTCCGTGCGATTCGTTACCTGCGGGGCGCCTGCAACGGGCTGCGCCGCCACGCCGACGTCGGCAAAGTAGGACTTGACCGCGCCGGGACTCTCAGCTTCCTCGGGTGCACCTGGGCATTGGGCATGGCAGCGGGGCGCTCAGTGCACGCTCCACCGCAGCGTACGTACCGGGCGGATAGGCGTACATTTCAAATCCATGTACGTGATACATCTGTGCTTTATTCGTGCATGTTACGAAAATAGGACATTGTTCCAATGCCGACCTTGTAGAATGTTAGGTACTGGAACGTTGAGCTCAAGTACGCCGTTTACAACATCGTTCACCATTTCAACTTTCCAGGTTTAGTCTTCACGTTTTGCATAGGGCAGCTCGTACTGATTTCGGATCCTTGGATCCGTAAGCATGAAACGCACACGCCTATATGCCGATGACGTACGGTGTGTCACTCCTAGTGCTGTCGCGCCGAAGTGCACAAGCTCAACATCACAACAGCTCCCCGCAGGAATGAGCGGGACGCAGCCTGGGCGAGAGTCATGGCGGGCAAAGGTGGGGGGGGGGGGGGGGGGATGCCTGCGGGAGCGGTGACGGTGTTGGAGGTGTAGTGATTCAGAGCGAAGAAGTCGGGCTTGGCATCCGCAAGCGCCTGCGCAACCATGTACACATCGAATTCAGGGATAATGACCAGTATGTTTGCTGTTTTTGCTGTCATTGGCGTCGGAATGCTTCCTTTGGACTTGCAAACGCTTTGGAGACCGCCTGGATCGGACCCTCCCCGTAATGAGGCAGAGTCTTGCTCAACAGATATGCCCGTGCCAATGGGCACAATGCTGCTGACCGAGGCGAGCTCGGTGGTGCGCGCCACCTCACCTGCTTCTGCTCGCTCGAGAAGGTCGGCAGCCGATCCCCCGCTTGGTCCTTCATCACCTGCCCAAACGACCACCATTGCGTCAATGAGCAAACTCTGACTGGGCGCATGATGGATGAGCGCGGGGTGATCTCTTCGTTCACACGCAACAATTCACATTCATGGAGCTCGACATAAAAAACTGTTTGTTTATGTAATTACTTGGCACAAAAGAATGTGCTATGTTGGTTAAGTGCCCTCAATAGCAACGGCCAACAGCTTTTCGTCACCTCCTCTAGAACTTTACTCCGCGGTTCGGTTTTTTGCTGTACTGTGTTTCCCTGTATATGTCTACCTTTTATTATTACAGTTCTTCGGTGCGAGACCTGGTATTGTGTTTCAGGCGCAGTATATAGAGCCATTGTACATGGCATGTCTACGGATATATACTCGTACTACTATCGGTAGCAACATACGTGGTTCAACACATTACGACGATACCGTCTTTGGGTGCTGGTCTGTACCGTGTCTACCAACACCTTTTTGCGGCCGGTTAAATACCGCAACAGTATCCAAGATCTCAGTCCCACGACCGGAAAGTTTTCGTCTCCCTCAAAAGCCGCGGGCCTTGCCGCCCTCACCTGCGGGTAGTCGCCAAAGTAGAGCGGGTCCGCAAACCAGCCAAGCTCAAACTCGTTTGCGCGCTGGGCGGCGTCGCAGTCTCCTTGGTCGCCGGGGTTGAGAGGGGTGAAGTACATCCCGTTAAGCGCGATCCCGATGCGGCCACCCTGGCGGTGGCAGCGGCGGTAAGGACGATTACGGCCAGGGCGTGGTCGCTTTATTTAAGCGGGGATGTGCTGGCAGAGCAAAAGTTGCTGCTGACGGGGGGCCAGCAATGACATTGTGTCGCCCGAAAAACATTGTCATATATTCCAGATTGCGGTACATGGTGCACTACAGCATGCTCCGAAACCATCACATAGCACCGCCGGAATCGACCGCACACACACACACACACACACACACACACACCGTCGCATAATCAGTGTATGCTGCGGTCGACACAATGTAGTTTATTTATAATAAGCCAAATAAAACGGGAAAACGTACCGAGTATGTGTGCACCGACATACACATTGCGAATTCTTACACCGCGCCTGAAGTGCTCCGAAACCATTCGCATGCTGATGAATTGTAACGATGTCACAGCAGTTTCAATGTCGCAAATCGCCGCCACAAGTACACCATATCGGTATTTGTGGCATAATGTAAATGCATGTTGCCACAAAGTGTAGTAGCCGAGTAAATCCTCGAATACCGTACTCACGACGTCCGAGAGCAGAAATCTTTCGAAGGCAGCAGTGCTGCGTGCTGGTGCTGCAGCGCCCACCTGGCTGCGATACTTGGAGCGGTAGAGGCGACACGCTGCCGCGTGCGCCAGGAGCTGGTGGTGCGCCACGCGGTACGTGGCGCGGCCGTCGGTGTCCTTCTTGCCGGGGGCAAACACGCCGGTGCCGTAACCCTGCGCCGGCGCAATGAGGGCCGCAGTCAGCGAGCAGGTAGTCCAGGAACATAGCATCGCTTGGCGGCACGCCAAAAGGTCTCAGCTGCATCAGCACACACAGCGCACGAGTCTGGCAAATCCCCCTTCTATTCAACCCACGGTCTGTGATAAATCCGTGCGGTGTTTGAATATCTAAGCTAAAGAAAGAACGACTCGCTCTTTTCAAGGCACATGCACATTTGCAATCCGTTGCTAAAATCGCCTTTCACAGCGGGGGTCCGTCTTTTAAATGCATTTCTGGTCGAAACCCGTGTTATCTCCGGGGCATTTCGTGATGGTCGATGTTGTGTCCATAAAAAGTAGGCATTTCCCCCGTTTCCGGTCGCTGCGCCTTCTGGTGCACCGGTAGTCTTACAGCGGCCATGAGTATCACCCAAATCAGTCGGACGTAACAACCTGAGCCCCCCCCCCTCTCCCCACACATCCACCCACAAGCTGCGCAGTCAAAATAACATACGTTCAATCGCATTCTGGCGCGGCAGGGGCGCTGCGAATATAGTGCACTCGCACAAACGAAGTGCGAATAGCAACGCCATATTGACCCCGTCCTCGTGCAGATAAAAAACGAAGAAACAATTAAGAATGCATAAAGAGTACGAGCAAGGCAAAGTGCAAAACATTTCATTTAAGTTTCGCCCCTCGGACCGTGTATAATTGTGCTGTATTATCATACCCATTGGGCAGTGCGTGTCGCTATCGCAGCGCCGCGGACATCTGCTGCGTGGCGGACTGCCAGTCAGTAGGGGCGCAGCCCTGTATGCAATGGTGCTTATCACTGTCGCGAGCACTGTGATCCGGAAGTGACACCAACGAGTGCATGCGTGGTCGCAGCATTGCACTGTATTTAGGCCTTTTGCGGATATCGATGCCGGCGGACATATACTAACCCCTGTAATAAATAAGCCTCCAATTAGGCGTGCTAGCAGCCCATATGATGAAAGCTATTCGCTATATTTCCGCTATAGATTCATCTGTATTTCAGGTATAGGCAGGTAGAGCGGGTTCTTATTGTTCTTAGTACCGTGCTGGCATCCGTAGGGGAGAAAGAATGATAACAGTGTGTGTTGGGGGGGAGGGGGGGGGGGGGGGAGCAGATGGCGCACAAAGTTGGCGGTCACCCAGGGCTCGTTGATTGTGATCCACGTCGGCACGAGGTCGCCCAGTGCGGCAAACACCGCGTCTGCGTAGTCTGCAAAGTCCTCCACAATGCGCTCGCTGCTCCATCCGCCGTCATCCTGTCAGTGGTGAGAGGCGGATCACGCCGGGTCGGCGCCCCGGTCTTACTAATCCCCCCCCCCCCCCCCCCCAGCCCTCTCCTCCCGTCCCATCCCGCCACCTCATCCAGCTAGCGTGTACCCAGCAAGTCCGAGTTTAAGTTACCAGGCGAGTATGAATGCTGTCGTATTGAATGCCACTGGGACGTTACATGTACCATTTAATCGAGCTCGTAAGTCGTATGCATAATTGTTTTTGCGGTGTTTCTGCTGAATTAAAACATATAATGTACTTTTCCACCCTGCCTCTGGTGGTCAAAAAGGATATCAGAAACGATAGATAGCGATCCAAACGCGTGGCAACGGTTTGCTGGAGTAGATGACTCTGCTACACAGGCAGTTATACATATTAGCATATAAATATATGTAAATGTATAAATGTATAAATGTATATATATATGTACATGTACATATATATACATATGTGTATCGGCTCAAACATCGTAACGTTTAATTGGGTTCGCGAGTCCGCATTTGGAAAAAACGAATTGTTTTGCAGCAACGAGTGCTCTGTGTGCTATTCATGGTGCATTCTGATGTAGCTCACGAAAAATGTAGTTTCTCTCTCTTTCCGCGCGGCAGAGGGCAAAAACCACAACATACCCAAAGCGTGGTTACGGCTCTTGCCCGTCAAAGAACGACATGCAATGGACCGAGCCGATCCTGTGCAAGCTAACGTAGTCGTCGGGCCGTGAGACGCAACGCCATGTGAGGCAACTGACTGATTGCCCCCCCCCCCCCCCCTCCCCCGGTCCCCTGGGCCAAACATACTTAAGCGGCGTCCTCGGCGTTGAAAGGGTATTAAACCGTTGAAAGGGCGGGGGTCGCACCTCGCACCACTGCGGCGTGTCCCAGTGAAGAGCGTCACCAGCGGCGCCACGCCCGCGCCCGTCAGCTCCTGCAGCACGCGGCGGTAGAAGCGCACCCCCTGCGGCGGGGAGTGCGGGCAGCGTCCGCATCAAGCATCGGTACATTATCAGGATCAGATGCATCAGCCCGGATCGCGACGAATCGATACTTGGGCGGGAAATTGATCGGTGATCGGGGGTATTAGATTGATTCAATACGAAGATTAATCAACTCGGATTCTTGATAGTGGCCAATTGATTGATACTATTGATGACTCTGTCCTGGGCAGCATTTAGTCACGGCTCAAAGTTGATGACCCATGCGTGAAGAAAATCGATGGCAGTACTCGATGGGTTCCCCCCCCCCCCCCCCCCCCCCGGGACAGGACTGGCAACAGTGAAACCCCTGCAGCGTCTGCGGCAGCCTTTTAGGCAGCGATCCAGTCGCGAAAATCCCTGGGTAGGCGACGCTCCGCTATAGTCAACAAGCAAAGTGCCGAAGCATTACGCAAGACTAATAGGAGGCATGTATTGATATTTCGCCCCCAACCCTGGTTGCGGATCTTTAGACGGCCACCAGCGCCGGCTGAGCGCCCCGACATGGGGGTGGGTGGGGGGGGGGGGGGGGGGGGGGTTGTGCCTCCAGGAGGTCGCCTGCTGGTGGTGGTTTGTGGGGGGGGGGGGGGGGGGGGGACCTCGTGGTTGACGCGCCCTCGGGCGGGCATGACGCGGCTCCAGGATAGGGAGAGGCGGAAGCCCGGGTTACTGCCGCCTGCGCGCGCGGCGAGCGCCACGTCCGCGGGGTACCTGCCGAGCCGCCATGACGAAACGATTAACCGTCGACGCCCTGTCATGCCATGCGCTGCAACATGCTTGCTCCCCATGAGCCGAGCACGCATGGTCCGCATCGGGGAGTGGGGTGGGGGTTTACGCGGCGAGGGGTGGCGGGGCGATCGTACTTGTGGTAGAAGAGGCACGCCTCGTCGCCGGTGTCGCCGTTGGCGATGTGGCCCTCGGGGCTGTGGCAGAACATGTCCTGCAGGCGGGGTAGGTCATTGAGGGAGGTGTGGGGGGGGGGGGGGGGGGGGGCTATTATTAGCCTGGGGCAGCGCTACCTTGCTTGGTATAGAATGGTCGTGACTTAGCAACGCCAGTGAGTAACATTTGCTGCAGTTGCCTAAAGTGTGTTGGCCCATGGAGCGCCACTTGCATTGTAAGTACTGCCGGCATGCGCATATATGTACACGCATACACATATACACTCATATGTGTGTTTGATATATATATATGTATGTATGTATGTATGTGTAAATATATTATGGTATGGATGTCGAGCCAGCTACGGGACTTAATGCACTTAATGCCGATGGTTTCTCATGCATAATTTATGTATACTGTCTCTCCCTGTCCTCTCCCCTTTCTAATTTAGTCGGCAGTGGTGATTAAAATGTGCGAAGAGTGCCCCAATAGTGCGGCTGCCCCTGCCGTTTATTTATCATTTATACTCTTTTTGGTGCTGCGTGGCAATCAGGCGCACCCAGGTGCTGGGCGTGCGGCCTCCCTCCTCGGTGGCGCCCTCCACCTGCGACACCAGTCATTGCCCACTTCGTGTCAACAACCACACGTATACTCGTAGCCGACGGCGCTCATCGCGTGACGCTGGCCAGCGCTGGGAGGGGATCATCAGGCGGTATGGCCTGTCTCTGGCGACACGTGGTGGCTCGCCTGATAGCTGGCGGTTGCGGTGGCCCAGAGGAAGCCGGCGGGGAAGGCGCGCCGTCGCGCGCTGAGCCGTCGCAGCAGCAGCAGCAGCGCGCCGCTTGCGGCGGCCGCGGCTCCGAGGGCGACCGCGCGCGCCTTCATATCGTGACGCTAGCAAGTAAGCTCCGGGCGGGACTTTGTTGGGTTTCCTGCGGTTTAAGCTAGTCGCTGACGCGGGGACTGACGATCACGTTCGTGCCAAACCATGTCGTCCAGAAGCTCAAGTTATCACGGCTCGGGGGTCATGGCCAGGAAAACTTCTTATTTGTCCCCGCCACCGGGGCGGCGCAACTCCAGCCCACTGCTCACAGCCGCACGAGCGGGGCCGGACCTGCTTGGCGTCGGGCATGACCTAATTTTATTCTCTATGTTTTATTTATTATTGTATTTGTACCCATATAGCAGCGAATATAATATTAGTGGTACCAGTATTATCTTGAAGAGGAAGAGGAATGTTTGTGCTCCGCTGTATGTCACCACACGTACCCTGTAGTTGGAAAGTGTTCATCTGGCACCATGTCGTCCCGACATAAAATATGAGGTGTAACATCTTTTAAACATACAATATACTTGAAATTGATGGTAGTTGCGGTTAATATTTCACCGTGTGTAGATCGGTCCGTCCAGATGCACACCGTGGGCGACACCTGGGACATGCACGCGCTATCGTGTACGCGTATACTGTAATCGATCGTGACGAACGTTTCTCAATAATTAAATGCAGCAGGTATCACGTAAGGTTTATTCAGACACCATTACAACACAGTAATCCAGACTACTTTCCTGGGCGAGGAGATTGCCAACTATGAGAAATATTCTGCCGCAGTATATTATGCACATATAGTCGCTAAAGAATGACTTCACTACGAATACTACTCGTACAAGTACCGGCATATACACATGACTCAGCATAATATCATTTTCGCGTACAATGCCTACGACATCTGACCGACGATTCTGATGCAGACATATGTCGTTTAAAAGGCTGATTGTACAGAAACTGAAAGCGCGTCAAATACCGATTAAAAAAATAATCGAGACGAGGAATAATACTACTTGTACAAGTACCGGCATATACACATGACTCAGCATAATATCATTTTCGCGTACAATGCCTACGACATCTGACCGATTCTGATGCAGACATATGTCGTTTAATAAAAGGCTGATTGTACAGAAACTGAAAGCGCGTCAAATACCGATTAAAAAAATAATCGAGAGGAATAAATTTAATCCAGCCCTGGAAACGCCACGAACAGTCTGCCGTATCATAACGGAACCGCAAGGGAAATGCGGGAAATTTATTCAGGTGCATCTGGACGTACCCATATTAGCAGCGAATATAAATAACGTGGCGTCTCAAGGTATGAACTTCGAAGAGTTTCAATCAGCGCAATGTCGTATCGGCCATCGTGATACGGTCGCTACGCGCGTCCCTTAATCCTTACTTTGATTTCGCGCATAAAATATGATGACAAACAATTATGGTCCTGTCAAAGGTTGATGGTGCCAAATCTACCAAGTGGGCGGGGGAATGACTACTGACGATGCCTCTATACTATATTCCTCAATTAAACGTTACGACCGTGCAAGCGGGGCTGCAGGTCCCCATCAGCAGCCCCATCGGCCATCGCGCACCGGAGTTTTTACGGGCGGTTGTGCCACGGCGCAGCAGGATATGACCGGTCACGAACTGCCAGGCCGGAAACTGCTGTCAAAAGTCCTGTCCCGGCCCGGGGCGAAAAAAACTGCTGTCAACGAAAAAACGAGGCCGCGGCGGGCGAGATCGCGCTACCCGTACTACACCCGTACTATCGCTAGCGACTACTAGTAGCTAATCCTTATATACGTACGCACCAGGTCTCGCATCCGCGCCTGCGCGGCAGCGGCCGAAGCAGACCCACCCACCAACACGCCGCCCGACATCCATCACCACACCAACGACTAGCATCCAGAGCAGCACAGCTACACGAAAGGTGCGGCGAGCTGTGGCACGCCGTTCGGCCCGCTATGGGCGTCTCGTCGCCCCCCCCCCCCCCCCCCCCACCTCGATGCTACGGCCTGAACACCCGTCACCCGACCAGCACCACCGGGGATGGGACACCCTACTGTCTGTCGGCCCGGCTGCAGACCGGCAGCCACTAGGCGTCGCGTGTCAGGTGGCGTCAGGAGTAGTCTCTGGATCTACGGCACTGGATGTACGGCAGGGGCCCTCTCTCGGGTTCTCCGCCTGCAGCAACTGACTCAGCTATCACCGCCCTCGTCGGCTGCCGCTTTATCTCGAACCCCCCCCCCCCCCCCCCCGCGCCCTCCCCCTCCGCGGCCGCCGGCCTCGCCAGGCCCGCCCCGACCCTCGGCTTCCGCTTCAGGTGCTGTTGCTGACATGATCGCGGCTGGCACTCGCGGCGTCGCATCAGGGGCTCGGCAGGGCGGCCGCGGCGACGGCGGAGCCTCTGAGCAGCGACCGCGATGGCACGGCCGCGAGCGAGGGCGGCGGTTGCTGTCGCGGTGGCGCTGGCGGTGGCGCTGGCGCTGGGCGGCGCTGTGACGGCGGCGGCGGTGGCGCACCGCGAGGCAGAGCCGCAGTTTGAGGCGTCGCCTGTGGCGATCATCGACACAGGCCGAGGTGCGCGGACTCTGCCTCCCCTCCCCCGGCATTCCACCCCACTTCTCTCACTGAAGCACCACGACCGTTTCACTTTGCCGCCCGTGCGCTGCTTTGTGATAGAGCTCCATGCCCCACATGGTGGTCTATCTACCCCAGGTGGATGCGATGACCACCGCCAGGGCACTCCCGGCTTCCCAAACAGAGCAGAAACTGCTGGCTACGGGCCTTTTACTTCTCTACTTACCTGTTTTGGGGGGGACTCTGGCTGCTTCGGCTGATGTAGTGGCGTGCACGCACAGGCCACATCGAGAACCTGAAGGAGAACGCAGCCAAGGAGGGCTTCTTTAACAAGGTGATGATTGAGAGGGGGGGCGGAGGGGGGGTCAATGCCCGCATGGCCAGCAGACAGGGAATTGATTGAGACTATGGCTGTGCTGTGGGGAGATACGGGTGGGCATGCTGAGGCAGCGGTCCCTTCCTCCTAACACCCCCCCCCCCCTCCCACTTGGACCTGTGCCCTGGCGGGGCTCATTGCAGATGTTCGGCACTGACTGCTGGAGCCAGGCGCTGGGTGTGGTGGAGCGGCAGTGCAAGCGGCTGAGCAGCGAGCAGCAGGCACGCCTTGCGGTTGCGCTCTTCAACTGCCACATGCGCCAGGCGGGTCGCTTCACCGTCAAGTGCCCCGCCGAGAGCTCCATCAAGGTTGCCGCCATCACCTTCATTGTGTAACTGTTGTCTTCGAAACCATCGCGTATATACATTATGTATGTGTATATACGTACACATACATACATACATACATACATACATACATACGTATATGTATACATGTGTACATACATATATATGTATATGTATATGCATGGATATATATGTACATCATATATACAGATAAAGCACATCTCGACCAAACAGCGGCTCTGCCTTAATATAAAGCAGCATCAGTAGTGGAGTCAAAAAGTTTGCAGATTCAGAACGCAAACACGGACAGGATGTGATGGCGACCTCCTGGTTGAAACGTTGGAAGGTGTAGCTATTCCAGCCGCTTTGGCGCCAATACATTGATAACAGGATACTGGCGAGAATCACGCAGCGCCGATCAGGAGTGAAACCATTGTATACACTTACTACATCACAGCTGCTGCGCGTGTTTCAACCTGTATGAAATGCAGTGCACGGACAATGAGGCGCAGCCCCTCATCAAACCAGCGCAATGTTCACAATGTGAGTGATTATTGGCGACTAAACTGGGTTCCTTTCCAAAGCGGGTTAAGCCGCGGTAGCAGCGGCGATGCGCCCTCCCGATGAAGCCAGCACTCGTTGCGTGATGCCCTCCCACTGAAACCCCGTCCCCGCCGTCCTCCTCCTTGGGGGGCGCGACCCCGCCAGGACTGCACGGGCCACATGGACGACAAGGACTTCATCATCTACTCCAACTTTGTGCAGCACGTGGAGAGCATGTGCCTGTTCATCCAGGCGCAGGACTTCAACGCGCACACGGAGGCGCTCATCAACACGCTGCACGGCGCCACCGCCGACGCCGCGGAGAGCCTGGCCAGCGTGGCGTCCAACCTGTCCGCGCAGGTGGGCCACCCCCCGCTGCGCACCCAATCAGACACGCCCGGCACCTGGCGTCACGGCCGTCTAATGGCGCATCAAATCCCACCGGCTAATAAAGGCCCGCAAACACGCGCATGCCGACACGCGCCCCGTGCCCGTCGTCCCTGTGATCAGCGGTATTGCAATGCGCAAGCAAACACAGCGCGGCCTTCTATCCTTGCCATTCAGCAGTGACAACTAAACATGTCAAATCACAAGGATGACATTAGTATGGTTTCGGAGCGTTTACTGTACAACTGAACACGGAAATACGGGCCACCAAGTAATGAATTGCTTTGCAACTTTGCATCGGATTGCTAGTGCTGTACTCGCAATTGTTGGTTCATTTTATTTGTTTTCCCCTCTTCGCGGGTCAACAACGGTTTTTTATCCGCAGGCCGCGCGTGTGTGCGTGTGTGCGTGTGTGTGTGTGTGTGTGTGTGTGTGTGTGTGTGTGTGTGTGTGTGCGGCAATGGTCCATGTTGGATTTATTGCATTGACGGATTTATAACTCCCTCTTTTAGTGTTTCGGTTAATGGAAGGGTTCGCAACTTTCTCATAAATAATTTAAGCTTATTTATCTTATAAGCTTAGAAGAAAAAGCTCAAAACCAGCTTTTAAGCTTTGAAGAAGCTTAACAGAAAAAGCCGAATCGCCACAGCAACAGCCGTTTTGACTTGTGTGCAGAGGAGTTATTGGGGGGTTAGGCGGTAAGGGACTGGGGGCGCGGGGGGGGGGGGGGGGGGGGGGGGGGGTTGCTGTGTGTACTCTCACACGAGCTGGTGCCCCCCCCCCCCCCCCCCCCCCCCCCCCCTGCCCCGCTTGATCCCCCCGATAATCCAGGAGGCGAGCCTGCGGGAGATAGACACCACGCTGAGCGGCATTGAGGCGTCCCAGTCAAGCGTGGCGGCCGGCGTGGCGGAGGCGCTGGCGGGTGTGCAGCACCTGGAGGAGCGCAGCGAAGTTGTCACCGAGCGCCTCGCCGCCTCGCTCACGCAAGGCGACAAGCTGCTCCGGCAGCAGGCGGTGCGCCCCCGCTCCCATCTTGCACAGCATGGCACATGTCGGTCACCGCCATGCCCGCCCTTGTCGCTCCGGGGCGGTACAAGGGCATACACCTCCGCACCTCCCACTGTACATGTCACAATATATGTGCTGCATGCCGTTATTGGCCACCAGCGGCCCCGCCCTACGCACTGTTTAAAGGGGACCCTATTCGAGTTGGTCAGGAGCGGGCCCTTCCCTGATGCTGGGTAAGCAGCTCGTCAGGACAAAACAACTTGATTCACCTCATGTTTCAATGCTACACGCCTTTTTGGAAACTATCAAGCTGATGTGGCAAAACAGGATCACCCGCGCCGATGCGGTGCTAAGAACACTGCGAATAAGAACCTGTCGTACCTTTCAGAGATCAAACGCAGACGAAGCCCTTGCCAACCTTAGCCTTAGCGAATGCTCTCATCGGTTGCGTGTGAGCCCAACCGGAGGCTTTTAATCATAAGGGTTCCTACTGTAGGTGCGCCGGTACGTTGCCAGTGCCCTTGTTTTTTGAGCACTGACATGGGACACGGGCTTTGGGGTGGGCACATGGAATTACCATTTGATCACTCCGATTGCACACAGACCGCCGCTCCGACACTTTGCCCATTTATATTATATACAGATTTATATTTATGTTTCTGTTTCTATTATTTGTTTTTCAATTTGGAATTATATTTGATATTGTTTTAGTTATTGTTATTCCAATATTATTGTAGTTTATTTAATGTTTCATTTCACAGCAGCGTGGCCTACTTGGGCACAGGCGGATGGCCACCCGCTGCTTATCCACAGAGAGAGGCACCGCCATGCTGATAGACCTGGCACCATTGCGGCCGCAGGGGCGGTTGCTGACATGTCTTCTGGCCGTGTTGCCGGACCGTGCAGGACGTGAGGGCAGGCCTCGCGGCGCTGGAGGCGGCGGAGCGCGAGGCTGCGGAGGCGGCGCTCCACCAGTGGCGCGACGCGGAGGAGCGCGCGCACGTGCTGGCCGCCGCCCAGGAGCAGTACATAGAGCAGCAGGCGAGTGCCCCCTCCCCCTCTTCCTTCCCTTGCCTTCTTCCTCCCCTATCCTGCGCTGCAGTGGCGGACTGACTGCCTGCCCCCGCTCCCCCTTCCCCGCAGAACCGCATGCTGCAGGAGACGCGCTCCCTGTCGGAGGACACGGCGGGGATACGGTCCGCGATGGATGTGGTTCTGGACTACGAGCGGCGCTCGGACCGGCTGATGCTGCTCATTGCTGGGGCGCAGCTACACGCTGGAGGTGCCCCCCCCCCTCCCCCCCCCCCCCCCCCCCCCCCCCCGCCTCCCTCTGCCAGTCTGCACCCCTTTCACCCCTTCAAATCATCACAGACCGCCCCGCTTTGGAGCATGGCTTCAAATCCGTGACCGGCGGCGCTTTTACTCAGCATCCATTACAATAGGAGTGTGCCGTGAACAGGTCCCGAACCGATATCAGACCTACAGCAACCATGGTTTCGGAGCAGCGGATGTAGCTATCGCGCGTTTGATTAGATGGCGAGGTTCCCAGACTTGCACAAGCATTTTCACACCGATTGTGGCACCATGGTCGTGCTCCGAAACCATTTGCGACATTGGGTATTTCTTCGATCGGAAGTACAGCTTTGGAACGGCCTCCATCCCGCCGATACAGCCCCACCAAGCTTAAATCGCGAGTACCCCTTTCCGCTGAGCCGCAAAGAGGGCCCCCATGCAGTTAGTTACTAAACAATAATCATCTGGGGACCTTCCCGGACTATAGCGCAGCAAACTACCGGGGAGAGATGTAGTAGCACTCTCAAGTACACACTCGGTTTTGTATATTTTCAATTCCAATTTCAGAGATGCACACTGAAATTAGGTATGTTTTCGTGAATTTTGTGTACTCACTAAAATGCACACAATCCAGTGACTACAAAATTGAGTTGTGTAGTCAGCTACAATCGTAATACTGTCTTCCGTAGTCCCCCCCCCCCCCCCCCCCCCTCTGCCTGTCCTCTCCCCTCATCACTCACCTGAACTCAGACAACGTGCGGCTGTGATTGAGGCGCTGACTGCTTCGACGGCGCGCAGGACGTGCTCTTCTACGGGGGCGCGCTTGCGGTGGGGCTCCTGGCCACCGCGCCGCGCCCCACTCGCGGCGCGCGCCTCCCGGGCCTCGTCCTGCTGGCGTCCACGCTGGTGGCGGAGCGCCTCGCGGTGTCCAGCAGCAGCGCGCTGCTGGAGGCCGACGCGTCCGGCAACATCATGCTGCTGCTGCCGTCCGCGGCGGCGCTGGTGGCCTTTGCCACGAGCGGCAACACCGCGCACATCTTCGGCCCGGAGCTCGAGTTCACCGCCGTCAACTACAAGACGCTCGTGCGCCGGGTAACCAACCCCCCCCCCCCCCCCCCCTGTCCCCCACAAAAAAAAATCACAAAGCAACTGACACGTGAGTTGTCACACAATCAGGTAGATATACTTTTTAATAGTACATTTCAAAGAACTATTGTTTTTGTATGAAACCCAAAATGTAATTGTTTTTGGACTACGGTGTTTTTGGCAAAGTCGGGTGCCGCGACATCTATAGAAAATCAACCGTGCGAGTCGTCGTGAAGGTCGCTAGGAATGAATCCTGAAGGTACGAGTCATTGACAGTGAAGGCCGCTAGGCACTGCCCCCCCCCCCCCCCCCCTTAGGTCAGCATATGCCGACGAGCATCAGATTGTGGTCACTTCGCGGGGTTCCAACGGTACACCCAACGGGCAGTGTCCTGCGAGCACTTTGTCCGGAGTGCGAGCTGTGAAGTTTTACCTTCACAACTTTGCTCCTGCCGGTCTCCCGACCAAACCGGCGAGCTGTCTTGCGGGCCGACATACACGAGCCCGGATAGGTTCTCCTGCCCCGCGAAGGTGGCATGGCGCGTAGCATGAGGTCCTCTGAAGGCCAAGCCCCCATACCCCTTTCTCCCAGTAGCAGCCGGCACAGTGATTCCTCGTGGGCTGAGGCCCTCACACATCGCTGAGGTCCCGCCCCACGGCACCCATCCTCTGGCACACATCCTCTGGTGTGGGGAAGTTGTGCGGGGCGCCGCCCCTTGGCTCGCCTAGCGCGGAGGGATCCTACCCCCCCCCCCCCCCCCGGGCCCCTGCAGCCCGCTGCACAACATCTAGCAGCGTCCGGAGCCCGATGGGTGGCCGTGTGCGCGTTGAAGGGTCGTAGAGCCCTCAGTCTGCCAGGCACAATATGTGTCGGGGACTCCGAGGGGCTGTGTTAAACCGACTCAGGCGCATCGGACGCAGCGCATGGCGCAGAGCGTGGGACGTGCACGAGTTGCTGCACTGTTGTGACCTCATGACAGATGTGGCGAGTCGTGACGGCGCAGGCGGTAGGGTGGGAACGGCAAACGCCACCAGGCTCTGCGCGCTTGTCGGTGCCTCGGGAGGTCGCCGCGCGCCACCTTCCCCTGTCCACGTGGTCCCAGTAGGACCACCCGCTCCGCCACAAGGCCGCAGCAGTCCGGCGTGGCTGAACTCGCCCGCTGCCTGCCTGCTGTGCGCGCGCCCCGTGCACAGGTGTGGCTGACGGCGGGCGCCGCGCTGCTGGTGCACTGCTACTTTGCGTACCGCAACTACGAGCGCGAGAACCACGCGCTGCTGCGCCGCATGGAGGCCGAGCTGGGCTCCACGCGCGCCGCGCTGCTCGAGTCGCTGGCGGGCATGCAGGCGCGGCTGGACGCGCAGCACGCGGCGCTGCGCCGGGAGCTGCTCGCCGACGTGGACGGCCTGCTGCTCAACCACCCCGCCCTCTCCCCCAACGCCGCCCGCCTCGGTGCGCCCCCCCGGGCCCTCTCCCCCCGAGCCCCCGACTTTGCCGCCCTTCCCCGCCAAAGTGTCGTTTTCTTCCATCATGGGCTAGCCCCACGCCAATCGAACAAGCTCCTGTCATAAACGGACTGCATTCATGCTGCATACGTTGGGTGTTTCAGTTTGAGCCGCTCGCGGTGAATGGCGAAGTATTTGCACACGTCGCAGCGATTGCCTGGGTTCTCCTCTGGATGGGCCGAGAGGTTATCGTCGTTATTATATTGTAGGGTCGTACAATGTTGCGGGATCGGCTCACTAAGGCAGGCCGCATCAGGGATCCGCAGCGTCTGGTCTTGATACGATGTGTTGCCTGTGGCGGTGTCGATGGATACGCGGCACTGCGCCGCCCAATGAAAACTCATCGGCCCGTCAAACCACACCAAAACTTTGGCTGACGGTGCGGGGATGTGTGCCCCCATTCCCAGGCGGTACGCCCCCCGCAGGGACACAAGGCGCGCCGCCGCCCACGGAGCCGCCGGGCCTGGACGTCGTCCCGGCGCGCAGCCCCGGCAGAGCCCCCGGCGCGGCGCCGCTGCCCTTCCTGCGCCGCCTGCTCAGCGGCAACCTCAGCGCGGCAGCGTCTCGGCCGACCTCCCCGGCCGCGCAGGCTGCCCAGGCCGCCCGGGCCGGTGGGCAGCTGGGGGAGCTCGTGATGTCGAGCCCGGCGCCGGCGCCCTACGTTGGCTCCACCGCCCCCTACGCGCCGCTGGTCACCGCGCCCACCGGCCTGTCGACCATTCAAGTCGTCTCTCCGCATCAAGCCAGCCCGCAGGGACACGACCCGAGACAAGGCGCGCCCCCCGAGCGGCCGCCCGCGGCGGCGCCCGTCGTGGAGCCCGCCGCACAGCCGGCTCAACCGCCACCGGGAGGTAAGCGCAAGGCCCGCGGCAAGAGCGACGACGGACCCGCCAAGGCGCTGCGCGCAAGCACGCCGGCGGCGATCGCCGGCAACGCCGACACACCCTTGAAGCCTGCAGCGCCGGCCCAGCCCGCGGAGCCTCTCGCGCCGACGGCGAGCCTGAGCCCAGGCGCCCCGGCCGGCCGCAAGCGTAGCCGAGCCGGGAGTGGGCAGCCCGAGGCGGGCGGCCGGGCGCTGCGCTCGCGCCGGTCCTCCGCCGTCTCCGTCGACCCGTGATGTCCGTATAGGCTGGGTGAGGACACCATCCCTTAGAATCATTCTGACGCCCTCCGTGCATGGTAGCACATTCCCCCGCAGATTCCCTCGAGAGCCATTCAAAGGAATAGCTGCTGCCGCTTGATTTTCATACTGTGGCTGTGGTGGTGCTTAGAACTTTTAGCATATTTCTGTGTTGTTGCCATGTAACCGTAAAGCGGCTGGCCCTTTATATGCGGGAGTAAAGGAGTGTTGCTTATCATCCACCTGGCGCAAGTTGTGCTATTTTCAATCAGGTGCCTGGAGCATAGATAGGCAGGAAACATGCATGGTGTGTACATGACAGAGCGAGAGAGATGAGATTGCAGTGCTGAAGGGTTGGATTGGCGCTATTAATGGCCATGCGATTGGGAATCAACGAGTTCATTTGTTTTTCAACTTTGCTTACACTGTATTACATCAGCCCCCATCGCCAGTGCTGTTGGTAATTACTGGCAGGAGAGGGGTGGGGTGATCCCCATACAATATGTACCGATCAAAACTTTGGAGAGCTTTTGGTCTCCCAACTAGGTGGCATTCTACTCTGCTGGCTCAAGCTGTGTACTTGCCCATATGTGTTGTCTATCTACGCTTGATGGACAAGCGCGTCTCTGTCCCTTGTCCGTGCTGTCAAGCGGTTGGCAACCAGGTGATGAAGCTCTTACTCCTCGATGAGCTTCTGGGCCTTGCCGCCCTCGACGGCGATCACGCGGCTGCCAGCCTCGACGTTGCGCCTCGGCAGCGTCAGCTTCAGCACGCCCTTGTCCATGCTGGCTGAAATACCCTCCTCGTCCACGTCCTGAGGCAGCCGCACGGAGCGCATGAAGCTGCGCTGCGAGAAGGAGCTGCGCAACACCCGGTCGCCGTCCTTCTCCTCGCTCTCATGCTTGCTCTCGCCGCTGATGGTGAGCATCCGATTCTTCAGCTCGATCTTCACGTCCTTCTCGCCTAGGCCCGGCATGTCCGCGAACATGTCGTACGCCTCGGGACGCTCCTGTAAGTCGAGTTTCATCATGTCGCTGCTGGAGTCGAGGCGAGAACCCAACGCCGAGCTGCCAAACGGACTGTCGCCAAATACGCTGGCGCTGAATGGCCACATAAAGTCGCGGTGGAGGTCGAGAGCCATTTCTGCGGTTGCGAGAGTTGTCAAATTACCGTGTTGTTGTCGCTGTCGGCTTGCAGAGTATCAAACGTTCTTGTTGAATATCGATAGTCAGAGTCACAGGGCGCTGTTAGATGAATTGGCGTATTGAATTGGGTGATTGAGTTGTGATTGTTGCAGGACGACCTGCGCCGGTTGGGTTATATACCCCTAGGGGCATCCAGGCCAGCGCGTGTGCTGCGAGGACAGGTCCGCATGCTGTGCCGACATCGTCTCTCGGTCGTAACCCTGCGGTAATCGTCGTCGTCGTGGTCTGAAACCATGGAACGAATAAAGTACTGCGACGCAGTGATACGAATGGTCGCGCACATCGCACCGCGCGGGGGATTGGGATCGCAATATTTCGATTAAAATAAGTGTTAAGGCGCAGCATAATTAGAAAAAAATGAATAATCTAGAAACTTCCCGAAAAAGTCTGTCATTGTGTGCAGAACAGGGACTATCAAACACGGGATTATAAGGGAAGAATGGATATCCGCCATATAGGGTGCTTTCTTCATCAGCGTTCACTGTCACTCAACACAGTCATGCGAGGAAATGTCCGGATGTGTTAAGCTTCTTCTAGAACGTTCTCGCAGATTCGACCAGCTTCGACCGCAGTGTTGTTGCACAATCCCTCGCTCTGACTTTGTTTCACCCGGAAATCGTAGCACAAAGTTAAATGTGAAATAAGATTGTATTCAAGTGTTCGGCATTTCGCCGGCGGGTGCTGTGGTCACTACTCCCGCACCGCCCATCCGCGACGACGGTTCGAGAACAGCAAGCGCAACCCTTGTCGGCGGCTCGGAACGGCCGGCTATTTATTGTCAGGAACCAAGGGTTTCACACAGCAAATACCCACAAACGACCTCTGCTTACTTGGCGTATCTTCATACCTCCGCCTAGCAGCTACACTCTCACAGCATTTACGCTCGATTCTACCGTGTACCCTATCTTCCTCAAACCAACCCGTGTCGCGAGCAAACCATGTCGCTGGCTATTCCGCGCTCGCTCCTGCAGCCATTCTTCGAGATGGAGTTCGACACGCAGTCGGCTCCACGGAGGCAGCAGGTGGAGCTGGAAGTGTTTGAGCACGAGGCAGAGTACCACGTCTACGCTGACCTACCCGGCCTCGGACAAGACGATGTCAAGCTCGACCTGAACAACCGCGTGCTGACGGTGGTCGGCAACGTGGCGAAGGAGGCCCAGCCGGAGGGCACCAAGGTGCTTCGTGCGGAGCGCCCAGCCCGCAACTTCCGCCGTAGCTTCAGGCTGCCCGACGACGTGAGCACGGAGGACATTTCGGCGAGCATGGACAAGGGCGTGCTGACACTGACACTGAAGAAACATGCGAGCGCCGTCCCACGAAGCATCGCCATCTCCGGCCCCAAACTCTAAGCTCTACTCGACTTCTTAGCAGGGCGGGTAGTTTTTGTACCGCCGTGGTGAGCCTGGCTGTGGCGGGAGAGCCTCGCCGATTGGCACCTCGGTGGGGTGTCTCGGAACCTCCTTTCTTCTGTGCTATGGACCAGACCAATCTGGCAGTGGTAGATAGAGTCGTCAGTGGACAACAGCCGAAAGAGTATTTGAGGCATCAGTAGAGCGAGGGCATTTGTCGGAGCCCCCAATGTAAGTGAAAGTTGTAATTCCCTACTTCGAGTACACCACTGCTGCAACCTCTGAATGCCTGGAATCATATCACCTTTTTGGCAATGAAGCCCCCTTTGATGTGCATTTACAATGTTATAAATCAGGGCCCAAATTGCCTACTATCACAGTGTCAAGTGACCTTCATGTCCGCGGTGACGGTGCATGGTGTGCATTTTAGCACCCAGGCCATGATTGGCCTCACCAAACTGCCATTTTCTGTTTCCTTTGAGACTCTTCCTCCCACTGGCGAGGCGCCCTGCAAGCGCCGGATCACGCCAGCGAGGTGTTTACCCCCAAAGGTCCTCTGCCGTTGCTGTTGGTTTGGCATGTCTGCGCCCGTGCAAGACTAACCATCAGCTTGCAGTACATGGAGCGGAGGTGCCGTGTGGCGTCTGTCACAGAAACCCTGATGTATCGCCCTGCATGCTTTATCAGCCCTCGAAGCCGCCACATCAGTGGAGCTTGCAAAACCTTGGACTGCTGATCCTCACGACACACGCGTGCACCGCAAACAAACAATGCGCCATCATTGGCTCCCAACCATTTGATTATTATACACACTTTGATCGGCGGCGATCTTGAAACATCAAAATTGATACATGAAAGAAGCATGCTGGCGGAGTAGCGGATGTACTCATTTTAAAAGCTCTGCCAAGCCATGCCAACACCACTACATATAGCACAGTATTATGCATGCATGTATTATGGTATGGTGTTGTTGCACGACTCCCAGCAGCTCATGTGGATAAAAAGAATGCCACAAAACCCCTGAGCCCAGATTTCAACTGATAACACAATGATTCGGCACCCTCCCATAACTAGAAACCCAATATCAGAAAAAACAATTATATGTGCTTCGGGGGGGGGGGGGGGGGGGGGGGGGATCTATGTTACGCCGGGGCTCTGTCTTAATTGGCGCTGCTCACCGACTACGTTGGGCGGTTCTGGCCCTGCGGGTCACTTCCGGGTCGCGGACATATCATGCCGGCAAGCGATATGGGCGAGCATTGATTGCACTCTCCTGCTGTCCGCACCATCAGGGTAGCCGCTTCTACTCCATTCACCCCGGCCTCAGCAAGATAATCAAGAGGTTTTCTGAAATCCGTATGCACGGGGGCCCTTCTCCCATGCTGCTCGTCATATATGCTCCACAGCCACGCGACTTGAGAGCCTCTCATGCCGCCGGCGTAGAAGGCCACCATTTCCGGGCAGTAACGATCCATGCGCCAGATGTATGTGCAACCTCGACGCGCTCCGCGCCACAACCGGGCTGTCCCTCGCAGCCCGGGCACGCGGCAATTTGGCGCCAACCGGCCACCGCTGTGCCGCCTTACAAACTTAGTTTACACCCCAATCAACGTCATACATGGAGGGGAGGTTGTAACGGCATCGTTTATCGCTGTTACGGGGACCCTCGATATAAGGCATGAAGCCCGATGTTGGCGCCTGCTAGGGGCCACTTCCAGGATTATGGATTTTTGCCGCACACATAGCCGCCGCAGCCTGTTCATCGTTGTCACCAATGCCGCATACCAATAATCTCTAAGTTGTGTTAAGGGTTAAAACTGACAGTACCGCGACAGGGGCTGCGTGTTGATGTGTTGCAGTGGGCGCGAAACACAAACGCCTACATAAAGTCGGCAGAGGGGTTGGGGGGGAGGGGACGGGGGGAGGTGTGCGCTGTTGCAGCCCGTGCTGGGCGGCACAGTATAGCGGCAAGCTAGCAAGTGCAGCAGCTGCCAGCTATTAAACCCAAAAGACCCTAAAACCCTAAACTCTGCAGATTGCCCCCCCCTGCCTTCTTAGCTGCCTGTGCCTTCCCACATTCCACCGCAGCTTTGGATTTCCGGCTGGGCGGCGCCTCCTCTTTCAGGTGCTGCTTCAGGCACTATACTATAATTAGGGACTGACATATTGTCGTTCCTAACAATGGAATGACAAGGCCCCACGTTTTCATAATGTCGATCAACTTCAGCAAGAGTGCTTGTATATACTCAGCGGCATAGGTGTTTACAGCTACCAGTGGGAGCCCGGCAAACGCCATGGGCGGCGCTGTTTGCTGTGGTGGTTGATACGCAGAAGGGCAGGCTGCTTGTGCCAATAACAAATTCGCGCAGTCTCGTAGCCCCGGTGGGTGGAATCAGATTGAGTCGAAGCGGTGCACATCGATGCACGCGTGCTCCTCAGCTGCTGAAGAGCTTCCTTAAGTCCATGTAGTTGTCTTGGAATCCCAAACCTGGCTGGTGAGCGCCGCGACCCTCTCCTCGAGGACCGCAGCATTGCCTTGGAGCTCCGCGATCCTCTCCTCGAGCTCCGCGATCCTCGTGCGAGACCAGATCGTCTCCCTTGAGAGCTCCGCGATCTCGGCGTCATACGAGACCTCGGGCCACCACCACGACTGGGTCGCGCTGAACCTCTCGTGCTGGTGTGCCACCTGCCACAGGTCCACCACAGCATCAGATAGTAGTCAGTCAGTCATCATGCATGCGCACCGATAGACCGCCCCTGCCTAAGATCAGCCATGCTATATCTGGTAATGCGGGGCAGCAGGTGAGCACACTGCAGTTCAGGGTCAGCCACTACACCGACCTGCATGTGGTGCATGTCCTGCAGCGCCCATATCTGCGACTGAAGTTCGAGGAACGCATTATACATCTCGCGACTGAACGCCTCCTGCAATGGGTAGCCCACATGGAGCAGTCGTCAGCCACCACACTGCGCAGTAATAGAGAGCCAACGTTTATATTGCATTTGACAGTGCGGGACAGCAGCTGAGCAGGTTGCAATTCAATTCCAGCTGTATGTTTCCATTAACAATAGTCACCTGCTTGGCCTCCATCTTCAGCTTGGCCAGCTTCTGCGTCAGCTCCTGCAGGTAGTGACCGCAGTGGACCGTTAGTCACCATGCATGAACAACCTGAGCGCAACTACATGTGGCAATTCAGGGCAGCAGGTAAAATTCACGTCCGTTCATACAAGTGACCACCCATTGCAGAAATACTGTGTGCATCTTCATACAGGTGTACCCACTCGCGTGCGGGGCGCGCGATGCTGACGAGCGTGCTGGTACACAAAGGTTGTACGGGCACTGCCCGTAACACCCCGCGCATATTTCGAGGGAATAATGAAGCTGAAATAATACACCGCAAGTAAATCTCGTCGTTGCTGTTGCAGAAGATCCGCGTGCGGCAGAAACACGCAGGAGGGCACGCAGGAGCAATTTACTCAATATATGAGTAGGATGTTGGAAGCAATGACCTTGTTGAATTCCATCTTCAGCTTGGCCAGCTCCTGCGTCAGCTCCTGCAGGTAGTGACCAGCAGTGGACCGTTAGTCACCATGCATGAACAACCTGAGCGCAACTACATTTGGCAATTCAGGGCAGCAGGTGAAATTCACGTCCGTTCATACAAGTGACCACCCGTTGCAGAAATACTGTGTGCATCTTCATACAGGTGTACCCACTCGCGTGCGGGGCGCGCGATGCTGACGAGCGCGCTGGTACCCAAAGGTCGTACATGCACTGCCCGTAACACCCCGCACATATTTCGAGGAAATAATGAAGCTGAAATAATACACCGCAAGTAAATCGTTGTCGTTGCTGTTTTGGCAGATCCGCGTGCGGCAGAAACACGCACGTAGGCATGCAGGAGCAATTTAATCAACATACGAGTAGGACGTTGGAAGCAATGACCTTGTTGAACTTCATCTCTTGCTTGGCCAGCTCCTGCGTCAGCTCCTGCAGGTAGGAAACAGCAGTGGATCGATAGTCACCATGCATGCACGGCAGCTGTGCATACAAAGGCCCGGGGATCCGCCATGCACCGGCAATTGAGCCCCGCTCATGAGATGATAATACACTGAGTTGATGACCTTGTGACAATACTATTTCGTTGTAAACAGACGTGATCCCTTTGTGGCACACAGGTATCAGTAGGGCCCGTGTATTGCGCGGATGTCATTGTCACAACCTGCTTAGCTTCAATCCTCTGCTTGGCCATCTCTTCATAAGCCTGCAGGCGGTAGACAGCAGTGGATAGTGAGTCGCCATGCATGCGCGGCAGCCGTGCATGCATCAAGCAATCCAGTTTCATTCATATGAGTCGGCACAATATACACTGAGTTGATGACCTTGTGACAATGATGTGTGTTTGTAAACATATGTGATCCCTTTGTGGCATTCAGATATCAGTAGAGCGCGTGTATCGCGCGAAAGCTTTTCGTCACCAACCTGCTTGGCATGCATCGTCTGCTTGGCCATCTCCTGTGTCAGCTCGTCCTTGTCCTGCAGGTAGTATCAAGCAGTGGATGGTCAGTCACCATGCACCGGCAATTGAGCCTCGCTCATTAGTTGACATTATACTGAGTTGATGACCTTGTGACAATATTATTTGGTTGTAAACATATATGATCCTTTTTTGGCACACAGGTATCAGCAGGGCGCGAGTAGCGCGCGGATCGTTTTTTGTCACAACCTGCTTGAGCTCCATCTTATGCTTGACCAGCTCCTGCGTCAGCTCCTCCTTGTCCTGCAGGTAGTATAAAGCAGTGGATGGTCAGTCACTATGCACCGGCAATTGAGCCTCGCTCATTAGTTGACATTATACTGAGTTGATGACCTTGTGACAATGACATTCGGTTGTAAATAGATGTTATCCCTTTGTGGCACACAGATATCAGTAAGGCGCATGTATCGCGCGGATCGTTTTTGTTTCAACCTGCTTGGCATGCATCTTATGCTTGACCAGCTCCTGCGTCAGCTCCTCCTTGTCCTGCAGGTAGTATAAAGAAGTGGATGGTCAGTCACTATGCACCGGCAATTGAGCCTCGCTCATTAGTTGACATTATACTGAGTTGATGACCTTGTGACGATATTATTTGGTTGTAAACATATATGATCCCTTTTTGGCACACAGGTATCAGTAAGGCGCATGTATCGCGCGGATCGTTTTTGTCGCAACCTGCTTGGCATGCATCTTCTGCTTGGCCAGCTCCTGTGTCAGCTCCTCCTTGTCCTGCAGGTAGTATAAAGCAGTGGATGGTCAGTCACTATGCACCGGCGATTGAGCCTCGCTCATTAGTTGACATTATACTGAGTTGATGACCTTGTGACAATATTATTTGGTTGTAAACATATATGATCCTTTTTTGGCACACAGGTATCAGCAGGGCGCGAGTAGCGCGCGGATCGTTTTTTGTCACAACCTGCTTGAGCTCCATCTTATGCTTGGCCAGCTCCTGCGTCAGCTCCTCCTTGTCCTGCAGGTAGTATAAAGCAGTGGATGGTCAGTCACTATGCACCGGCCATTGAGCCTCGCTCATGAGATGATAATACACTGAGTTGATGACCTTGTGACAATACTATTTGGTTGTAAACAGATGTTATCCCTTCGTGGCACACAGGTATCAGTAGGGCGCATGTATCGCGCGGATCGGTTTTTGTCACAACCTGCTTGGCTTCAATCCTCTGCTTGGCCATCCCCTCATAAGCCTGCAGGCGGTAGACAGCAGTGGTAGTGAGTCGCCACGCATGCGCGGCAGCCGTGCATGCATCAAGCAATCCAAATTTCATTCATATGAGTCGGCACAATATACATTGAGGTAATGACCTTGTGACAATATTATTTGATTGTAAACATATGTGATCCTTTTTTGGCACACAGATATCAGGAGGGCGCGGATCTAAGTAGAAAGCAGTGGATGGTCAGTTTTAGGTGTGTGTATTGCGCGGATGTTATTGTCGCAACCTGCTTGGCTTCAATCCTCTGCTTGGCCATCTCCTGCATCAGCTCGTCCTTGTCCTGCAGATTGTGTAAAGCAGTGGATGGTCAGTCACCATGCATGACGAAGCGAAGCCGTGCATAGGACGGCCATGGCATCAAGCAACATTTTGCAAGCAATCCAGATTCCCCTCATGTGAGTTGACAATTCTCAGTTGACGACCTTCTTGGCCTCCATCTTCCTCCGTTCCATCCTGTCCTCCAACTGGGCCATTCCTCTGCATTATCTTGTCGAGGTAATTTTGGCCGTCTGGAGATTTCTCAGCGGCCTCCCGCAACCTTGCCGATCCTGACAGCGCGCGCTCAACAGGGCTTGTAAGAAACGAACCTATGGCAGCGGCCCACAGGCAAATGCGGATGAGGTAATAATGTTGGCTTCATTTTCCTGCATCTGTCAAAGCAACCATGTAGTCACATTCTACAAACTCCATTAACGATGCTGATACACTACTTGGCCTAGCTGAACCCAGCACATCTAATTGTCTCCGAGCATATAAATGAAATATAATGTATAAGGCGTGAACGTGATACTTTCAAACCCTTAGGTGGGAAACAACCATTCCTTGAATATAATTAGAGGTGACGGGGGGGCATTGTTGTCCAAGGGGCCAGCCCGCGCTTAGCCTGCGGTCCGGGCGGTATAAGCATGCACCGTCCTACGGAATCGAAGGCACTTTATGTGTGCTACTTTCACCCAGCGAGGCGCGGCCAACGGCGCTTATCTTGCAGCATGGAAAGTTGTGTGATGATTGGCCCCATCACGGCGACGGCATTACTGGCACACTCGACGGTAGTACACTAATCAATTTACGCTGCTGCCCCCTATAGTTGGCATCCTAATCAACTTTCATTACAACGCGCGTCCTTGTACTCGTAGCTTAGTATCAGGGTATCATACAACTTGTAATAGTAGGAGTATTAAGACGATACGAACTAGTCGTTGCATTGAATTGTGAATATTTCCCAGGACTGATGGCACTCGTCGAGTAGTCGTCCCAGCGCATCATAATGCCCACCAGCGACGAGGCAAATCGAGTTCCCCATCCGCCTATACTAAGGCGCGAGTAGACTGGTATATCTCGCCGTAATCAGCGTTTAGCTATATCGCTCACACCAACGTCGTGGACGGATCCTGCTCGCTCGGTACAGGAATGAACGCGATTCATGCACTGAAATACTGGGACCTTGCCGCCGACCGCAGGGCTCGGTGAATCGGTGATGATAATGACACCGCGAGCGAGTGTAAAGGGCTGGAACAGCCCGCGCAGAATGTACAGCAGGTATCTTTAAATACCGAAATACTACGTCTGACATGAGGGCCGAGAAGCAACGAAGGGAAGGAGGGGACAGGGGCGAGTATACTGTCGACTCTAATGTTGTGTGAGATAGGATGGCGAAAGAAAGGGCGGGCCGCGCAATCATCAGTTGCCTGATGTGGTGTCTTGGATGAAAAGCACGGCAGTCTCGACGTTGGAGGCCGCCTCGGGATCCGCCCCCCGCTCGCCGCTTAGCCCCTGCCCTATGGGGGTCGTCTGCAAGGTGGCGAGTGAGCTTGAGCCCGCCGCCGCTCCTGCTGTAGCCGAGCTCATAACATGTCAATTGAGCGGCGGGGGTGCCGGGGCCGACGGGCGCTCCCGCCGTGTTGAGCAGCTTGTCTGGAGCGCGCTTGTCGACAAAGCGCACATAGCCTGGGCTTGCGCAGTAGCAGTCTCCAGGCGAGCGGGGCGACGCGCCTTCGCCGGCAGCCGACGAAAGCTTGCCTTGCCCCACCGCCGACAGGACAGGCGAGAAATAAGTCGGCAAGTTGACGGAGCGCAACTTGCGGCCAGGGGTCTGCACCAGCCCTGGCGAGTTATGTGTCGGCATGCTTGCTGACGAACTAACACACAGGCGCGTATGTATCAGTGCGGGGCTCTTAGGATTCCGAGGTGGGTGGGTGTCCGCACAAGCCAGCCGGCGGGCAAGGGGGGGGGGGGGGGGTGGGGGGGGGCGGCGTCGTCGATTGTGCGCGCGTCGGGCTATCGGATAGCGCCGACTGCGGCGGAAGGCGCGGCGACAAGAGGAACTTGCGTGACCCTGCGAGGGCGCAGCTGCAAGCGACGACCGGGCAGTAGCCAGCAGCGAGATTGAGATGTACTCAGTTCACAGTAGGTCGTGTAAAATAGCGTCGCACTCTGACGAATGAGTTCTACGGGCTTCGGGTGCAGGGCTGCACGGGATGTCCGGGTGGGTGGGTCAGCAGTGGCCAGTGGGTCAAAGACTTGTTCCGCCGCATCTACGCGGCATTGGTGCGTCGGCATATGGTAATCGGCCGACCGGCTGGCCGGTCTCGTCGGGCGTGCTGTAGTAGGAGTCGCTATGTACCCGCCCGGCCCGCTTGGTCCGCGCCGCGTCGCGCGAGACGCGGCTGCCACAATCACAACAGTTCGAGGAATCTTTACGAATGTTATGCGATCATTTCGATGATTGTTCACGACGACGTTGGCTAATGTCGACGATACATGTCCACCCTGTCGGTTCCGTATAACAAACCTGCATAGCTGACGAGAGATAGACGTGAGATAGATCCACGGGTATTTAGGAATGATCCTTACTGGGAACAGCAGTGTAGTGCCATCGACTGCAGGTACAGGTAGTCGCTACACAGTACCAGAAAAATATGAGAAAACTTGCGGCGCGTCATTCTATATCTGAACCTGGCGAACATAATTTTGCCAATTTGATTCGTATAGATATCGATAAATAAATCTACCGACTGGCGAGCGACATTATATTCGTTCTGCTGGTAAATGCGATTGTGCTGCCATGTTTTTCCGACGATTTTTTAGGATATTTATACAGGGAGGTCCTTTTTCATCACTCATTAGGGGACGATGGGTCATCGTCCCCGTATCGAGTTGATCTCCCAGTGCGTGGCACGTTACAAGAAAATACACATACAGCATACTGAGGTGGCTGTACTGTGTATATGTATATCAATATAGCGACTAATATTCAGGGACTGGTAATGTGGGTCAGCAGCCTACCTGCGGAGCCCCTACTCAGGGGCAGGCGAAGCTCGCGTTGTCCCACCGCCTACAGGACAGGCGAATAAGAAGTCGGCGAGTTGGTAGTGTAGGGCGAATTGCGGCCAGGCGTATGCACCAGCCCTGGCGAGCTACGTGTCGCCGTGTCGGCATGCTTAATGTCGGACTACACAGGCGCGTGTCAGTGCGGGGCTCTTGGGATTGTCGGGTAGTGTCCGTCCGCACGACGGGCAGTCGGAAGGCAAGAGGGGCGGCGGGATTATGCGCGCGTGGGGCTACGCTGTCGAGTAATGGCGCCGACCAGCGAAAGCCGCAACGACGACGGAAAACCGGGGCGTGGCCCGGCGAGTGACCGGGCACGAGCCAGCAGGAGCCTGATCATGATGAACTCAGTAGGTCGTGTAGCGTTGCAATATGAAGTTCTACGGGCTTCGGGCGCATGGCTGCAAGGTATGGGTGGGTCAGCAGTGGGTCAATGTTGACGAACACTGGTCAAAGCAGGTGATCAACTGGTCCACTGAAGTGTAGCAAGTGAGCCCATCTGGCTTATCGTTTTAGGCAAATAAGCCTGATAATAATATTCGTATAATAGTTCAGTATAATTATGGCTACTGCAGAAATGAGGGAATGTACTGGTACTATCAAGTGACATATACTGGACCTGCAGAGCAAGACAGGTGTGAGGCATGTGAAGACATGCCTCATACAACACTTGATCAAACATACTCCAGATTTCTGGCAGGTGTCCGACTGAACCTGAATAGCCTTTTAAATATTGGAACCAGATCAAGAAGCATGAGAAATGGACAGATGAGCAGATGGAGCATGCCCCTAGCAAGGGCATCCTGCAGATGAAAGTAAAATGGGACATTTCTCATCATTTGTAAAAACATTATTCTGATCCAACAGACTCTGTCCCAACAACAAGGTAGGAATCCTCCGAAACTATAGAAAAGACAGTTTGTGCTGCCGCACTACAGTCTTCGCGGCATTATTTGTGCGTCGGCATCTGATGATCGGCCAGCAGGCTGCTCGGCCGCGTCGGGCGTGCTGTGCGCGCTATATATCCCGGCCCGCAGTCCGGCGCGTCGCGCGAGACGCGCCTGCCACAATCCGAAGATTAATAATCACGACCATATTGGGGCTTCAACCAAGATGCATGACGACTTGCGCAGTGCTTGGCGATACATTTCCACGATGTCGGGTCCGCATGATACAACTCTGCATAGACGGCATGCAGACTTCTATATGTACATGTGTATTAATGGCTGATCATTGGATTGAATGCAGGTAAGCCTGTATGTCATCGACTGCAAGTACACAAAGCAATAAACTGTGGCGTCAGAATCGTTCTAACGACCAGAATCTGGCGAACATAGTCTGTTTTTATTACCACTACCTACCGGCGAACGAGATTCATTCTGCTCGTAAACCTGACCATGCCTCTTGTATTTGTTTGGCCGATATTTTAAAGATTCTGCACTAGGAGATTCTTATTCATCATTCAGTTAGGGGGCGACAGGCCATCGTCTTCGTATCGAGTTCAGCTCCCAGTGCGTGCCAGAAACAGAGCAGATGACACAGAGGTGGCGGTTTACATATATTCAGGGACTGGTCATGTGGGGCGTCAGCCTGCCTGCGGAGCCGGCGCATGATCTGGACACATGTGCAGAGGAGCGGAGCTGCCTCTCATCTGGGGCAGCGCCGCACTCGCCCCCAAGAAGAGGTGCAAATATTATTATCAAGCCATGTTGCTCCCTAAGGACCAACGGGAGCCTCCTCTGCCGCCGGAAAAGCTACTCATCATATACTGATCAATGGAATGCCATATTGTCAATCCTACCGAAAGGGGCCTACCTCTTATTATGCGGATCAACTTCAGCAACATCACTCGTATAGAGTCAGTGGCATGGTTTACAGCTACCGGGGGCTGCTCGAGCAAACGCCACAGAAGGCGCTAAGGCTGTGGTGGTTGATACACATGATAATAGCAGGCTGCTTGTGCTCATAACAACACCGCAGTAAGGCTTCGTAGCCCCGGTGCATGGAGATATTTTGAACTGAAGTGCTTCAGAAGAATGCACGCGTGTTCCTCAGCTGCAGAAAGGCTTCCATAGGTCCATGTGCTTGTCTTGGAAATCCTGAACCTGGCTGGTGAGCTCCGTGATCCTCTCTTCGTGGACAGCAGCATTGCCTTCGAGCTCCGCGATCCTTGTGCGAGACCAGATCGTCTCCCTTGAGAGCTCCGCGACCCTCTCCTCGAGGACCGCAGCACTGCGTTGGAGCTCCGCGATCCTCTCCTCGAGGACCGCAGCATTGCCTTCGAGCTCCGCAATCCTCGTGCGAGACCAGATTGTCTCCCTTGAGAGCTCTGCGATCTTGGCTTCATACGCGACCTTGGACCACCACCATGACTGGCTTGCGCTGAACTTCTCGTGCTGGTGTGCCACCTGCCACAGGTTCACAGCAGCAGCAAACAGTCTGTAATCATGCATGCGCACCAATAGACAGCCCCTGCCTAAGATCAGCCCCCACCTATGATCAGCCATGATTTATTAAGTAATGCGGGGCAGCAGGTGAGCATACTGCAGTTCAGGGTCAGCCACTACACCGACCTGCATCTGGTGCATGTCCTGTTGCGCCTTAATCTGCGACTGAATTGCCAGGCGCGCATTATGCATCTCGCGGTTCAACGCCTCCTGGTTCTAAAATGGCAGCCAACGGTGGGTAGTCGTCAATCACTACGTTTGTGCCCCAGTAGAGAGCCAACTTGACAGTGCATTTGACAGTGCAGGACAGCAGCTGAGCAGGTTGCAATTCCATTCCAGCTGTATGTTTCCATAAACAATAGTCACCTGCTCCTTCTGCTTGGCCAGCTTCTGCGTCAGCTCCTGCAGGTAGTGACCAGCAGTGGACCGTTAGTCACCATGCATGCATAACCTGAGAGCAACTACATTTCGCAATTCAGGGCAGCAGGTGTAATTCACGGCTGTTCATACAAGTGACCACCCGTTGCAGAAATACTGTGTCCATACTCATACGGGTGTAACCACTCACGTGCGGGGCGCGCAATGCTGACGAGCGTGCTGGTACACAAAGGTTGTACGGGCACTGCCCGTAACACCCCGCGCATATTTCGAAGGAGTAATGAAGCTGAAATAATACACCGCAAGTAAATCGTCGTCGTTGTTGTTGCGGAAGATCCGCGTGCGGCAGAAACACGCACGCAGGGATGCAGGAGCAATTTAATCAATATACAAGTAGGATGTTGGAAGCAATGACCTTGTTGAACTTCATCTCTTGTTTGGCCAGCTCCTGCGTGAGCTCCTGCAGGTAGGAAACAGCAGTGGGTCGATAGTCGCCATGCATGCACAGCCTGAGAGCAACTACATTTGGCAATTCAGGGCAGCAGGCGTAATTCACGTCCGCTCATACAAGTGACCACCCGTTGCAGAAATACTGTATCCATACTCATACGGGTGTACCCACTCGCGTGCGGGGCGCGCGATGCTGACGAGCGTGCTGGTACACAAAGGTTGTACATGAAGTGCCCTTAACACCCCGTGCATATTTCGAGGGAATAATGAAGCTGAAATAATACACCGCAAGTAAATCATCGTCGTTGCTGTTTTGGAAAATCCGCGTGCGGCAGAAACACGCACGCGGGCACGCAGGAGAAATTTATTCAATATATGACTAGGATGTTGGAAGCAATGACCTTGTTGAACTTCATCTCTTGTTTGGCCAGCTCCTGCGTCAGCTCCTGGAGGTAGGAAATAGGAAACAGCAGTGGATTGATAGTCGCCATGCACCGGCAATTGAGCCTCGCTCATGAGATGACATTAAACTGAGTTGACGACCTTGTGACAATACTATTTCGTTGTTAACAGATGATATCCCTTCGTGGCACACAGGTATCAGTAGGGCGCGTGTATCGCGCGGATTGTTTTTGTCGCAACCTGCTTGGCTTCAATCCTCTGCTTGGCCATCTCCTCATAAGCCTGCAGGCGGTAGACAGCAGTGGTAGTGAGTCGCCACGCATGCGCGGCAGCCGTGCATGCATCAAGCAATCCAGTTTCACTCATATGAGTCGGCACAATATACATTGAGTTAATGACCTTGTGACAATAGTATTTGGCTGTAAACATATGTTATCCCTTCGTGGCACACAGGTATCAGTAGGGCGCATGTATCGCGCGGATCGGTTTGTCGCAACCTGCTTGGCATGCATCTTCTGCTTGGCCAGCTCCTGCGTCAGCTCCTCCTTGTCCTGCAGGTAGTATAAAGCAGTGGATGGTCAGTCACCATGCATGACGAAGCGAAGCCGTGCATAGGACGGCCATGGCATCAAGCAACATTGTGCAAGCAATCCAGATTCCCCTCATGTGAGTTGACAATTCTCAGTTGACGACCTTCTTGGCCTCCATCTTCCTCCGTTCCACCGTGTCCTCCAGTTGGGCCATTCTCTGCATAATCTTGTCGAGGTAATTTTGGCCGTCTGCAGATTTCTTAGCGGCCTCCCGCAACCTTGCCGATCCTGCAGCGCGCGCTCAACAGGCGCCTGTAAGAAACGAAGCCATCGCAGCGGCCCACAGGCAAATACCGATGCAGTAATAATGTTGGCTTCATTTTCCTGCATCTGTCAAAGCAACCATGTAGTCACATTCTACAAACTCCATTAACGATGCTGATACACTACTTGGCCTAGCTGAGCCCAGCACGTCTAATTGTCTCCGAGCACATTTATGAAATATAATGTATAAGGCGTGAACTTGATACTTTCAAACCCTCATTAGGAAAACACACATTGCTTAAATGTAATAAGAGGTAACCGGGGGTGAAAAAGAGCGGTAATATAATAATCATTTAACACTGCTGCCCCGTAATAATAGTTGACATCCTAATCAATTTTCATTACAACGCGCGTCGTCCTTGTCGCTCAGTATCAGGGTAGTATATAACTCGCAATAATAGGAGTATCTAGACGATATGAGCTTGTCGAGACATTAGACGAATATTTCCCAGTACTGATGGCACTCGTCGAGTGAACGTCTCGGCGAATTATAATCATGTCCACCAGGGACGAGGCAAACCGAGTTCCCCACCCGCCTACCAAGTACACTGGTATATATCGCCGTCATCAGCATTTAGCTATCTATCCCTATATCGCACACACCAATGTCGTGGACGGATCCTGCTCGCTCGGTACAGGAATGAACGCGATTCATGCACTGAAATACTACGACTGTGCCGCCGACCCCAGAGCTCGGTGAATCGGTGATGATAATGGCACCCGTAACTCGTGTCGAGAGTTATACTGGAACAGCTCGCGAAGCGCGTAGTGTACAGGTATTTCGACCGAAAAACGTCCGACCTAATAAGGGCTGAGAGCAACGAAGGGTAGGAGGGACAGGGGAGTATACTGTCGACTCTATTGTTGTGTGACATAGGATGGTAAAAGAAAGGGCGGGCCGCGCAATCATCAGTTGCCTGTGGTATCTTGGATGAAAAGCACGGTAGTCTCGACGTTGGAGGCCGCCTCGTCAGGCCCCGCCGCCCCCGCTCGCCGCTTAGCCCCTGCCCTGGGGGAGTCGTCTGCAAGGTGGCGAGTGAGCGTGAGCCCGCCGCCGCTCCTGCTGTAGCCGAGCGCGTAACATGTCGATTGAGCGGGGGTGCCGGGGCCGACGGGCGCTCCCGCCGTGTTGAGCAGCTTGTCTGGAGCGCGCTTGTCGACGAAGCGCACATAGCCTGGGCTTGCACAGCAGGAGTCTCCAGGCGAGCGAGGCGACGGGCTCACGCCGGCAGCCGACAAAAGCTCGCCTTGCCCCACCGCCGACAGGACAGGCGAGGAAGTCGGCGAGTTGACGGAGCGCAACTTGCGGCCAGGGGTCTGCACCAGCCCTGGCGAGTCATGTGTCGGCATGCTTGCTGACGAACTAATATACACAGGCGCGTATGTATCAGTGCGGAGCTCTTGGGATTCCAAGGTACGTGGGTTTCTGTCCGCACAATAAGGCAGCCGGCGGGCAAAGGGGGGGCGGCGTCGTCGACTGTGCGCGCGTCGGGCTGTCGGACTGCGGCGGAAGGCGCGACGACGAGAGGTACCCGAGAGACCTGGCGAGCGGCGACCGGGCAGTAGCCAGCAGCGAGATGACTGAATTGTACTTAGTAGGTCGTAGTGTAGCGCCACAATCTGACGGATGAGTTCTATGAGCTTCGGGCGCAGAGCTGCACGGGATGGCCGGGTGGGGGGGTCAGCAGTGCTGGGTCAAAGACTTGTGCCGCCGCATCTACGCGGCATTCGTGCGTCGGCATCTGGTAATCGGCCGACCGGCTGGTCGGCCGCGTCGGGCGTGCTGTAGTATATTAAGTCCCTGCAGATATAATATATCCCGACCCGCGCGGTGTGCGCCCCGTCGCGCGGGACGCGGCTACCTCAATCAGAATATGTCAAGAAACTATCACGAATATATTGCGACAGCAGCAAAGATGTAAGATGACACAGAAGCGTTATGTCGATACATGTCCACCCTGTCGGTTCAGCATAACAAACATGCATCGCTGACAGATATAGACGTCAGATAGACCTACGGGTATTTATGAATGATCCTTGGTGAAATGAATCATCGACTGCAGGTAGTCGCTATCGCGGTCGCTATCGTTATATACACAGTACCAGAAAAGTGAGAATACTTGCGTCGTCGTCATTCTATCGACCAGAACCTGGCGAACAGAATCTGCCGGTCTGGTTAGTATAGGTATGGATTAAATCAAAGCCTACCTACTGGCGAGCGACATTATATTCGTTCTGCTCGTAAGTGCGATTGTGCTGCCATGTCTTGCCGATTTTTTAGGCTGGATTTTTTGTACTGGAAGGCCTTTATTCATCATTTATTAGGGGACGATGGGTCATCGTCCCCGTATCGAGTTAAAACTCCCAGTGCGTGGCACGTTACACCAAATTACACAGACTGAGGTGGTGGTATCCATGTAGCGACTATTCAGGGACTGGTAATGTGGGGCAGCAGCCTAGCTGCGGAGCCTTCTACTCAGGGGCAGAGTCGCACTCGCCCCCAACAACTCGTGCAATCATTCTCACACCATGCTGCTCCTAAGCAATTAGTGCGGCCAAGCTCCCTCTGGGCCGTCCGTTTTAATAATGCAAAAACTCGGTATTTGTTCAACTTTTCTCGCTGATGGTCTCCTACTTGTACAAGGATGGGCTACAAAGTCCTGCTGAAGCTCTTTGAAATCTGTTTACCTTGTTCTTGGCGGACTTCCAACAACGCAGGCCAGCTGTCTTACGGCCTGGCTGCATGGACCCGCATATGGTCGGCCATAGCATACATCCCTCTGAAGGCCAGGTGCCAAAGCACAGTGAGCGTTGCTGTAGACTGCCTGCCGATATTATCTGTGAGAGCGGTGCGAAGCTCTCGGATGGCACCCTCTGCTCAACACGGGGCAGATGCCGGAGTCGCAGCTGGGCACTCCCCTCTTGATCACAATCCTATCACACTGTCTATTGATGGGAAAGGTAACTGGTCGCCTCTTTCATTTGAAAGGGATAACTGCAGTTTGTCTCTCCTGCAGGCCGGGGGGAGAGGGGGGGGGGGGTCGAAATCGACAATATACCGCGAACCCAAAGCGTGGCGGTGAAGGTTGCCTGTTGCCTGAGACGGCTAGCATTAGTGATATGTGAACATTGACTTGGCAGCGCAAATATGTGATATACCGCGCTGCCCCCAGAGGAGCGCGCGATCCCCTCGCGCACCCCCTTGGCGGCAAGCAGTACAGCGCCGCCACCGCCACAAGCGGGGCGTGGGGAGCCTGAGGCCGGGGGGCGGCCTGCCATGCACTTTCGGCACGCACCTCTCGGGGCAATCCGCCAAAGGATCCGCGTCCCTGTTGGCGGGTGCGCATTGGACATGTGGGGCTTGACTTGTGGCTACGGGCTGTTAGGGTCAGGTGCCCTAAAACCCTAAATCCGCTCCCTTCGCCCCATGCTATGCTGGCTATGAATGATTCCCTGGTACAAGCGTTCCGCCAGTGGCTGGTGGGCAGCGCCAGGGGAGGGGGCCTGGCACCACATGCTGTAGCCCCAAGCATGGCCGGCAGACGAGCAGGGCGGGCAAGGGCTAGGGCTTGGGGCCAGAGTTGGGCGTGGGGTGAACTCAGCAGGTCCGCCCGGACGGTCTGCGTTCGGCTGTAGGTGCTGCCCTCCGCCTCGACGCAGTTTACCGGGGAGTCGGGGTATCGGATGGGCAGCTTGCCCGTGGCGGTCCTGCCCTGTTCACATCGTCTCAGGACAACCGCGCTGGCCAGCATGAGCCAAATCACCAGCGGCAGCGGCAGGCCCACCTCGTCCAACAGCCGCACAGGAGGCTTGACTCCAGCCGTGCGGCTGCCCTCGCGTCCCCGGCAGGCTGCAATGACGCCGCGTCTTCCGCGCCCGTATCTGGTCCGCATCAGCAAGCACCAGGGTAAGCGGGGAGTGGCACATAGCCCGGGGGCTGCGCAGCAGCTGTCGCCACCCCTAAGAACAACCACCCTCTCACCCGCACGTGTGCCTGGCCGGTGGCTGGGCCTCCTATCGCTGGGGTGCGTGGCGCCCCCACCTCTCTCAATCGCCGCAATGCAGCCGTGCACACAGCAGCCCCTGTCAATCTGCGCCGCGTCCTTGTGCATCTAGCACGACAAGCTTGAGGAAGTGACTGGCCAGAGGTCAATCAAGTGAAAATCGACGCCCCGGGCAGCTTACTTACCAGTCGGAGCACCGCATCTCTCCAGCGATGGCCTCTCCTGCAGTTGTCTGCACCCCCCCCCCCCCCCCCCCCCCAAAGGTGGTCGCTACCTTGTCCTGCCCCATATTTCGCGCGTCATCATCATCGTCACATCAAAGGCATGGACCAGGCGATTCAGCCAGTTCGCCCTCACTAAACCAGACAGCCGTCAATTTAAACCATGCGTGTGGTCACAGGTAGTGGGTGAATGGGCGCGCCGACTCACCTGACGCGGAGACCCCCCAGGCAGGGGGGGGGGGGGGGGGGAGCCTGTCATTCCTTCAGAAGCACGAGAGGGAAGACGTGGCGAAGACGGGCGAGAAGTATGCAAAAGTGGGGAGATGAACATAAGGATGCAGTGGATGTGTGTTTAGAGAGGGGGAGAGGCATGTGAGTAAGTGCAGAGGCGCAATGTGCTGCGCCTTCATGAATGCAAGCTGGGATGAAAGAGTCTAATGGGACGAAGGCAGCAGTGGTTGAATATGTAATTGTTTGGGAGGTTACAGATTTTTCTGGGGGTGGCTTATAGTGGTACCGCTACTGGTTGCGACAAAACCGGTCTAGAGCACGCTCAACGCTGCTGCGGCATTTAGCAGCCGCCCTTGGCGACGACCTCGGCGAGGTCAACCACGCGCTGGGAGTAGCCCCACTCGTTGTCGTACCAGGCGACCACCTTGACCATGTCGTCGCCCATGACCATGGTGAGGGCGGCATCAATGGTGGTGGACACGTCAGAGCAGCGGTAGTCAATGGACACCAGGGGCTTCTCCTCGATGGCGAGGATTCCCTTCATGGGACCGTTCATGGCCTCCTTGAAGGCAGCATTGACCTCCTCAGCGAACGTCTTCTTCTCCACCTGGATGACCAGGTCGACGACCGACACGTTGGGGGTGGGCACGCGCAGGGCAATGCCGTTCAGCTTGCCCTTCAGCTGGGGCAGTACCAGGGCGACGGCCTTGGCGGCGCCGGTGGTGGTGGGCACGATGGACAGAGCGGCGGCGCGGGCGCGGCGCAGGTCGCGGTGGGACGCGTCCAGCAGGCGCTGGTCGCCGGTGTAGGAGTGGGTGGTGGTCATGGTGCCCTTGACAATGCCAAACTTCTCGTCCAGCACCTTCACGAAGGGAGCCAGGCAGTTGGTGGTGCACGAGGCGTTGGACACAACGTGCTCGGTGGCGGGGTTGTAGTCCTTCTCGTTCACGCCAACGACGTAGGTGGGCACGTCACCCTTGCCGGGGGCAGTGATGACAACCTTCTTGGCGCCAGCCTCAATGTGCTTGCCGGCACCCTCGGTGGTGAGGAACACGCCGGTGCCCTCAATCACGATGTCAATGCCGAGCTCGGCCCAGGGCAGCTGGGTGGGGTCGCGGTTGGAGACAACCTTGATGATCTTGCCGTCGACGGAAATGTTGGAGTCGTCGACGATCTGCACGTCGGCGGCGAACACGCCGAGGGTGGAGTCGTACTTCAGCAGGTGGGAGGCCTGCTTGACACCGCCGGAGTCGTTGATGGCCACGACCTCGAGCTCGGTCTCGGTGCGTCCGTGCCAGCAGCGGAGGAAGTTGCGGCCGATGCGGCCGAAGCCGTTGATGGCCACCTTCATCTTGGCATCGCACTGAACGGTCTGGGTGCGGGCGGCCTTGGTGGGCGCAACGCGGCCGGCGAACACGGAGGCATCGGCAATGGAGGCCTGCGGGAGGAAAAGGGCAGAAACATTTGAGCGCGCCGATCGGCGGGGGAGAGAGGATAAGCCAGCAAGGCAACGCCGGGTGCGGCTGCCGGCTCGCGACTTCCTGGGAGTGTCCGTATTTCCAGAGATCGCCGTCTGGCCTGCCCTAGCTCGTCGGGGACCATATCATACAACGGCACTAGTCCCACTAAACACGAGCGAAAACGATTAAACTTTATGCAGTTCCAGATATGCACCGCAGCAGGGGGGTGAAGGGCGGAAAGTGACGTCTGCTTGGTCGACGACAAGGCGGCGGGGGGCGCTGGGTGGGGGGTGAGGAACAGGTCGCTGTAAAACACCGGCTGGACAGAGCTGGAGGGCCCTCTCCACGTACGATCCTGGCCGGCTGTTAAAAGGTACTACCTAAGGAGCGGCCTTGATTGCAGACGGCTCATGGCATACCGGAAACGGCAAGAGTGAGGGGCGAGGGACAGAAGGAGAAGGGGGGGGGAAGCGGGGGGGGGGGGGGGGAAGCGGGGGGGGGCGCAAACTAGGTAGCAGGTGGGCGGAATATTGGATAAGGTTCGGCGGAGCGGACTGGGGCTGGGATGCTGTCGGCGCAGTCGTCGCGCCGGCGAGCTGTGCTTCACTCACCTTGGAGGAGACGCGGGGGCCGGCCACCACGCGGGCAGCGGAGGCCATGGAGCAGGTAGCGGCAGCCATCGTATCTGGCAACGGAACGAAGTGCGGGATAGGACGGATGCAGGTGTGACCGATAGCCTTGGCAGGGGGGGAGGTTATACCGCCTCGCACGCAAGGCGCTGTTCGCGCTCGGCTCGAGCCAAGCTGGGCGGCGGGCGGCTGGTGCAAGGCCAGCTCAGCCAATCCAACCGTCGGGACTGCCTCGCGTACAGCGATCGGTGGTTTGAGCGGTTCGATCGCCGAGCTGTCAGATAGGATGTGGTACGTGCGATGACAAACCTTACGATATTCCGTTCATAATCGGTGATAAAAACGTCCCTTATGCGACGACTTGCGTTGATGATTGTGATGGGTGGTAGAGCGCAGTGCCCGGGCTAGTAAGAGTACTGGTGCTGCTGTAACTACTGCTGCTGTGTGGGACAAGTAGGTGATGAAAGTACTACGGCGGACATTAGCGCGCGCGTGATGAGCAGCAGACGGCGACAGGCCACTGCACCGCCCCCTCACCTGGACCCCTGATTTCCTTGTGGCACTACAGACCGGTGTTTAGTACCCGTGCTATCCGCCAATTAATTTTACATTTAGTAGTTCTGTGATCATCTCGTATTTTCCGTGCCAGGCTCGCACAAGCACCCGGTGCAAAATGAATGCGCACAAGTACAGGTGATGTTTATCCGCCTGTGATGAGGTGTACGCGGGTGGGGCTTCCCGGAGTCCGCCGGCATATGGTACGTCTTAGTGTGATTACATCCGCAAAACATCGTTGTTTGTGAATGCCAGCCTGGAACCCGCGAGACTCTCCATCCATGCGTTCTGGATTTCTAGCGGATTTGCCAGCCGGAATTCGGCGGGAGGGGGCGTGCGAGGCGTGCTTTCTGCGGTCGCTGTATGATATGGATCTAAACGTGATGTCTCAAAGCCTCTCAGCGAATGACGTGTCAAGCTAATGTACCGCAAAGCAGCATCCACATAGGCGCGCGTTAGCGATAGGCTGCTACAAGTACTCGAAACCGCCGTTTCGCGCGCGCCACAAAACACATGCTAAAGCGATCCAAGCCTGGCGCCATGATGGCTTGCCGGACGACCCAAGCCCGGTGCAGCCGTCACCGTTGACGCTGCAGCCTAGTGCTGGCAGCGATTCATCCCGCCTGTACCGTTCCAAGCGAGCTGACCGCCCAGGGCCTGGCAGTGATCGTGAGTGAGCCTTCGCGTTGGTTGCTTTGCCGCGCTGTTGACCCGGAGGGACGCGCCAACTTCAAGACCCCCCCCCCACCCCCCCAACCCTCCGCTTCCTGTCACAAACTCAGTCTCCTCCTCCCCAAGTGCCAAACCGCCTGGCAAACAGTGCCGTATCCCAAATTCCTGGTGAACAGTGCCGTATCCAAATTGTTGGTCGTGTAAGGAATCTCTGATACCCTCGATACCACTGCTACTCCGCCCTTGCATCGCGTGAGTCGATCAGCAACTGCTGATATGCGGCGTGTCGAGTACCCACCCGTAGCGGATCGCCGACCCGCAGTCGCATTGAGCAGTCAAGTCGAAACCGCGAATGTATTACTGATCCACTCTAAGTTCCCACGCATATGAGGTTGACGCCCAATGTGCCCGTTCCCTGGGGTATATAAACCCGAAAGCTTCTCAGATACTCGGTTCGACTTGAGCTTGAGCTAATTCGGCGGCTGTGGTGGCTATGTTGTCTCGGGAAGGTATGGAGGCGCTGTGTCGAGGCAGCGATCGCAGGCTTACATAAGTGGCGACTGGTCGGAGCCTCGGAGATACGTGTGCCGCTAGGTAATCGCGACGTAACGCGGTCGACGGGCTCTGCCCCGTGTCGCATTGCGCGGGCACGTGGTCATGGTGTGGGTGTGGGTGTGGATGAAGACCATGGGCATGAGGTCTCAAAGCTTGAGGTAGCGCTCCAGCAAGCCACGCGCGCAGCTGAGCAGCTGCTTCCGCTGAAGGCGGTACGCCGTCGCAGCTGCCATCGCTCGCTCCGGCCCGCTCGCCGACAGCGTGGACAGCGTCGCGCTATCCTCTTCTAGTGTTGTGGGGAAGGCTACGCATGTTCATCCGGGTGGGAAAGTTAGCCACAAGCATGCAGGTCATGCCTGCCGTACACGAGCCGTTGAACTGTTGTCGTGAGTCCAGCAATGGTTCCGGCGATGGAGGGCGTTGGGGAGGGGGAAGGCTTACCCTCCAGCGCGTGCTTGCACTTCTCCAGGAGAAGTTCTGCGAATTGCTCCGTACCAGTGAGTGGCTGCTGCTCATCGTCCACCAAAGGCAGGGATCGGATGGTCTAGTATGGGTAGGGCGCAGTCGGGATGTCAGCATGATGGTATGCTGCGGAGCAACGGGGTCGGTATTGCTGAAAGATTGGAGAAGGGGGGAGGGGGGGCACACCGAGAACAGGTATACGTTTTGACCCGATGCCATGCTAGCAAGATCCGGCCCCACGGCAGCCTGAGCGACACCGTGAACCCTTTAGTTGCAGCAGCCCACGCGGAGTTGGCCAGAGCGTGTATGATAGGCAGGCAGGGATCACCTCTAGCTTGGAGCCGCTCAACTGCTTGCCAGCCAATTGCTCCGCGGACAGCCCGAGGTCCTCCTGCAAGGATGTCCCACATGTCAGCCGCATTGCACGCGGCGAGGATGCCGCAAGGCAGCAGGTAACGTAGCGCTGGCGCAAAGTCGAAAAGGGGGGAGGGGATGATGATGCACCTCGAGGTCAATGCGGTCCGCAGGGTTGCCTTCACTGGGGACAAAGCCGTACTGCGCCATGAGCCGCCTGTTGGTGTAGCCCTGCCAAACGCCAACACCCAATCAGCGCTACCGAGCACGCACTTTGGGACCGCATCAGCAACCATCCTCTCGAGCGATGACATGCAGGGCTTGCCAACACTCTACCTCTTCCCCCGTGTAGCTGATGCAGACCTCCTCGCCCACCGCAATGTCCCGCAGCGCCACCAGCTGCCACACGCCTGCCGTCAGCACGTGGAAGGAACCAACCCAATCAGGTGGGCATGCACAAACGCGCAGCATTGACAGCAAACCCATCCCTATGACTGTGGCTTGGAAGCCCCTCTCCACCCCCCCCCCCCCCATGCCCACAACAACACCCTCCGCCCCCAACCCCAAGAGAAAGCATCAATTGCTGGTTGCTTACAACCAGGGACACAACATGGCTTCGCTGGGCCGGCCGCTCGCATACGGACGCCAACAGGCCTATCAGAACCGTAGCATAGCCCGCCACTGGGCTTGCTTGCGAACCATAGGAAGAGAGGTGTGTGTGTGTGTGTGTGTGTGTGTGTGTGTGTGTGTGTGTGTGTGTGTGTGTGTGTGTGTGTGTGTGTGTGTGTGTATGTATATACATGTATATACAGATATGTATGTATATGTATATGTATGTATACAGATATATATATACATACAGATGTGTATGTATATATATGTATGTATACATATATATCCACATATTATGGATTATTCATGCTACAATATATAGACCAGATATATGTAAACATCTGTTCGAATACAGATATGTAATCTATGGTACAGACTGTAGACATTATAATAGATATAGATAATGTATATGCATACATCAATACATGAATAATGTGTATATGGATGTAGAAATAGACATATTATAGATATAGATCATATGTGTGTATATATATATATCTGTTTTTGCCCCTATTTGTATGCCTATATTATGAATGTATATATAGGAACACACGGTGCATGTAAGATATATGTCTGGCTATGACACGGAGGGCAGATATTGGTTTGCAGTGTTCTTTTCCCACTCCGGCATCCAGGTCTAGACTATTCTGTCCCAGGGCAGACGAGGGCGCACCTGCGTCGTCACGGCGGAAGTCAAGCGTTTGGGTCGGAGCGCGTGGTGGTTGGGCAGCGTCCAAGAAGGGCACAAACGCGAAGCTGTCCTCCGAGGCGCGGAAGCGCAAGGCTGCGCACGAGCGCGTACGTGCGCAAGCAGCGGCGGCAGGCCACGGTTGCTCTCGGGCTCGCGAGACCCCGGGAACAGGGCGGCCAGGCGCTCCCGCTGCGCCCTGGCGTCCGCTTGCAGCGCCGCGTGCTGAAACTCCGCAGTACGCCGGCGCGGCAGGCAGAACGGGACGCTCAGCTCCTCCTCGCCTGGCAGCACGGACGCCACGTATCCTCTGCAGGCAGGACTTTTGGCGTGTATCATGGGGGGGGTAATTCATGCTAGCGTCCCAATGCCTCTTCAGTAGGTACCGACGCACCTATGTAATGAACCTTAATGCTACCCTCAACTAGTAAAATATTCGCCATGGTTCTAGTACAGTTTTGTCTAAATCTAACCTCGGACAGGCAGGGCGGATCCTTATTCTCAGTCTTCTTTGTACTGCGTCAGCACCCGTTGGTACTGTTGCCCGCAGTCAGCTACCCCCCCCCCCCCCCCCCCACACACACACACACACAACACACGGCGCTTCAGGAAAGCGCATCTGGCGCCATGGGATGCGCCATGCCATCAAGTTAAATGGCGTGAATCTTCATGCCAGCACTGATGCCTTCAACGTGTGCGCCATGGAGCACTCCAGCCTTCAATCATGGCACGGTAGTCGCATGTATGTTGGAACACCCGGGGCATGAGAAGGGAGAGAGAGGGTGGAGGGTCCGCACCCCCAGGAACGCGCCGCCCTCCGCCATCCTTTGCGTCCACCAGTGCAACGCCAGCAGCAAGTCCACGGCAGCGGGCTCGTCCCTGCACACGCAATTGCCAAGCCGACCACTCAGCAGATTCCCCTCCCCGTCATGCAGCTGCCCCCCTGCCACCCCCCTCTGGTGGCATGAGCCAACAGGGCATGAACAACACAGCGCGGGCATCACCTGTTCAGCCCCTCGAGTCAGGTTGGGCCACTGCCCCCTCGGACGGCAGGCTGAGCCCAGCCACGTAGTCCCACGGTCAAGACACGCGCGCGCGGCAACCTCCATCAGCACCTGCCCGCGGGCAGCTCCACGTCGAGAACAGCCCCGAGTTGCGCGGCGGCCCGCTGGGACAGGGCAGCTGCAGGTCCAATGGTCACGCCTGCCGCGCCCGGCGAGCTTTGCTGAACCGCCGCACTGCGCTCCACCGAGCAGGCGCCGGATCATTGCCCTCTTACTGCCCCTGCGCCCCCCGCCTCCGCGACGCCATCCGCACTATCACCTGCATTGCATGGCATGTTAGCATTGCGCCCATCAGAGGAGAAGGACGGAGACAAGGGGGGGGGGGGGGGGGGGGGGGGGGTATGCGCAAGCTGGCCGGATGTACCTGTCGCCTCGATGCCGCGGTCACCATAGGGGCCAGGAGAGCGGCGTGCGGGCGCCGCAGTTGCCGCACACCTTGAGGGTGCCTGCCTCGCCGGCCATCGGGCTCTGCGTCGGCAACCACCAGCATCGGAGACAGGGACAGGGGGGACACATACAGGCAGCCGCTATGGATATTGTACGGCCAAGCCCTCTTGCGAGCTGCCCTATGTGCTCTTGCTGGCGGGATATTGATCGAGTGTGGGCTGGAGTCAGCGCGCAGGCGCGATGTTAGTGCTTGCCGTTCTGGCAGTGCCAGAAACGTAAGCACTAACAACCCCCCCCCCCCCCTCTCCCCCACGCCGCAGGATTATCAATCTGTTATTGCTGATGTAATAAGAGAAATTTGCAAGAGGAGGGCGGTGCTCGTCGCTCACCGGCGTGGCTATCGCCTCGCCCTCCGCGTCTAGGAAGTGGTGTACAGGGCAGCGAAGCTGGTCTGCAGGCCAGTTCACCGGGCACAGGCGGTTGCCAGTCGTTCGAGCTGCTTTAGGACTCAGGTGGTTCGACCAACAAGGTCGGTAGGCTTTCGCTGCCGCCGTCACACTGAAAGAGAGAAGCGGGCCAATCCGCGACAGGGCGCCGGGCCGTCTGATTATTGAGTTGGTCCGGGCACGAGTTTCTTTGACGAAGACTTGGGTGGGTGAGGTTTGTCAACTGGCATGGGCGAGAACAGGCGCTTGTTGTTGTCCGTTAGCCGCCTGCCACTATGGATTGTCTACGCTCAGCGGCGCGCGGAATAATATCCGTGTCGCCCACGTACCGGTTACAGGCATTTTAGAGCAAGGGCCGAGGGACGAATGCGGTATACTTTGTGCTCGCGAGGAATAAACTCGTTACTTCGTACTGGTATATACGGGCTTGTGTGGTTTTTAGAATAGGTAGCGACTACTCGTCGCAATACATGTAGTAAGAGTGTCTTTACACAACGTTTTGTAATCCGTGCAATTCAATTACGGGGATTATTCGTCATCCGAGAATAATCGCGATGACGCGCGGAGTAGCAGGCAAGTTGCCAAGTTCTAACTTTTAAATATTGACATCCTGCGCTGGCCGAAACTTTGTCGCCAGCCAGCCTGCTGAGTTCCGCCATCACCTGTCGCGCACGCGGGGGTTGTTGCAGCGAGTCTATGCTTGCGTGCATGGTACTTTGGGCGGCATTCTCTCTGCCGGAGTGCATACGGCCATTCAAGTCTGATGCGTCTGCCTGTGCTCATTCCGCACCCTCTTGTGTAGCTGCTTCCACCCCGCAGTTGTTGCAGTGGACGTTTCCTATCGCCCTTTTGGGTGCTGATTTCCTGATCTCCTTTTGCAGCTCGGTCATGTAAATATTTCTTATTTCTAAATATTATTTCTTACTTTTTATGGGTCCATATGATAGAAGTATTGTTGCCGTCCATCCTGCAATACGTTATGACGGCCTCCAGCATGCGGGCGGTGTGAGGAGATCGTGTTAGGGTCACAACCCTATGGTAGACCTCGACCTCTCAAAATGCCCTAGGAAACGTAATATAATTTATTTATTTAGATTATTATCAAACTCATATAATTATTTCTTAGTAATGTTGATTATTGTCTATAGATCAGTCACCATACAAGGTTGATAGTGCCAACGTGGCATCGTCCCGCCTAGTGCTGGGCATATACCGCAGCGCAGACCACAACCACCAACTTTGGAGTCCACCATATTAATGCCACATTTACTGCTTCTACCTACTTCGATCACGGAACTTTCTCGCTATAGCCAACGATCTCTCCGACGACCACTGACACTACACTTGCTCGTGACATGAACGATTATGTAATATCAATCACACACTACTTGTACCGTGTCGTCGGCCGAACTCGTCAATTGCCGATGCCGACGGGCGGAAGCGCTGCCCAATCTGCTACCCGGTCCTCTATTTCAAAAAATCAACTCGTCACACGCAAATCACGGCGTTGGCGGCTGCGGCTCGGACGCGCCCGCGAAGGCGTGCCATGTCGGCGGGATTTACACCACCACTGACACCCCTCACAATCTTGAAACCGCCCTCCGGCAACACGCCAACGCTATAGTAGGCTGCGACGCCTCCGACCAGACCCTACACTCCCACCTCATAGACCAGCGTTGGTCACGAGTGCAATGCCGGACCTCATCACCCCCTCGAACGACATCACCACCTCGGAAACCGGTCGCAACTTGTACGTAAACCGGTCACGAGCGCAACCCGGCATTGGCGCGGCGCAAGGTAGGGGCGGAGCGATGTAACGCGTGCAACGAGCACGCGCGGGCTGCCCATATCAGCCATCGCCGGCGTTTGCGGACTACCGACGCGAGTAACAAGGCTGCGGCTCCGAATCCAACCAAGGCGGCCACCGGGCATTATTGCACGCAAGCAGGTCGAGTGCTCAGCCCCGCATCGACGCTCGAATTGCTGCAGGTATGTAACGGTCGTGCGCAGCAGCGGGTGGCTGAAGCGGCGAGCGCCCACCATTGTTGACAATCCCCCCCCCCCCCCCCCCCCGCCGCTCCACTCCGCCCTCGGGCGACTAGTTTAAGTGTACACGTGATTATTAAGTGCAGTGATCACGCACGATGTCCTAAGTGACACCTACCTAAGTAAACGCCGAATAATTTTCAGAATGGACGTATCAACATTCGAGGCAGTATGGTACAACAGGAAACCTTGATTTCTATTACCCCCCCCCCCCCCATCTACAACCCCCTCCCACCCCTTCTCGTCCCCCTGAAACATTTGACATCTAAATGTCTTACAACTTTACCCTACTTAGACGTTGATGCTAAGCATGTCATCCGACGTACGGCCGGTTGCACGAACCCGCATAGGGTCCACTGATTAAAGCGCGTAGCATGCAGCCCTCGCAAGGCCAAGTCCCTAGTCCCCCTCCTAGCGGTTGGCAGCATAGTGATTCCTCGTGGGCTAGTAAGCCTTTCCTACAGCACTATGTCCCAGCCTCATACTGCCATTCACCGGTTTGTGTAGGGAATTTGTGAGGTTGCCCCTCAATCCTCTTAGGGCGGAGGGATGTTTTTCTTCTACCAGTAAAGCATAGAGGGATATTTCATCGTCGGTACCCGGATATTGTACTCGGACTTCCACACCGCAATAAGCGCGTGCTCATCCGTCGTCCGCACCGCGCCACGCGTTATCGTACATGCATGACGCCGCGCCCGAACGGGCAGGCCGCGCATAGATAGTTCCGCCCGAGATAGTTCCGGCCGCCGCTACACCCGCCAACCATGTCCACCCAGCCGCCGCTGCGAGACGCGATTAGCCGTCCAAATCCATGCCCCTTGTCGCGGCGTGGGTGACGCCAGCGCGCGAGCCGTAGGCTTCCTCCTCTGTCGTCCCACTTTGTGACCGCCCGTCGTCTCGCATGCCGTCTCACCTGGTCGCTATGGCCTCCGCGATTTGGAGGTGCCGCCGGCGGTGACGCCGCGCGAGCCCCCAGCTCCGTTCCTCGCGGTCGCGCAGCAGCACCAGATCGGACGCCCGGGCTGCCCGGTAGCTGCAATGGACATGCCGACGACCATCGGACCGGCCGAGAATTGGTGTTTTGGTTTGATAAACGGTTT
>VCJN01002086.1:0-118741 GCA_006384855.1 Tetraselmis striata
CCAGTAGCGAGCTAGAGCTTAGTGTGATGCCGCTGTTGTTATTGTTGCCTGGTGCGAATAACTGCATCCAGTGCATGTGAAATGTGAAGGCGGGGCGGCGGGCACCCTGAGCTGTAACAAGCGGAACAACATGCAGCTAACATTCCGGGCTCCCTCTGCCAGCAGCTGCTTTGTGCCTGGACATTGCCGCATGCTACCATGATGAAGTCTATAATACTATGGTGTCTGTCAAATCACTGCCGCCCAATCTGTGACGCGCTCCGACCTGGAGGAAGGATGACTGTGACTGTGCTTTCAATCACTCACTCGATATTTTGATGCCCTGCCATCGTCACATCCGACGGCGGGGCATGCGTGTTAGCAACCATATTCATCATGTCATGGCTTTGGCTGTTCTGCTGCTGCAGCAATATGTATGTCCATGGAAGTCAATTGGGAATGTCCACCATCAGCACTGCGCGCACACCACCCCGCCGGTAATATACACGCAAACCGTGTATGACGACGACAGCAGTACGATGTAGTTTAGCCCTCAACTGTAAACTGCTAATAAACACGTTGCTTTTTTCGATGTACTTCATTTGGACTATTCACCTGCTCCGGCAGCCTGGATTGTTTTCCCGCCCCCGGGACAGGACTGGCACCAGTGAAACCCTTGCAGCGTCTCCACGGCAGCCTGGATATTCAGCGTTCTAATGATATAGTCGCTATCTTTTTGGTTTACAGGGAGAGCGTCAAGAGAATGCACGGAAAGTACTGGGGAAGGAAAAAGCCTAATGATATATAAAAGAGATTACATGAGCTAGCTGCAGAAGGCGATATCAGAAAATCACCAGAAAAGGACAATCAGAAAGGTCCCCTACAACAACTGCGAGGTGGGAGCAGTAGAAGAGAAGATGCAGAGTGGGCACGAGCACACGCATCAGACTTTGGCCATCTGCACACCGGCAGAGAGAATGCCGCCCAGGGTACCATGCACGCAAGCAGAGACCCGCTGCAACAGCCCCCGCCGCGTGCGCGAAGGTGACGGCGGAACTCGGCAGGTTGGCTGGCGACAAAGTTCCGAAGTGCCTGAACGGACTGACCACGAAGGAAGCATGAGGTCGGGGCCTCGAGATCATATATTTACAAACATGGGCACACGAGTTCGGCATGCCGTTCCACCAACCCCCGAGCCGCGGAGCTCACTCCCATACTAGCTCCATATTATACGATCTCACATAGCTGGGAACGGCCCAACCCCTGTAGCTCACCCCTCCCTGGGGAGCTCACTACAGGGACCCTCTCAGGTGGTGAGGGACTATATCTTAATGCTAATATATATATCATTATATATATCAATGATATAGCCTAATGATATATCATTGTCTTAATATTAATACGACAGTCCGGCAAGGATGAGCGGAAAGGCAGATATCGACGGGAAAAAGTTCCGAAACGACTCGGAACAATTACGGAATACCTTAGGATGTGATCATTATCAAGTAAGAAAATGTAGCATTCCCGGCGATGAAGTACGGGTAATGGAGTTTTATGATCGGATCAACGCCGATCTGCGTGTGCGTCCATAATCGCGCGGGGCGCGGCGGTGCTGTGCTGAGCTGAGCTGCAGAGCACCAATCACGTTCACCGCCCAGTCACGGCGCGCCAGTGCAGCGACGTCCCAGCACGCGACCCACGGCGGAGCTAGCCGTAATTCTACCCGTGGAAGCGGTGGCTAGCCACTACGTGTATCCATCGTCCCACATATCAGGAGTCCCCATTGCAGCCCACCCTGCTCATCAGCCTGGACGACAGCAGCGTCCCGCCCGCCCCGTTGCCGGACGGAACTCGCGAGAACGGCTCACTGCCCCAAAGCAAGCAACGATTCGCTGTACAGCTGTACTGCTGGGCGCTAGGCTCCCACTCCAGGGGCGCACGCAGCTGCTCTAGGCTCTAACTGACATAGTTCCAACAGCGACAGGGAGCTTGGCGCGATGGCCGAGCGGGAGGCGGAGGTCCGGCGCCAGTTTCCCAAGTTCACGCACCTCAAGAATGAGTGCCGCCGCCGGGGGTACAGCCGCGGCGGTAGGATCGCCGGATTTGCGGCGCTTCGGGAGCGCGACTACGACCACCTGATCCGTGAGTTTGCGCGCTGCGATGCCGAGGACGTGGGCAGGCCTGGGCAGCCTGCCGCTGCAGCCCCATCGGGGGGCCCGCACGCCGCCGGTCGGTCGAGTGCGGCTGCTTCGGGCCAGGTGAATTGCCGTCCTTATATTAAACACCTTTCTTTTATAATAAATCATCTTCTGCCCTACATAAACCAATCCGAATAGGGCACATACCGTACGCATTCCGCTCCAGATACCTATTCGAACATATTTACACACCGACTCCTTCGTTGCCGTATTGGTAACCCCCCGTTGTCAAATCGCACTGCTTTGTGATCGCGTGTATGCCTGGGCATCCACCTACCCGCATGCCCGCTATGGAGTCTAACACAATATGGTGTGGCCGTTCTGGGCACGTGGCAGTCAGCGGCCGCGGATATTCGTTACGAGACGGCGGATCAGGTGCGCCGCGACTTCCCCAACATCACCCGCCTACTCAAGGCCAAGTGCCAGCAGCGCGGGTACAGCGGCAAGAGGCTCATCGAGGGCTTCTCCAATATGGGCCACACGATATAAACACGATCAAAATAGGGCAAATACAGTAATCATTCCGCTCCAGATACCTATTCGAGCTTATACACACTGACTCCTTCGATGCTGTATCGTTAACCTCCCGTGGTCAAATCGCGCTGCTTTGTGATCGCGCGTCTGCCTGGGCATCCCTCCACCTACCCGCATGCCCGCGATGGAGTCTAACACAATATGGTGTGGCCGTTCTGGGCACGTGGCAGTCAGCGGCCGCGGATATTCGTTACGAGACGGCGGATCAGGTGCGCCACGACTTCCCCAACATCACCCGCCTCAAGGCCAAGTGCCAGCAGCGCGGGTACAGCGGCACGAAGATTATCGAGGGCTACTCCAAGATGGGCCAAGACGACTACTCCAAGCTGGTCGACGCGTTTCTGAGGTGTGAGGCCAGCTCAGCCGGAGGCCGCGCTAAGGCCGACCCTGAAAAAGAGGTACGTGTGATCTTTTTCACACCACAGTTTGCTGGGCTATGAAGCCACACATTGGCGCACACACCCCCGTCCCGCCTGAGCCCAGTGTGCTCTTGAATTCCATCGACATACTCAAAGTACTTTATATGCGTTGCGGTAGTCACCAGCCATTGATTTTCTGAACCCCGTCGCAAAAAGGGAGCTCTATATGTATAGGTATATGCGATTGAGTCAGAATACTCTGCTACTGGTACCAACGCGACACCCATCTTCCAGCCTGATGCTGCAAAATGATGGGGGCCGTTAAACCCAGAAATCAAATGGTGCAGTACATATTCAGCACCATCAACGGCGCGGATAGTGATCTCTACTCGTCTTTTATTAGCCTCCTTCCATGCTGTGGCAAAGTGTACACTGACCCTGGATGCATGGCCACCTTATGCTGCACCCAGGCGGCCGTCGACCGATTTTGGAAGAAACAATGGTCGCCGGCACTGAAGAAGCAGTGCCAAGACTTTGTCGGCGTGAAGGGCGAGCTACGCAACATCACCGTCAAGCGCCTCACCGTTGCTGCCCTGGGGCAGAACAGCCGCATCAAGCCCGAGGATTGGGAGGACCCGGCGTTCCTCACAGCCGTCAGCCCCTTCGGCGATGCCACCAAATACGTCACGCAGGAGCACCTGCGGAAAGATGCCCACGCGTTTGGCGTGGATCTCCGCGGCCGCCGCACGACATCAGAGATCCTCGAGGCCCTGCTACAGCACACGATCCAAATGGCGCGTACGGGCCGCGGGTCGGAGCATCGCGCAGCGTCGCTGGATCTCCCCGGCATGGAGGAGCTCCGCCGGGAGATCTTCAGCTATGTCGTCTTTGACTGCGAGAAGCCGCTCGCAGACATTCTCTCGCTGCCGCGCCTCGTGCAGGAAGCCAAACTGCTCCTTCAGTGCGTCTCTCTATGCCTTCCCGGGTCGAAATGAGTCGCCCCGGGCGCCCTGCTGCGCGCAATGCTCCACGCTGACCTGCAAATATGCGCCCCCCCCCCCCCCCCCAACCTCCCCCGCACCCTCATCCCAGGTGGGCAAAGCTGGACACGATGGCCGCCACATCAAGCAGTCAACACCTTCTGAAGGAGCGCTCCGAGTGGCTCGAGGCGCTGCGCAGGAAGCTCCATGACCGGCAGAAGAAGCTCCAGGGGGGGAGCAAGGACTTTCAGTCTGTCAAGACCTACCTGGCGGCGGCTAAGAAGATGTGCGAGGCTGAGCTCCGAAAAAAAAAAAAAAAAAAAAAAAAGCCTTTCCCGAGCTCGCAGATCGGCTCTCTAGCCACAACACAGGCATGGCCAGGTCAAATGTCTGCAAGCCTTGGGGACATTTGACGGCGGAGATGATGCGCCTCCCTATCACTCAATGCTGCGCATGCACGATGCTGCCACGTGCGCAGAGTCAGCGTTTCCTGTCTACCGCGATTCTGCAGCCGTTGTGGAGGATGGGCGCGATGATCCGGAGAAGATGGCGAGAGAGCTAGGTGCGCACACTGCTGCGGCTGCAGCCATCGTGCGGCATGCGTGACGATTCCCTAATCAACATACATGCAACTACATGTTAAACCATATTTGTATGTATATGTACATGTATATGTATAAATGCATTAATATATTCATGTTTCAAAGGATACGTTTACATTTATAATTTAGTCAAATAAAGTATTTAGTATATAGGCCCGGTGTGTGTGCTTGTGCGGGGGGGGGGGGGGGGGGGGGTTCTACGGAGGGAATGCTTGCGGACGGGCGTGCTCCAATGCCGCTGTGTCCCCGTGGCTGTGTTTCCCTCCAGGGATGTCTGCAGCTGCGGTGCCGCGGAACCCGAAGAGCTTCCGGGCCGACGCTTATTTTGCGCGCGCCCCAAGCCTGAGACTGGGCGCGGACGGACCACTGCGCAATCCACAGAGGGCAGCCGTCGAGGCCGCACGCAACCATCACAGCTGCCAGCAAGGCGCGGTCACCAGGGTGAGCGCAGGGTTCGGCACATCCGCCACCCGCCTTCCTTAATTGACCTGACTATCTCTGTTGAATGAGTCAGTTGAATGTGTCAGATGGGGCGGCGGCGTGATATTGTCTCTCTGCATGTGCAGGTGGGCGCCGACCTGGCAGATGCTGAGATGGCCGCTATTCAGACGCTGCGCGGCATCCTCTTCCGGGCCATCCGCAGCACGTACTTCCGGCCCCTGGACTCCGCGGAGCGCGGGCGCCTGTTCGAGTGAATCGATGACGGCATCGCCGACCTGGCGACCGCATCGGAGCGGCGTCGGGCCAACGTGTGCGTCTTTGAGGCATCGCTGCTTGTGCTCCCCACCGGCCTCGGCAAGACGGCGGTCATCTGCTCGCTCCCGTTTGTGCTTCCCCTCAGCAACTCCAGGTAGCTCCTCCTCCCGCCATCCCCCCCCCCCCCCTCCCCTCTTCCTTCCCGGCCAACGTATTTGCACCACCCGCCTCCCCCTGCAAGAAGCCCACACGCCAACTCAAGGTCATCCTGTGCCTGGCATTCATCTCTGTCCGCATATACCCAAAGCTCTGCACTTTATACTGAACAAATGCGCGGTTAGATATACTCGTACATGCCGAGCATGATGCAATGTGCGCTTGTTTCACCAGGCGTGTGCTTGTCCTGGCCCCCAACCTCACCATTGCGGGGGGTGCAAAGACCACGGAGGAGAAGGAGAAAGACGAGAGGCGCCGGAGCCGCGACTTGCAGGCTCTCGCCGAGGGGCTAATGAAGGACTTTGGGGACGTGGAGCGCAACTTCTACAAGCAGCGCTTCGCCGGCGTGGAGCGCAGCTTGCTGCCGCCGGAGGCCGCGCTGCCGTGCGCCATGACGCTGAAGGCCGGCGATAAGGCGAGGACGGTGGAGGAGCTCCGCCGGGCGGATGTGGTCGTCACCAATTACCACCAGCTGAAAGACAAGCGCCTCCGGCAGTTCCCCCGGGACTTTTTCGACGCCGTCATCGTTGACGAAGCGCACCACGCGGCGGCCAACAGTGAGAGCGCCCCGCCAGCCGGGCACTGCGCTGCTTATTTCATGACTACGCTGACGCCGACATGCACTCTCACTGTCACATACAGTACTAGGGCGGTATGTGCGGGTTCCCTGCAATACACTACCGGCGATACGGATTTTAGGCTTTTACCATTTTCACCATTTTCACCACTGTTCCATTACCATTTTTACCTATCTGTACGATTTTATCATGTTGTACAGGCAATCACTACGAGGATCGACACGGTGATAATAACACTGCGAATAAGAACCTACCCAACCTGCGAGACGAAACCATTTAGTGGAACTGTAGCGGATGTTCCCCTAGGCTGCACGTAAGCCCAATTATCAGGCTCGTAATTATTGTTCTTGTGGGGCGTCGGCGCCCGTGCTCAATTCGATGGTGTATTCTGGACGCAGAGCCGTAATGTGCGGTATCATCCAATAACGTTTCGGACCGATGTGGGAAACATAACCTGTACGATTGCGCCCATGTGGGTGTACCTCTACACGAGATGTGGCGTTCATATCGCGAAGACCATGAGGCATGTATATAGTATGAGACCATGAGGCGTCTCTATTGTATGTCCCCTGGCGGGTGACAGCTTCAATTGGTGCTGACGCTGAATACGGAGCGAGCGACATCTAGCTCTAGGTCTGCATATGCGGCACATTGATGTCAGCACCGAACGATGGCTGACCCGCGCCTGATGTGTTTTTTTCACTGCCAGGCTACAAGCTGATCATTGACCACTTCTGCTGCGCGCACGTGGCGATGCTGACCGCGACGCCCTTCCGCAGCGACCGCCAACAGTTGGCCGCCAAGCAGGTGCATGTCACCAGCATCAAGGAGTGCATTGAGAGGAAGTACATCAAGGTACGGGCCGGCACGCACCCGGGTCCGTTGCGCGTGGCACTACCGCCACACCCACTGCTTCAAACCCGGGGCGGGCCACACGCCATGTGCATCCCCCTACCCCCCCCCCTCTGCCCCCCTCCTGGCGCCTGCTTCATGCCTCCTCCGGGGACTTACGGTGCGCACCCCCTCCGCCCAATGCGCAGGACTTGGCCTACTGCCCCGTCCCTGTCGCCAGCTACGACCTTATCAACACCAACGATCCGGCGGCGGGCGTCACCTCTGTGTCTGGCTGGGATGCCATCAAAGCGGGTGCGGACCGCTGCCTGCTGCTGATCGCTTGATTCCAGTCTGTGCAGTCTCTATCCATATCTAATTTGTATTTTATCCATATGTTGTTATATTCTTATCTAATACATCACAAAAATACACATGTACATACATATGGATATACAGCTGCCGACATGATGATAATATCAATCCCGATGAGAACCCGCGCCCTGCCTACCAGAGGTCTAATATAGACGATACTATAGAGGAACCGCAGCGATTAGTTATATATACCAAGCCCAATTATGTCGCATGCAAGCCCGATTTGAAGCCTGCTATGATAAAAGCCTGCTACGATAGGGGGGTCTTTCAGGTGCGTCGGCACATGTAGTTTGAATGCGTGCAGTGGCAGGGAAGCTATGCCGGGAAGCACTGCACGGCGCCGCACAGTGATGCGGAACTCAGCTCTTGGTGTAATGTGTGTCTGTGCAATGTGGTGCTGTGCAGCGGGCGCCACCAGGCCCACACAAGACGCCGGGCAGCGATCCCGGGACGTTCGGGAGAGCATCATGAAGGTACGGCGGGCGCGCCTACTGGATACCGTCTGATTGGTGTTGGTGGTTTGGGGCGGAGGGAGGGGGGGAGAGGGAGGGGATGGGACTCTTTGATGGGATGTAAGCACAGGCGATACCGCTCCACAGCAGGTCCCCGGCTGCTACAGCATCAGCAACATCCCCGGATCAGTGGGGCATCTACGCGCCGCGCCCATTGCGCTGATCTCTTCCGTCTCGCATGTACCCCCTCCGCGCGTTGCAGGCCACCATGCAGTGCCTAAGGTGGCTGCGCTCGCGCTCCGGCTACAAGCACCAGGTGGGGAACCGCCTGCCGCGCCTCCGCATCTCGTTGGCTCCACTGCATTGGCCCACATCGCACATGCGGCCGCCATCGCGGAGGGGTGACGCCGTGATGGCTGGCGGCGGAACGGTGCAGGCCATCGTGCAGGCCAGGGACATCGACGACGCGCGCGACCTCTGCAAGGACTGGATGAAGCTGCAGGGGTCGTACCCCGCAAACAATGGCGAGTTCCGCATCGACTACGTGGCCACCTTGGACGGGGCCCTGAGCGACGAAGAGCTCAAGAGTGGCTGGCACAAGCCGACCAAGGAGGTCAAGAAGGTGCGGCGCCCATTGACCTCCTTGAGACGCTTGTGGTTCCTCACGTGCTGCGGGTGCCGGCGTGGTAATGATAACACTACGAATGAGAACCTGTCCTGCCTGTGAGAGGTGAAATGTGGGCGAATCTATAGCGGAACTAGAGCGGATGTTCCTATAGGTGCTCCGGCACCCGTTGTATATCAGGCTAGGTGTAGGACGGTGCGCATCGCCCTCACCAAGGAGCTCCTGTGCTTGTCCGCCATGCCGGCAGGAACTGTACCAGGGCACCCTGGACATCATCGTGCACATCGGCATGCTCGGCGAGGGCTTTGACCACAAGCCCCTCAGCGTCGCCGCCATCTTCCGGCCCTTCCGCAGCATCGGCAGCTTCAACCAGTTTGTGGGGCGCGCCGTGAGACGCGACGCCGGCAACCCCTCACCCAAGCCGGAGGAGCAGGTCAGCCCCCCCCCCCCCCCCCCCCCTTCTCCCCCAAAAACACACAGACACAGACACAGACAGTCAATGCATAGACAAGATCACGTCCTCCAACGCACGTTGTGTGGATGTCGAACATGGTTTTTTTTTTTGGAGGGGGGGGGGGGGCGGAGATGCAAAGTGTCAAAGTTCATTGCTTTTCAGAACAGTTACATTGCCAATAGCTAATGTATTCAAATTGTAAAAAATCGAATTGAATATCAAAAAATGATAAAATTCAAATCAAAGAACTATATTTTGATGTTATCAATGTTTTTTAAGGTTCCTATTTAGAAATTTAGGAATTTAAATTGAATATTCGAAGTTTATAATATTTAAATTTGAATATTTAAAATCAATGAAATTCAAATGAAATAATTTATGTTTTGATGTCGTATTTATGTTTTGGTGTTCATGTCTAGACATTTAGAAATTTAGATTTAAGTCTCGAAGTTTATGAGATTTAAAGTAAATGTTTATTAAAAAGAGTATGTTCTACTTAATGTGATATAAACATCTTTACTTTAATTCACCGTAATTATGAAGTTGTACACATTGCAAAATAGGTCAATGTTGTGTGTAAGATTATTACTACACATTGACGGCGTTTTCGTCGCCGTTGTGGCCGCCTCACTCAGGTGGCGTACATCATCAGCCACCCGGCGCTGGGCGTCACGGACCAGTGGACCGTCTTCTGCGAAGAGCGGCAGGACGAGCCACAAGAGCTCAGCGGCGGCAAGAAGGCGGACGCCCCGTGCGAGATCCGGAACCAGCAGCTGGCGGGCTCCGTGTTCGACCCGCAGCAGGGCGTGGCGGCGCAGGTGGTCGCCGGGCGCTGTCGGACCAAGCCGGCCGCATGTTTATGTTCCGGAACCACAAGCAGCCGCAGGGCACCCCGCCAGCATCGTCGACCCCCCCTGCGATGCGCCGGCCCGCCGCCGCGTCGACGCCCACCAGGACGCCCATCAGCGTGCTGCACTTCGAGGAGGCGGCAGCGTCTCCGGCCTCACGGGCCACTCCGCATCGCGACCCGGGCGCCCGGGGTAAAGCCCGCGACAAGGCGCGCGTCTACCAGCCTGCCTAGAAGCCTGGAGAAGCGGCAGGGGGTGGCCCACCCTTGTCATCAGCGTGCCATTCTAACGGTGCGGGGCCGAGCCTGTTGCAAGTTTGGTGGGTACCAAACTTTCAACAGACTTCCACCAAACCAGCCGGATCACCAGCGGGAGTTGATACTTCGCAAGTGGCGTCCATGAAGTCTCCCGAATGCCCCGCGCCCCAACATCAGTCAGGCATGCCATTGCAGTGGCTTCCCTTTTTTAATAGTGAATCGTTAGTTCTAAGCTGGATTCACCATTGAAAAGCGCAGGTTGCTGTTGAGAATGACTGCCGCGCTTTTTGCCAGCATGCAGTGCAGTGTTCTGCATGTAATCCTTAGTATGATGACAAAAGTGACGACATAAACAGTCACAGGTCTGACCCCTCCTGGAGCCCAGTTTTCGATTTCCGTGAAAACTAGGGACCGCTATACCTTCCTCGCTTAAGAGTAGGATGATTAGGGTTCACACCAAACCCTTGCATCTTCGCACAGGCGTACTGTCCCGTGGCGGGCCAGCCATCGCACGACGCCATCAGAAGCCAGGGCACCCCATGGGGTACAGCTTCCACCCCCTCAGCGCGTTTCACAGTCGCACGCATCATTTTCCGGAGGCGCACACGCGAAATTGGCCATGATCACACCTGCCCCGAGTATGATGCCGCGCGAATATCATCACGCGCGTACGCCTGGGGTTTTATGCACACTGCCTAGGCGACATAACTGCATGGAATCTGGTGTTACTTGGCCGTATCTACCATACTCAGAATGAGATCGGGTCTATTCAACCAGGTAGTACTCAACCAATAGGCGCGTGAGTACATACGGTTTGTATTCTCGAAAGTAGTGCCATCATTCTCCGGAGGCACACGTCCCCGAGCAGGGTTGCGGGATGGGCTGACGGGCCGGCTGCCGGGGAATGTGTGTTGCGCGTGTCATGTATTTACATATACATACGCCGGTATATATATGTGTTTAGGGTTTCTGCCTGTTAAGGGTATCTACCATATCTATCTATATATATCGATATATATATATATCTATATCTATATCTATATATATATACATGTACATATGTAATCATGGATATCGTTATGCAATAATCTGCCAAGTCACTCTTGGAATCCACGTGCGAAGTAATCTGGCATATGTTATGTATCGACGGACATGATGAGTCATTTCTCCATTTCAAATCGACGTCATGTGATTTCAGCACTTGATGAACGGACTCTGCTGAGGCTCAATGTCATCTGCGGCGGATTGTCCCGTCCACTCATACGCATTTCAATTTCATTCCCGTTGGCTCACACTGCCGCGGTCTGACGATTGGCAATTTCCTCATTTAAAACAAACGGAATACAAGGTTTCGCCACCACGCCCAAATGGCGTCTCTAGGCCGGCCCTGAGTCTACTTGTGTATCTGCCTCGCAGACCAGCTGAGGCGCGACCCGTCCCCTCCATGCCTGCCCCCCCATGGGATCAACTACGCAAAAGCTTGCTCAGCGCATGATGTTCTTCAGCGCGGCGTCGATGTCTTGGTACTGGAAGGTGAAGCCCGACGCCTGCGCCTTGGAGGGCAGCACCTTCTGCCCGTCCAGCACCACGCTCGCGCCCTCGCCCAGCAGCGACTGCGGGCAGCAGTCACACAGCACGTCAGGGGGTCGCGGCCTATCAACTTTACTAGCTGGTAAGCGGGGCAGGTAATCCTGGTAAGTTGTACCGCATCCATGACGCGTTGGGTTTGCTATATCATAGCCATATACATTCACACCGTTTTGCCCTCCGCAAGGAGTGAGGATAGACTGCATATTTTATACATGGGAACATATCAGACCACAACACGAAAACAATACGGAATCTTTGGCGCGATGATGCAAAACGACATTCCATTTTCGTTTTTGTGACCCGCAAACCCGGTGATTTACGATACTCGTACGCGTGAGTACACGCATAGGTTTGCGCGTAACTTACATGGCGTTCTGCTGAAGTTACGCCGGGCAGAGTTGGCCGATGCTCGTGACATTTCGTACAGTAACCTTGTTGTATTTGGTATAGTACTGCGAATCCACGGCGCAGCTACTGCGACTAAAAATGTGTATGCTGCGGTGATGTGATTTGAACCGATGTACCTCTTACAGTACTTTGAGCAATTGTGAGCTCGGACAGCTGCGAGTGTATATCAAATCATAGATCTACAACGTGAGCGAGCTGCGAGAGGTAACCAGAAAAAAACCTGCAATTTAGGCGACGACTGTAGCGACAACTACATCTATTTAACGCCCACGGCGGATGCTCGCGACGTGTCTATACCGTGACTCTGTAAGAACACTATCTTTTTCGCCCCTGGGACAGGACTGGCACCAGTGCAACCCTTACAGCGTCTCCACGAAGACCGTGTAATAGGAAGTGATCCAGCTACGGAAAGCCCTGAGTGGGTAGGCGGCGCTCCTTTTTCGTCATCAAGCGTATTGCCCAAGCATTTGCAAGACTAATTGAAGGCCAGTGACGGAATTACCCATACTGTAAGCCTATCATTGGGCTTGCATGCATCCTATAAATAAGAATATTTGCTATAGTTCCACTACGGTTTCATCTACATGCGACATTTTGACCTCTGGCAGGCAGGGCAGGTTGCTTTGGCAGCGTTCGAATTACCGTGCCGGCGCCCGTGCTGCGAGTGGACATAGCTATGGAAGCTTGCTGCGGTAAATATTTCACACACGTAGCAGAGTGGTGGTGCCACCAACGCCCGAAGCTGATCCTACCACTCCCAAAGATATGCCCCACAGACTTAAAAGTACGCCGGGGTTTTAGGGTACGGTCCGGCCACGCGCAGCCCCGCGGGGCGCACCTTGAGCGCAAACTCCGGCACCGGCAGCCAGGAGGGGCGGCCCATGACGCCGCCCAGCGCGCTGCACATCTCGCTCATGCGCACCGGGCGCGGCGCCGTGGCGTTGAAGGCGCCCTCGTACTTGGGGTCGCAGAGAGCCTGGAGAAGGGGGGGGGGGGGGGAGGTGGGGGGGAAGGGGGTCAGGAACCCTAAACCCCAATCCGTCAACCCTGAACCCTGGTGGCCGCAGCCGATCCCGGCGAAGTCAGGGCGGCAGGGCGAGCGGGGGTACGCGGGACATGCTGGGCGGACGACATTATGGCGCCTAACAGCCAATATAACAGTCCACAAATAAAGTTCATATATGGCTGAGCATGGTGAAATCCTGGCACTATGACGTGTGGGGGCGCTGTATGTATGGCGATGGTGCTGCCAGCGCCGTAAAGTATCGCCACCGGGTGGCTGATGCCCGTCACCCACCGCTGTCCCATTCAGCGCCATATTGAAACGCCAAAATGGGCCACCTGGTGTCACTGTCATGCACTAAAACATGCCAGGAATAGCCCATTCACTTGCGCCAATTGGCTCATAGTGAGGATACATCCATTTGGCCGTGGACGTCAACATGCGCCATTGGTGCGGCTGTTTGTCCCCGTGGAGTAGATGGGCCGTTCCGATCCAGCGCCCAATAATCACACGAGTTCGGACCGGTCTTAACGTGGGCCGCCCTTGAGTCTAAATCACATAAACGTGTCAATGTGTTAAGGCAGGGGGGGGGGGGGGGGGGCACCTCGATGATGAGCGCCACCAGGTCGTCGCGATGGATCCAGCTGAACCACTGCGAGCCGCTGCCGAGCGGGCCGCCCGCAAACATGCTGAACACGGGCAGCATCTTGGCCAGCGCGCCGCCCTCCTGCAGTTGAGGCGGCACCGGCACAACCGCAGCGAGCACAGCCGCCGCATCCTCAGCACGATGCCGCATGACACAGCATTGCGCACGGCATGGCGGGAAGCGGGGGGAGGGGGGAGCGTGGGAGCGGGCGGCGTACCGGCGCCAGCACGACGCCGATGCGCACGATGGCTGTCCGCGTGTTGGCCTCCTCCGCCGCCGCCTCCCAGCGCTTGCACACCTGCGCCCGTCACCGGGGGAGCAGCCACAGCGCCATCAACGTGCAATGCCCCCCCCCCCCCTCTGCCCCGAAGGATTGAGAAAGGGGTCGGGGTTTACTTGACAGCCAGCAGCTGGGGGGTGTGGGCCGCCTAGCCAGCAGGTATCATGAGGTTACGGTGTGAAGCCAGCGACACACACTCTCCTAAGAACCCCAGCTGGGTGCACAACCATCACATCTTTAATGTAAAACTGTATTGAATTCGGCACGCAAAGCGCTAGGCCCAACTCCTTCGGCTCCAGCGCTCATTCATGGCGGCCAGGCGGACCCCTGGCAGATGTGGGTGGGTCGGGGGTATGAAGGCATCACTAGCGCACCTCTGCCAGGTAGTCGTTGCCGCTCTGCGAGTCCTCGTTGAACGTTTGCGTCTCGCTCACCCCGTAGAAGCCTGCCAAAATAGAGGGGGCCATGTCCCCAGGTCTTATAGCACCATGACATTGTCAGCAGCAGCACCGCATGGCATCCCTGGGCGCAAACCAGAGGAGGAGGGTGGGGGGAGGGGGGGGGGGGGGCTCACCCACGGCAGACGCGGACACCAGCACCTCTGGGCGCTCATCGTCCGGGGCGCCATTGATTGCGCTCTGCAGGACGGCATGGGATTGCGACGGGCTTATCAAAGCAGGCAGGGGGCCGGGGGGGGGGGGGGGGGGGGGGGGGGGGGGCTCATGATGAGGGCTGGGGTGCGGGGTATAGGGGCGCGGGGGGGCGCACCACCACTTTGAGGGTGGTGTTCACGCGCGAGTCCATGATCTGCTGCTTCAGCGCCGGCGTCCACCTAGTCGCGATGGGCTCGCCTGCATGGCGAGCGGCGGAGCATGGAATGCGGTTGGCGCAGAGGATTGCAGACGCTTGGCTGGCATCTGGGAATGCAGGCTTGTAGACATGTGACCATGTGGGTTTGTAGAAATGTGACCATGTGGGTGTGTGGGCACATGGCGGCATGCGAGCTGCTGGTGCTGCACGAGCCCCCAAGTGACAGGCAGCCAAGGCCTCACCCGCGAGGTTGACCACACCGGTGCAGCCGCGCACGCCCTGCTCCCATTCGTTCGGGCCGTAGAACGATACGTTGCGGTACGGCAGCTTGGACTGCGCGGCGCTGAGGTTGCGGCCCAGCACGCGCACCGCGTGCCCCTGCGCGGTCAGCTTGGCCACCAGGCGGCTTCCGATCAGGCCGGTCGCGCCTGCGGGCAGGGAGCGCACCGGCGAGTCAGACTGGCCGCACATCATCGACGCTGGATGCAGGTCAGGTCGGGCCAGGTGATGGTCGCTATCGTTCTTGTAGCATCGCAGCTAGGAGAAGAGGGATTGAAAAGAGCTCACCGGTGACGGCCACCGTCATCTTGCTATCGTCGCCCGCCTCGCACACCACCTTGGCGCCCGCCTCGCCCTGGCCCGCACCGGCGGCCACCACGCGGCGCGGCGCCCAGCAGGTCCAGCCGCTCAGCAGGCCCGACAGCGTGAAGGAAGACATTGCGTCGCGCCTTGCGCCCCGCAGCGAGCGGGCCGCCGCCGCGCGCGATGGCGCCCCGCTGGCGGTGACGTGGCGGCTGCGCGGCGCGAAGCGGGGCGGCAGCGCGCCGGTGGAGCGGGCGGAGGGTGCCGAGACGAGGCTGCTGGCGGACATGGCGCACGGGATGGCACGCTGATGCAGGCGGGGGCGCTTCGCGGGCGGTTGAGGAGGGCGCAGTAATTCACAGCAGCCGAAAGACTGTTGGGATTGTGCAGGCAGGCACGGCGGACGGCGTGGCGTGTACGTTGGATCGCTACTGGCAAACTCACATCGCGCAATTGGGCGCGCCAGGGTGCCCCATCCCGCCTCTACCAGTACGCTCGCGGCGGGGCGGAAACGGTCGTTGCGCCAGGGTGGAAGCCAGAGTGGCGAATATATCTGTATTGATGCGCATTGCGCGCGCGTCGCCCAGTAGTACCTATGTATTACTAGTCCTGCGTCGGTACTGGTACCCGGGTACCCTTAGCGGCTACTGATTTACCGCCCATCGTCCCGCCGCTGTGATCGGTTATTGCTTGGCCCAGCGACCATGGTTTCCCGCACGGCCTGAGCATATCTTTCAAGTTGTGTCCTCCGATGCCACATCCTCGTGTGTGAGGTGTGACCGTCTGCATCGATGCGAATACCTTCTCCAAAGCCCCCTCCCCCCCCCCCCCCCCCCCCCGATGCCCACCGTCCGCCGCGCTACTCGACCCCGGCATAGACCTCTGCACAGGGTGAAGCATGGGTGCCAGGTCATCATCGCTGGCCGGCACGATGGTACGGAGGCGGCACACCGGGAGACTGGGATTAGGCGAGCGCTTCGTTACAGCCGTAAGCAGCGACGACGCAGCGTCGCCACCAACCCGACAGCTACTGCTCAGGCAAGGCTTGGTCAGGTGAAGACGGCCTCTACCACGCGTGCGGTACATGCCAGGCCAGGTGCCGATGCCCGGAGTCCCCAATGCGGGCTGGCGGATTGCTGGCTGACGCGGTACGCCAGCGGCCGATCAATTGCTGGCTGCTCATCATTCCGTCACCCGAAGGTGGGCACGAAGGGCGCGGCGTCGGCATTGAGCGACAACGCGCTGTCTTGGCGCTCGAGGAGCTCCGGCTCCGGTTCCGGCAGCGGCGGCGGCGGGCGCAGACCCAGCGGCGGATGCACCACGCCCTGCACGCAGAGAGCCGTCAGGCTACGCCGGCCCCCCGCATACACGCATTGCTCATGTATACAACATGGACGACCCGAGACATTCGATACATACATATGATTCCCCTGTTGACAGTAGATCAAGATGCACTGCAGCGTCTCCATCTAAACGACCTATCTATCCCCCTGTCTGACCGAAAATGGCCAGGGCGAAAATGGCCGTGTTTGTTTCACCGGTGTATTTAGAACCTGCGAATAAGCACCTGCCCTGCCTGTCAGAGGTTGAGTGTAGTCGATACTGTAGCAGAACTAGGTATGGTTTGGCTCCCACGCCAGCTAGCTCGTGACACCGGAGCATGTGACATGTGAATACCCGGGCAGCGCCCGCCATCGACAACGCAGGTGTACACTCCGAGCTGGGGCGCGAGTAGTCCGTTCACAAAGGTGGGGGAGGGGGGGGGAGGAGGGGGGGCATTCAGCGCACGACGGGACAGGGCGGACCTCGAGGCCCTTGCCGCGGCCGTAGGTGAAGCCGCGCGTGTCGTCCGGCATGAGCGGCTGCCGCACGCCCTGGTGCCGAATGGGCTGCCCCGGCCGGATGGGAGTGTGCTTCGGCGGGGTGATCGCCTCCAGGATGCGGTTGGGGGCACGCGTGGGTGCGGCCTGCGGCAGGGACGGGGCGATTCCTGGGTGTCAGTCAGATACATGCATGCCCTGGAAGCCATAGATAAGCATGCGCAGTGTGTCAAGCATTTAAGCGGGGGGCCGTCTGTTGTTGCCAGTTTGGGGAGGTGGGGGGGGGGGGGGGGGGGGGGACATCTTTGTCGGAAGCGGATGTAGCTAAAACACTAATGGAATACGCAGGAGAGGACAGGGAAAGGTATTACGCAATATTGGACGATTCGGATGGACACTGGATGGCATCGCATGTTGAATGAGCCGAACTGCCGTCAACGCCTCTTGTGTCGTTATAGACATGTCAATGGTAAACTGCCATTGGCCGCGGAATGTTTGCCGCGCGACGCACTTTATGATACGATAGTGAACAGGCTGTTCCGAAATATGCGCCGACGGGTCAAGATGGCTGCTACCGGAGGCCTCAAATCAGGACCTGCATGACAGTAAGCAACATGGTTTCGGAGCCGCGAGGGTGGGCGGTCTCGGAGCCCTGGCTGGCGACACGGATCCCGGCGCCGGCCTCGCACCTTGGTGCGCACGACGTGCCGCGCATTGAGCTCCTTGTTCTTGGGGTTGCGGTACAGCGTGAACTCCACCTCGTCCGAGAGCCCCAGGGTGAGGCCCTCCTGCACCTCGCTGAAGTGGAAGAAAACGCGGCCTTTGCCCTTGCGGCCCTTGCCGCCCTCCTGCTGCTCACCGCCCTCATCATCCCCGCCCTCCTCGGCCTCCAAGCCGGGCTCCTCGGCGCTTGGGGTGGCGGGGGCTGGGGTGGCATCCTTGTCGTCAGCCTTGGCCTCGGGGCTCGCCTCCCCGGCGTCATCTGCTTTCGCTGGCTCAGGCGCCGCGCCGTCCTTCGTCGGCGTCCCCTCCCCGCCCTCCTCCGCTGCGGCGGCTTTCTCTTCAGTCGCACCATCAGAGGCCTCAGCAGCCAGCTTCTCGCCACCTGCGTCATCGGCGGCTTGCTCCACGCCGGGCGCCTTGGTGGCATCCGAGCTGCTGGACACGGGGGTGAGGCCCGGCGGTGCCGGGACATTGGACTCTCCGCCTTCCTCCTCTCCCTCTTGGTGCGTCTGCGCACATGCAACATGCCCGACTTGGTGGCGTGTAAAGCAAAGAGCCAGCCAAAGGCAGCCAAGCAGGGCGCTGTCCAGGCGGCAGCGCAGACCTGGGGAAGATTGATCGCTCGGGGCTTGTACTCGATGAAGCCAAAGGAGGTGCGGAGGGCGGCCACGCGGCCCGCGTGACGCACCAGCGCCACCTGCACAGCGCGCCGCGCGCCGCGCTGACCGGCAGCGCTCTTGGCGCGGATGGCGTCGCGCTGGGCGCGCAGGTCGACGGCGGCTTTGAACACCACTGGGTCGCCGATCTACGTGCGACAGGGGATACGGCAGGAAAGGCTCGTCAGCGGGAACTGCGGGGGGAGAGTCAGGACGTCATTCTGGGATCCAGAAGCATAAGCCGCCGGGAACGGTGGCAACGGCATTGGGATTGGCCCCCACCAAGCCCTAAACCCGCACAGGCTGGGGCCAGGACAGCATGTGATCATCGCACCGGCCGCTTGCATGCGCAATCACCTTGGGCGGGATGCCAATCACATCTGGCAAGTTGAAGGTCATGCGCTCCGGGGCCGCGGTGCCGGGGTCGGTGTACTCGATGACGCCCACCACCATGCCGCCGACGCCCTTGCTGTAGCTGCGCTCGGCCACGGTGCCGCTCAGCTCGCCCTCCTCCAGCTGCTCGAACACCACCGCGCCGGGCGGCGCGGGCGCGACGTCCGCCGCGTTGAGCTTGCCGGTCTTGCGGTCGCGTGTGAGGCGGAACTGAACCTCTGTGCCGTTGGAGATCGTCTCTGGGGTCAGGCCCTGGCAGCATGCAGCAACCCAACATGTCAGCGGGTGGCAGCAATAACTCAGGTCAATGACTCAGCCATGCACTCGGGGGCGTCAAGCATGCTGCATTGCCGACAGCGGCCGGCAGCGCGCGCTTGCCTCCTTGAGACTGCTGAAGTGGAAGAAGGCGTCCAGCGTGCGGGAGCAGCACTTGATGAAGCCAAAGTGGGCCTTGAGCATGTTGACGGCGCCGTACTCCACGCACTCCGACGCTCGGCGCAGCAGCCGGACGGCCGTCGCGGTGTAGTTGCCTGTTGCCAGGTTGACGCATGCCTGCGTACAGCCGTCACGGGTGTTTTGAGAATCACATACATGCAAAACAAGCGCAGACACAGGCGCAGACACAGACACAAGCGCAAAACAAGCGCAGACAAGAGCAGAAACAAGCGGGAGAAAAGAACAACTTAATGGCAAGGTTGCATCCACTGGAGGAAGTCTGAGTAGACCGGCCCCGTCAGGCAGCAGTATACTATATTACTGGAGCACTGCGAAGGAGTACTATCCCTGCCGGCGTAGACCCAAGTGCCGTGCTGTCCAAGCAGCGGCGGTACAAGGTAAAATACCTGCGTAGTAACTAAGCAGGACCCCCATCAAATGCAAATTTGGCGTTGTTGGCATCGCATTCAATCAGCGATACACATCCATGCCGCAGTACAAATGAGCCGGTATGTTCCCGCTGCACAATGACGCAATGCCCTTTTGCGGAAGGCCGGCCGTACCTCGAACTCCACCTCGTCGTCCGCCTCCAGCGGCTTGTCGTCCTTGATGGTGCCGGCATCCACCGCGCGGGTGGCGTAGCTGCACGTCTGCTCGCACAGCTGCGGGTCGGCAAAGAGCAGCATGCCACTGCTGGCCTCGCCTGCCAGGATGTTGACGGTCCCTACCAGATGCAGACATCGGCTTTGTCAGCATTTGGGTGGGGTCAAAGAGGGGGGGAGGGGGGGATTAACAATGGCATCTGTGGCTGCTGGAACATGCCCTTGTTGGCCTGGACATGTCCAATAAATAAAGGGACTCCGAGGGGCGCAATGCACGCCGGTGCCTGCAGCGGGGCGCGGCTCACCCTGCACTGTCTGCGGTGACCCCAACGGGAGCGCGTCCTCGGGCAGGACGGACACACGGACGGCCACGTCGCGCTTGGTGCGCTGGCTGAACTGCACCTCGTACTCCACCACCGCGCCCAGGCCGGGACGCTGTCCCTGCGAAGGAAGGAGGGGCGCAGAAGGGAGGGTAAAATTAGCGCTGCACCGTTGCCACCGAGCTATACTGAAGCAGCACGGTGCTTCACTCTGTAAATGGCACATCGTCAATTAAATGGCACAGTGTATTCCCACGTGCAGGACGGTGTGTAGCCCATCGGCATAGGCTCATTTCAGCCGCTGTAGGTATGCTTTGGTTTAAGTGGGTTTAATGCGCGTAGCAGAGTTGATCATGGAACGGAAGGGGGGGCGGGGGGGGGGGGGGGGGGGGGGGAGGGGCACCTCTGGCAGCTCGCTGAAGTGGAAGAACATCTCCTTGGCGTCCGGCTGCACAGGCTTGATGAAGCCAAAGGACTCCTTCAGGGTGACCACCACGCCGGTATCGCGCCCAGGAGGGCACACCGCCTGCCCGGCCGGCCTGGCGGGCGGGGGCGCCTCGGCCTCCGGCTTGCCCGCGCTCCAGTCGCGCTCCGTGCGGGGCGGCTCCGCCATCGCCGTCACGCGCAGCCCCACGGCGCGGCGCTGCCGACTGCGGCGGTGCACCGCGACGCGGCACTCCATGGCGCTGCCGGCGCGCGGCACCGCGCCGTCCGCGACCTCCGCCAGCTCAAACAGCAGCGTGTCGCCCGGTGCCGCGCTGGGCCCGGCGGCTGAGGCCTCTGTGGGCTGCCCTTCCGCCACGCCCGTCACGCGCAGCACCCCGATGGCGCCGTCCTGCACGCAATGACGCAACCCGCTTGATCAGCTGGGCAGGAGCGCTGCGCGGCGAAGATTAAGGAGCCGGGGAGGAGGTAGAACACTGTGGGCTGTCAGATTCTTGGGGGGGAAGCGGCCCGGAGCGCACCCGACGAGCGGTGGCCTGCGCCTCCTGGGTGACCACCGCGGTGAGCACCTGCTCGCCCTCATCATGCGTCTGGATGGTGCCCGCCGGCAGGATCTTCACCTCCTTGGCGTTGGGCCTGCGCGTGGCGGGAGCGGCGGGGAGGTGAGGGCCATGACGGCAGGGATGCCGACATGTGGCTACACAGGTAGGTCATTGATCATGTAGGTCAAGGCTGGTGGGTGTGTGTGGTGGGGGGGGGGGGGGGGGGGGGGGGGGGGGGGGGGCAAGTGACTCGCCTGTCGCTGCGCGGGTTGGGCACGATGGTAAACTCGACTTCTGTGCCCTCAGAGACAAGGTCACGCATGTGGTGACGGGCCTGGTTCTCCGAAGCGCCCTCCGGGGGGTGCACCTCGCTGATGTGGAAGAACACCTCCTCGCTACCCGTGACGCAGCTGTGATGTGTATAAAGGGGGGGGGGGGGGGGGGGGGGTTCAGGAGGAGTTATTGCGTAGCCAGGTTGCGACGCTGGTGCATCTGGGGGCGTCCCTCCGTCATCGCATATACTGCACTCCCCCCCCCCCCCCCCCCCCCCCCCCCTCCCCGCCCCCGCGCCCCCCCCCACCCCCCCCCCCCCGCCCTTTCTGGCGGGGTGTGCCGCTGCTTGCCTGATAAATCCGAATGAGTCGCGAATGGTGACCACAAAGCCCCGCTCTCGCTGCTTGTTTGGGGCGGTGTTGTCCTCCGCCGGTGCCACGGCAGCACCGTCGGCAGGGCTGCCGCCCGCGTCAGTCGGTGGGCGGTCTCGCGGCTGGCTAGCGGCGCCATTCCGCGCGTCGTTGGTCTGATAGCCAGACCCAGTGTAGCCGCCGCCACGCCGAGCGTTACCGGCTCGACCGCCTCGGCCTTGGTAGGAGGCGCCGAGGGGGGCCCCGCGAGGGCCGTGCGGGCGCTGGTGGGGCAGCTGCTCCTGGGCTGGCTGGCCCCAATTGCCGGGCTGCTCGCTGGCTCGCGGCGGGCCGCCGTGCTGTGGCGGCTGGTGCGAAAATTCCTGCCCCGGGGGGCCGCGGCCGGCTCGGCCGCCGCGCTGGTGGCGGTGCGGCTGCGGCTGCGGCTGCGGCGGGTGCTGCGAGCGGATATCGTGCTGGCTGTAGACCGGCGCGGGTGGCCCACCGTCGCCGCCTCCGGGGCCGCCGGGACCACTAATATCGGGACGGCCTCCACCACGACCGCGCCCCCTGCCGCGGCCGGCGGCCGGCGGCGGTTGTCCCTCCATGCGTGTGACGGTCTTGTGACGGTGGCGCTGCTACCTCTACTTGGCAGCAGGCGTGCGCCCGAGCCGTCACCCAAGCGAATGTGGCTCAAATAAAGCACAAAACTAACCGACAGAAATCGGAAGCTCTCGAAACTCCAAAATATATCGAACAAACTCGGAGTGGATGCACGTCGTGGCAAAATGGAAAATGATGTGTCTCGCCGTCGAACACCACCACAGCAGCAGTGCTGAGCGAATCTGCTTCGGCTCCTGCGCGCTGCTTGAACGTCCCGGTTGGCGCTTCTCCCTGTATGTCCCTCCCCTTCCCCACTCTAACCTCTCCTTGTCATCTCCATATGAGACGGAAGGGAGGGCTCCTTACTCCTCCGTCCACCCCTGACAAAAGGCTCCTCTACTCTCGGCCAAAGTGGGCCATCTGCTCAGATCGCAGCCGCCGTCGCCCCTTTTGCCCCAACGACGTCGCTGCGTGCAGATCCCATTCCAACAACCACCGCCATAAATAATACCCTGTAGTCGCTAATCGTCTCAGCGCGCAAGCAGCAGCTCAAGCGGTCACAGCAATTTTGGCTACCGTACCGCGCGCCTGGATTTTTATGCAAGCAGGATGGTACAAAATCAACAACAGTAAAATATCTGGATACAAGACGATACAATTACGGATTGGGACGTCGTACTTGTTAGATGATAGCAAAAGCCCGAACTCAGCGCAATTGCGCAATTGCGTCTTGTATCCAGATATTTTACTGTTGTTGATTTTGTACCATCCTGCTTGCGTAAAAATCGGCGGATGAATTTTAAAATTCATCCGCCGAGATACGTACTACCAGCACGACGGTACGTCCGCGGCGCCATCCTTCCATACCCACGGCGCGTTTGACACCCAGAAAAACTACAGAACGGATCTCAAGACTCTGGTTCCGCACGGGTCTAATCCTTACTCGTTACTCGCTACAATGGCAGGTTCAGTGTCGAGGGAAAACGTAGACATGGGGGCGCCGTGTGAAACACGGCGAAAGTGGAAGATGGCATGTTGGCTTTTTACCCGGATTTTTTGTCTGCGCTCTCGTGTTGCACCCCAAAGGGCACAACGACGGGTTAACTAGTAACCCTTACTACGCTCCAGCAGCACGACATGAAACTAGAAAATAAGGAAACTCCGTAAAGTAGTTTAGATCATTTCAATGTCGAATTTGGTTTTGCCAGGGACGACCGAACGAAGCAAGTGACATATTGATGAAGCATGGGTAGCGCCAAGTCAAGCCGGAGGCGCCGAAGGTCCACCACAGCGGAGTGTGGTAACGTAGAACTTGGAAGAGGCGACGGGCTGCGCGAGATGTGGATGAAGAAGATCCACGCGCCAGGTGCAGGGAGGACATTGAGGTCGATGTAGTCCAATCATGATGCCCATGTGGTGCTGGATGTGGGACAGCAGTAGGACCCCGATGGCGTTGGCGGCCGAGGCCGCCCTCTTTCGGATGTTGTGCGAGCTCCAAGACGTGCAGGCAGAGAGGGCGGCACTGACTACGAGACGAACGGCCGTAGAAAGCATGTCCGACATGGAGGCGGCGGGATTCCACGAGGCCGAGTCCGTGGCATGCATGGGTGACATCCCAGAAGTTAGCCTCGGCCAAGAACACGCGGAACGGGGGGGCTGACTGGACGTAGTTGTAGATGAAGTGCCGAAGAAGACGGGCAACGCGGGGTGCTCAGCCACGGGGAGGAGCAACACGCGGAGGATGTTGCCGCGCTTTTTGGCCCGGTTTTTTCATGCGGTACACATGCAAGGTAATGTTTTACGAATCGACGTGCACGGTTGGGGTGTGTGTGTGGGCAGGGGGGGCGCAAAAACGACCCCCCCCCCCCCCCCCCCCCCGGCACGCTCAGCAAACGAATAAGCCACATCAACTTCACGCCACACTCAGCAGATGGAACGTTTTCCGGCAATATCGGAATTGTGGCGTTTCTTGTCGCGCATATGACCACAGATAAGGCTGTATTTCCCGCTTCGACCAACTTACAACATTGTTTCGGTCAAACATTGACTGCGTTTTTACATTTCTGGTCTCTTGGCTATCGATGGACGGACGGCGCTATAGCAATGCGGATTATGCAGGGCTGCCAGGTAGCTCCACCCCCGCTCACCAGTTCGGCGGGACTGCCTCGCCCAAGGACGTCCCGCCGAGTCGAGAGGTCGAAACTCAGCAATCGGAAAAAAGGTTCCCCGGGAATGGGTCTAAGCTGCCCGTAGGTAGAGACCATGTCCGCTCGATGGGACGCTCTGTGAATGCAACCATGTCGTCCGAGTCCCCCCTCTATCGCGTATCCCTCACTAGTACCCAACTCGAGGAAATCCGCCTCCCAGTAGCAATAAGCCATGCATGCACGCGAGTAGGAGTGACCGCCGGCACAGCGACGCTACAAATAGCCCGGCTTAGTCCCGCGTTGGTGGGATAGGTGCCGAGTGGGGCGTGTCTTGGGGTGGCCGTGCGGGATCGGGGCGGGGCGGGTATGGACACGCCGAGTAGCCGTTGACCCTATGTCTTCAGGGCGCCCATCAACACGACCGTCCCGCCAACCGCACCAGTCAAAACGCGCGAAAGAAAGACACGGGCGATACGGGCAATCGTCCTAGGGTGGCGATAGAGCCACTCAAGACCCTGAGTAGTGGTGCGTGCATGCAACTCATGCGACTCGCGCGTCGGTGAAGGTGAAACCGGAAATGTCGTCTAGAAACCGCACTCCACACTTCCCACCCCCGTGCGAAGACTGGGCAGCCCGATGCTGCTACCCAGCTCACATCGTAGCACAGCTTAGATACATCTATCTATCATATTCTAGGGTTAGGGGACACCCGCTTGAGCGCGACGTGTCTAGAAACGCGGGCTCGATGGCTGTGTGTCGGGGATATGCGGGATTCATTAACTTATTAGTCGGTCGTAGAATTGACACTGCGGAGCTCGATTGGCGCACATAGGGGCGGCCAAGACCTCCCACGCCCTCGATTTTATACTTGTGTGAGGGCGTAGTAGGACTCACCACTTATCGCGATCAGCTAGCCCGTTGTGGCTTGTAGTTGGCCATCGCAGTGTGGTGGGTGGTGGATCTACAATAAATCTAAAGGTGGGAACGGATAATTCGGGGCGTTCTATTCTAGGTATTTCAAGCGGATTTCTTCCATGGTGCACCCGCCCGGTGTTCAAAAACGGCGATATAGCGCGCTTTCGGTGTCTCATATATACCCGTACATGCCCACCACCATCTCACCCCCGAATAAGCGACAGCACGCAGCACACACGGCGCCAACAAGAAGCTCTAGACCACCACACGTGGCCCCTAAGAGGCCATGGGTGGGAGATGGGCCGGGTCGGGTTCGAGTTGGTGGAGCAGGGGTCAAGAGTCGTGAAATTCGGCCCATGCCCAACCTCCGTCCGAAAACCGTATTTCCGTCTTTATATTTCTAGATTATCGCAGCTGCCCTCATCCAACCCATCGGCTCCCATCGCAGCTATAGCGCTATATACTAGCCACTCACCCGTATCGGTCTATCAATATAATATAGCTATATGTATGTCACGTTGGTGTGATGCGGTGGGGGGTGGCGCGTAGTCGTGCGTGCATCTACGGGTGCTGGTGGTTGATCATGGTCCCATCCTGCCCGTTTTTTAATCGGCTTGGAAACGGGGACACTCGTCGAAACGGAGTCCGCTAAACCGCGGTTAACTTAATACGTTACTTCTACTGAATTCGTACTCATTTTTACTGTACGAGTACCGTATTTCGTATACGCTGACGACTGCTCCCGCTTAACGTGAGCTTATCCATGCATGTAGTCACGAGTTCCTGCGCCGGGATCTCGACGCCACATCGGTACCCGTACGCGAAACGGTGTGTGATGCACGTCCCGCCGGCCCACGCACGCGTACTTCGCCATGGCGCGCAACTGCGCGGTGCTTGGGCCTGACGATGCTGACGCGCCGGACGCGCCGGCGAGCGAGCGATTACTTTACTATCCCCGCCGGTCTGACCCGCTTATCATCCGCCACTCTTGCCCAACATCTAGCCACTCGCTATCCCACTGCCCGGCCCCCTCATCGCACCCTCTACGCGATGCCTCGCGGCAAAGCGAGATCGGGCGGCGTGAAAAGCGTCTTCGATGTATGCGATGGTCCGAGCGGTCATCGTACGGTTCAGTGCCGTCTGTGCAAAAGTTGCCTCGCCGGGAGTTGCCGCCACTTGCGGCTACAACACCTCAGCCCCCAGCCAACGACGCATGTTCGGTGGAGCAAGCCCACTTATGCTGTCGATTAGTGCATGCAAGTGTATGGATTTGAGATTGGCTTTGCAATCTTAACCGACGCTCGTCAAAACGCCCCCCTCCCCACTTCAGCTGAAAACCACCACCGCATGGCAACCCGAAGAGCATGATCCGTCTTCGCCCGAGCTGTTTGGCACCCTCTCATCACCCGCCGCACCGGCTATTTCACGTTCACGTCGACGCCGCCGCCGCACGCGCGATAAGAAAACATCGGAACGTTCCCAAACAACGAAATATTGTCAGTGGAACGATGGGTCGGCGTGCGGTTCTTGTCGTTTGATCACTCCAATATTGTCGTCACAGCGATTCCAGAAGCCGTCCGAACTCGCGTTTTCGGAAATACACCCCGGGTCTCAACCCCTCCCGCCGCAGGAGCGGCTGCTGAGGCAGCTCTCTACTTATCGATCGAATGAGCACTACTATAGAGTCCCATACGCAGGGGTGACTACCAGTTGCGGTCAATTTGCGGTCAATATCGGTCGATGCCGGCCCGATGGGGCCCGACCGACCCGGATTTTCCGCGCCCTCGACCCCCTCGTCCCGCATAGGCACCCCTTGCCACCCACATCTTACTAACTAGCCCGCCACACATGTACCGTCCCATGCCCCAGCTCCTAGTAGGGGTGCGGTAGAGCCCATGAGTGGCCCAACAGAGGTGGTCGGTGCGCGGTGCCCCATCCCCCCCCCTCCCGGTGTTTTCGAGCTGAGATTGGATACACGGGCTGAATGCGGGCCGGTCAACCACCAACGGTAGTAGATGAGTGATCGACGCGCCACCCATCTACCTACGCCTACATACCGAAGGCCATTTTACCCACATGCTGGCGACAGAGACCGATATTGGTCGATTCGTCTGCCTGTAGGTACACCGGAAGCCGATGGAGTGACGAGTAGCTGTGACAATATTTTAAAATAGTAGAAATACGGTTGTCGGGTGGAGGTGAGACATGGGGTGACTCGCACGATTCTTCACCCGTGTCTCACCAAATCCCACACGACTGAGCCCATATCCCACCCCTAGCCCCTAAGGGGCCATGGGTGGTGGCCTAGAGGTTCTCGTTCATGACGTGTGCACTGCTAGTGGCCGATTTGGGGTGGGATTGGGGTGGTCCTTGTACGGGTACATGATACACCGTACGCGCGCCATATCGGCGCTTTCAAACACCGTGCGGGTACGCCGGGACACGCATGCTTCCATTCCACCCACATCTTGTCGCCTCCCACCCAGCACACCTCTTCACACCGGTTCGCGTAGGTACCCGTTTCTGAAGACCGTAACCGGGTCTCAAATCCGAGATGTGTAGCTGGCAACGCTTTTTGGCTACGTTGCACGCGCTGCGTGCGTAATATTAGCACGTGACCGCTCGCGCTCCTCCCTCATCATCCCGCCGCCAGCCCCATCCCTGCCCGCGACACACAAAACGAGGCACATGAACACCACCATAGGCCTACGTTAGCGCGCTGCTACCGCGGTATCCGCGTGATGGTGCCGGCCGGCGTGTCCGATTGGCATCGGTGGGGCGGGATGGGTTGGCGAGACGGGTGGTCACGTGGGCGCTGAGTTTTGATCAAATGACGTTATATTTGACTGTATCAACCGGACACTAATGACTATTCGCACTCGTTTCAGTAGTTGCATCTCAGGATTGTGACTCTGCTATACACAGCTTAAACCCCGGGAGGATTTCATTTAGCGAGTACCCGGGGAACCGGTGTGTTCATCGATAGGTAACCATGTGGTGTGTTGCTCGCGTTGTAAAAGTACGCGGGAGATGCAACTGTCGATAGTGCGCGACCTAGTAATTCGTCGGTGTTTCCATCAATTATACATTATTACCTCGGACGGGCATGACGGCGGTATGGACACCGACGACCATGATGGCAGCGACGGGCGGGGCATGGCCCAGAGCCGAGTTGGTAGTCCTATAACGAAGGACCGGGCGGACGATTATAATGAGAGGGCGGAACGGGGTAAGGTTGTTGCTGACTACGATGCCTTCTGGGAGGACGGCGATGAAGAACGCAAACTAACCGGATTTCTCTCCAGCCTCAACGGCAACGACGGGGACGAGAGGGGGGGGGGGCGGAAACCGCGCCTCGAAAGCAATGTTGAAGGTGGCGCCGACGAGGTAAGCCATATTACACATTGCTAATACTCGCATTCCGCGCCTTCACTATACATTTTGACAAAACCTACCCCGTCTAGTTGTTGCTACTTTGTGGTGTTGCGGAGGTGTGCCCTTCTGGCACACAGGGTACTGGCGGCGAGCATGAGCATGGTGCCGAGGTCGACAGGCGCTACGAAGATCTGCCGGACTATATCGGTTGCGTGTAGGTGAGGTACTTCCGGAAGGTCATCGTTAGCAAGTGCAACAAGGACCCAGAGAGGGCTTTTGCTTCGAGATAGTCATGAAGCATGTGCTCCCCTCTTTCCTCCGTGCAATGGCCCACTAGCCGTGTTTAATTGCATCATACGCTCTCTCACTTATAGTTCTTGGTGTGAACAGATGCGACTGGAGGACTTCGAGCTCCTCTTCAACGACTTGATCGTCAGCATGCGGCGGGATCGGGGCAGTGTGGCGGGATCTGCAACAACGAACAATTACCAGCACGCACAGCACGATGTCGTGGGTCGCGCAGTCCACGCAAAGGTGGTGGAGGAAACTTCTTGCGCGAGGAGGGCTTCAATGTGCAAGACCACAATGCCGCTCGCTTCAAGCAGTTCGTCGATGAGTATGCCCCGATAATGGGCTGCACGTGCAACAACTCATGGTTGATACGGCGAACATCAAGTATGTGCATGATTCATGTTATCGTGCATGTGTGTACTGTGTGATAGTGTAGCCGCATTGAAATAAACACACCTATACATCGATCATATTATACCGGATTGCTATAAATGATGACGTACTAATATGGCCGCCCGGATGGTAGCGATGAAGCCGGACCATGAATCATACACCGTGTACTGCTCCCGCGCGTATAGCCGCTTGCCCAACGGCAATACATGGGTGTACACAACCCGGTTGTGGGAGAACTGGGGTGTTGCACCCCTTGTGCCCCTGGACTACTCAGCAGAGAACCTATATGGACTTCGTGCCAACTAAAGCTGCTGAGAGAGAGAGAGAGAGAGAGAGAGAGAGAGAGAGAGAGAGAGAGAGTTTTACTAGGACAGCTTCCATGAGATTTTCCAAGTTGAGCTAAGCTACTTCGCTGTGGCAGAGCGCTACGCCCTAGACAACTCCGTGGCTTCACCCGCGGTTGACTTCGCAACTGGAGACGCCTACCGTGGGAGTCGGCTTCCATCAGCCCCAATCAGCATTGGGATTCGGGAAGGCGTTGTAAATGCAGTCTTCTGGCCGGACTTTGCCTTCCCACTCAGAATCGTGCAAGGCAGGTTGGTCACACATGGACATAGGCGGTCTCCCTAAGCATTGTTGGCATCATGGGTGGGCGGCGCAAGATGGTCGCTGCTGACGATGTTGCGCCCATGCATATCATGAGGTATGTCTGCACCACCCCTAGCTGCCCCGCCTTCACCGTTATCTCATGTTTCAGTTGGACACTGATATGACATTGTTAATGTTGTTTTCACCAGGTGGGCTACCTATGTGAAGCACTGCTCTCACGCCAAGGACACCACCGTCTGCCCTTATGATATGGACGACGACGCCGATGGCGACACCGCAGAGCAGCCGTGGCAGCAGCATCTTGTTTATTCAGCATGCATTGCAGTTTGTAAGCATGCATGATTAGCGCTTCGAATGTTTCTAGGGCATGGCAGCGCAGGGTAGGCAAATGTCCTGAGTTTGAGTACATCAAGTTGCTGCGCATTATTATGTTCACTACGTAGAAAAATGGCAGGCGCATGAAATATAAATATAGGCGCCGGGTGGGTATGGGGTTTTAAATTGTAAAGGGAAAGACATGTTTCCTGCCCATAACCCAAACCGCATGGTGGCAGATATGTGATATGCAACCATGTGACAAGACAGAGAGACATAACCCTCCAACGTCTAAACCCGCACAAAATGGCGCAGACGCCCAGATCCGTGACATGAATCGGCATAGGTCCGCCCGGCTGGTACGCATGATATTACGTTGTTGGCATGCCCTTAGGTGTATGCGTGCGTGTGCCTTATCTACCATGCATATGTAGCGGGACCTGCAGCTTACCTATGCTAGATAATCTTGTCGCGCCCTCCAGAGCGAGACCGGCTTGCACCGACTTCACAAATTAACCCAATAAAGCGGCAGCAACGCCGCACCCCACATCGCTACCGCCGTCGAGCCGGAGGTGCCCTCGACATATAAGGACAGCCGGTCCCCAAGGTGCGGCCCCGACCATATGTGGTAACATATGCATTGTAGCCGTCTTAGGCAGGAAGCCATTGCCGGATATCAGGTTGTTTGGTTGCGCCTCGGGCACGGAGTTCGAAAGTGTCCAATCTCTTGTAACGAGTCGTAGGTCCAGTTGCACGCTGCATTGCTGACCGTTGACGTTCAACGCCACTACTTCGGCCAAGGACGCGTGGGGCTGCATATGAGCCACCTACCCACCCCCCCCCCCCCCCCCCCCCCACTCTGAACGACTCTAATGAAGTCGAGGGGTGAAACGGGTGTGCACCGCGCGAGGAGGTGGGACAGCCGACCACAGACCCGATCTAGCGCATTGTCAGTGCGACAACCTCTCGCCTACCGAACGCCCCTTCATTTGCGACAACAACGGCCTTCGCCCGCTCCATTGCAACTTAAGGCTAGCTCGTCCATAACCTGCAAAGCAACGCACATACTGCCCCCGCCCTGCCCTCCCCTCCTTTGGGATCGTTCATATTGGACCAAGATCGTTTGGACTAGATGTCGGAATCGGACAACTACCCGTACTCTGCGCCATATATACGACTTTATATGGCGAGGACTACCCCGCCCCGCCGCCGCCGCTGCCACCAGCATGCACATGTGCATGTACTTTATGCTAGATTATGCAAACTGGTCGAAACCCTAAAAACCTGCACATGATTTAATGCCTATAGTATGTTGTGCAATAAAACGGAACAACTTACAGAGCCCATGTACCGTTTACGATATTAAATCCTGTCCTAGTCCCCGACCGTTGTAACCCAAAATAACAAGCTTATATGTGCATGCATTCTGCAATATTGGTCATTTCTTGTCACGCCATGGTTGTTTGGATTGTGTTCTGATGCATGTAGATATTGCTGGTTCATAGTATGAAGGGTTTTGTTGTGCGTCGGTATGCATGCCTGGGTTGTGGCGGTCCGGGTGAGCCCATGAACCACTACCCGTAGTCACAACAAAGGGTTGATACATACTATCTGCACAGTCAATCATCATCACTTCTTGCCTGGTTCCATATCACTTAATCCTTAATCCCTCGAAATATACATATGTCCTTCCACTTACTATAGTCGCTATTGTCGTCCAATACGCGTGTCGTGCTGAGTGCGGGATGTGCATAAAGCAAAACAAATAATCCTAAACAGTTCGAATATATCGAATAAAATACCATGATAGTTACTCCGTCGGCCAAGCGCCGTACTTATGTAATTGACGAGCCCGAAGCTGTCGCCCCTTAGTTGAGATGCTTTACTCCGGTCTCGTCTGCATCAGGCGTTCGGATTAGACGAGCTAGGACAACGGACCCTCGACCTACTCTCCAGCTCCCTCACCGCTCAGACGCTTAAAAGCTACGCCGACAGACTGTGACCTAACGCGTCCTAACGCGTCCATACTCCATACTCCATATACGCGCCCATGTGCGTCCTAACACGTCCATACTCCATAGTAGTCGCTATACGTGATGATATCAAGCAACTCTAGTAGTGACTACTACCGCCATTAGTCATCGCACAACCTGGAGACAATCCGCACTTCACCGCCATCGCCACCCCGCGTCACCATGACGACGTTTGGAGATACCGCGTTTCTCTCCGCTTCGGCGCGCCGGCGGAGACAGCCTTTCCTCGGAAAATGGGCCGTCTCATGACCTTCCTCTACCGCAAGGGCCGCCCCTCCGCTACTATTTGACGTGCGTCAGCTTGTTCTCAGCCGAGGATGAGGTCAAGGACGGTCAAGGTGGGCGGGCCGTTGACTTATGCACGCCTCTATCTGCGCTCTCAACCGCACCGAACGCGAGGCAGCGCGAGACATGAACGTGTTCACGTGTCAGGAGGACGTTGAAGACTCGACGGGCGAGGGCTACGAAGCACATTTCGTGGCTACTGGGGTAAGGGGCAGCATGTATTGGTAGCCGGATTTTGCTTAGCTGCCGGCGACATGTTCCAGCTCCACACCCGCCCGACCGCGGTCTCGCGTATGTCAACGGCTACTTCGGCGCACGGACACATATCAGCGCCGTTAAAGGTTTCATTAACGTCACAACGGCGCACCGGACGGCATTGGCAGGAAACGGGCTGAACGCGCTATCTGAGGTACCATCCCTCCCGCCCGCCGTCCCGTCCTTGCAGACCAAATAATACATGGTCTTACTTTGTGATAAATAATTCATCTGATTCAACGACCCCCCCCCCCTTATACTAGCAGCGCTGCTGATACAACCGACCGTTCGACAAAACCATCGCGTCGTTCTACTCCATCGATAGTGCTTCCGGCTTGCCCGTTCTAGATTGCGAAATCTCTGAGGGCACTGCCAGAGGCCACATAATAATATTCAAGCGGTTCAAGGGGTTGGTGGTGGCTTGCGCCGGTTGTCCGTACGGCCGTATCCCCGGCTAGCACAGCACCGACGCCAGCGCCATACATGCGCAAGCATACTCAGAGGCGGCTCGCAGTCGTAGGAGGAACTGGCCGCACTCCAAGGACGAGTAGTGGGCGGAGAAGAAGGCAGAGGGAATCCGGCTATGGAACTCATCGTGGGGTGGGGCAAGTATTTCGCAAGGTCGGTGCAAAACGGGACGCCCGACCACTCACCCCCCTACTTGACCGAGGCCTAGGAGACTGCCGCTTTGGTTAACAGATCTCTCTCCCCGTCGGATGAGAAAGACGATGTCAATCCTACAAGAACCCCCGCCGTGAAAAGGCGAGTCCGACATTTCAGTGCAGTTGGTGTTGGCTGCTTGCACGCGTGCACCCTTATGCATGTGGTGACGACATCACAACGACTGAATTATTTGTCTTATAATTACAACAGCCTAGGACCGGCATCGACATGAACGGCAACCCACTGCAGCCATGAGGAATCATCTGGCTAACTTCAACCATCACTTGCTTATGTGCGCAGCGTAATTACAGTTGAAAGCTCCACTCTCAGTGGTTGTTGGGCTGGAAACATCCAGTCTGTCGCTTCTCCTGTGATAAAACCTCAAACTATCCGCCGCGTTTCGCAAGTAACCAGAGGCGACCGGACGGGTCGTCCAGGGGCAATGTTTTCATTATTTCTTCACTCGAAAATCCGCCGGGTTTTCGAGTTTCGATCTTAGATACCCCGTTAATTAATGGTATAAACATTCCTCCCTCACACAATATCCGTCCTCGCGATGACAGCAGCAGCCCCCGCACCGCTGCCGCACCGGCGCAGCACCCCCAGCCTCCCGACACGCTCACACACCCCATCATCATGCGAGCGATAATAATTGTTATGTCGACAGCCTGACGACGACCAAGTCGGCCCCGCCGTGGCACGTAACGAGGAATAGAGGCCGCCAGTATATACAGAAACTACCCTGTAGCACGCCCGGGCCACCTCCGACACTTTCACTTCAACTTGCAGTGACAGAGAAAAAGTCGCTGGTGTTGTCCAGCCCGGCCGGGGTCGACTGTCGGTTTGCAGTCGGCGATCGCCCGGCTGCAGCAATAATAAGCCGACAACTCCCAGCAACTGCTGCCCGCGATACACCTCTCCGCGCCAGATATCTGCGAGCTTGAGGTTGAGGGACACCGACGGTAGAAGCAGAAGGGGGGGGGGCATCGGCACCAGGGGGCGATGGTGCGCCGCTAACGGGCAGCGCAAACGGCAAGCGCGGCCGCCATGCTGCTGGCGCGCCGCCGTCGCCCGCCGACACGGCCGCGGCAGTCGACGGCGTTGCGGTGGCTGCTCGCCGCCGTGGCCGCTCTGTGGCTTTACACGCTGGCGGGTCGGCGGCCGCTTGTGAGCGAGTGCGCCCCGCCACCGTTCTTCCACGGCTATAACGTGGAGCGCTACTCCAGCCAGCCAGGTAAGCATTGCACACTGTCCCAAACCCATCGCCTTCACCGACTCATCCGCATCACGGGGCGGCAATGATTGCCGCCATGTACTGTCGTATCAATGAGCTGGCGATGGAGCCGAGCCGGCTTCTCCATCATATGGCGCTCAGCAGTGGGCAAGGAAGGCCACGGTTATGCTAACCCCCCCCCCCCCCCCCCCCCTCCGTTTTGGCATGTAGCTCAAGCACCGGACCGCTTCACGCTGGTGCTGAACACCTTCCGACGAGAGGACCTCGCCAAGCAGGCGGTGGACTTCTACAGCGGCTGCGGCGCGGTACACTCTATCCGCGTGGTGCGTGGGCTCTGCAGGGAAGCACAGGCAGTCAATATACAGGGTGGGGGCTGCATGGGGAGGCTGCCGTGGAGGGGGCACTGCCCACGCACGCGCAGTTGCTGGCAGCGCTGATGCCGGAGCTGTATGTCAAATATTGGCGCAGATATGGTGCGAGGAGCATGCGCCGCCGGAGGACAGGGCTGCCTCGCCCGGCGAGCCACCCCTGCGCTACGACGTCATGCGCAACTGCAGCTTGAATAACCGCTTCCTGCCCATCCCGGGTACGAGGCTGCCACCAGGGCGAGGTCTCACGCTCCCCACCGCCATCGGCACTCCTCCATTCCATGCTATGCTCTAAGCCCCCCCCCTCCCCCCCCCCCCCCCCCCTGCCCCTGCCTCACCCACCCACCTGCCTATCCGTCCCCTCCCTTGCGAGTATAGACATTGAGACCGAGGCTATCCTCAGCATTGATGACGACATCCGCATTCCATGTGAGGACCTCGAGAAGGCCTTCCAGGTGACCAACCCCCCCCCCCCCCTTTCCCCCTGCCCCCCTGCGCGCTTCTCGCAACCGATCCTGAGCATCCCTCACATGCCATTGATTACGCGGATGTCCTGCATGCCTGGCGATCGCCCTGTGGTGGCTCGCAGGCGTGGCGCAGCTCGCCGCGCACCATCGTTGGCTTCTTCCCCCGACTGCACCTGGAGCACCCCGACTGCAGGTCTGCACCCCAGCGGGCCCAGCTGCGGCGGGCTATCATAGGCTGGCCTCAGCACCGGCCGCAGGCAGCTGAGCACTGCACCGCGCACGCCCGTGGCAGGTTCAGCTACCTGCGCACCTTTGACACACTGGCGATGCGGCGCGCGTACAGCATCGTGCTCACCAAGGCGGCCTTCCTTCACCGAGGTGACACAGCCAGCTGGCTATAGGCTATCACTGACCGCCTGCCCCCGCGTGCTGCACACCAGTCGCCCCAACTCTGACGCCCCCTCCCCCTCAACGCCTTCCACAATCCGGCGCTCGCAGACTACCTGGCGCACTACTCCTACGGCATCCCAGCCAGCGTGCGGCATTACATCGAGGAGCAAAGGTCCGCGCCCCCCCCCCCCCCCCCCCCCCCCGGCATTGTGCCACAGTGCCACTTTGCCAAACCAGCAGCACCATGTCTGGGTGCACGCTAGAGCGTGCAAGCACTCACTTCTGGGTGACCTCTTGATGCGAATCAAGGCTGCAACGCGCCTGCAAGCGGCGTTGAGCTTGCACCAGGGCGCGTCGCGGCAGTGATTACAAGGCGGAATACATAGCAGTACGGGTGGCGACGCACCCATAGGAACCCTTACTGGTTATGAGCCTCAACCGATAAAAACATTCGCCATTGCTTCGTCTAGATCTGGACTCTGGCAGGCGGGCAGGCTCGTACGAGGCTGGGAGGGTGATCCGGTTACTTGGCTATGGTGTGAAGCACGCACTGGTAACAACTAGGGTTTGAGGCTTTTACCCCTGGAATACATATTTACAGGGATGCTGAGCTAGTTCACTACTTTCTTGGAGCCTTTCGATATTTGCCCGAGAAAGGTTAGGTCAAGTATAGGGCTAGGGAGTTATGGGTTTTAAGCCCTTAATAAAACGACTCCGACCGATATGATCCTTTCTTGAACAAGCTGCATGATATGATACTGCCTGGGGGAGAATTGTCGTAGGGAAAAAAACTCCAGTGCGAGTTTGCCCGCCTCTCCACACCCTCTGGGTGGGGTTGCTGGGCAGAATATCTCGGGTTCGGGTAACATCGCTGTGATTCCCTAATCTAGCTAATAGGTTTTGGCCCTTCAAACTGCCTTATTTCTCGGACTGCTTTAGGTGACCATACAGAGCACTCAGAACTGTGCAGATTCCGACAAACATCACCCGAAACGGACGACATTAGATTAAGCAATGGGCGGAAACCCCAAGTGCTCGGAGCAGCCCTCCAGCCTCGTATTCGCAGAGTCTGTATTACCGCATCGGCACGCTCGATAGTTCGATAGTATTTTCAAAGAGCACCGCCTCACCCAGAGGCAGCGATGTCTTGAGAGTCACTAGAAATGGCACTCCGTTAGCATGAGAGGAGTGACGGAGTGGCAGTGATCACTTCGCTCTCCGTCTCGATACAAATTGTCACTCACTTTGGCGCTGGCGTGGTGGTGGCGGGCAGGAACTGCGAGGACCTGGCAATGCAGTTTGCAGTGGCGATCGCGACGGGGCTGCCGCCGCGGGCGGTGCACAGCGCCAGGTGAGGCCCTTTTTTTTGGGGGGGGGGGGGGGGGGGGGGGGGGGGGGGTGGCGGCGGATCGGTTGCTCTCATCGCGCTATACATTGCAGCAACGGCCCACGTTGGCGGCAGCGGGTGCGGCCATAAGAACGGGAAGGAGGCAGTGCCGCCGCGGGCTGAATGGCCCGGGCTCGCGGGGCAGGAGAGCGAATGGGGGCCCCACCCCTTGCCCCCCCCCCCCCCCCTCCCCCCCTCCCTCCCCAAGTGCTGTCCCCTCCCCCGCCCTCCCTCCTCTTCCGAGTGGGCGGGTGGGCGGGCTGTCCGGGCCTAGAGCGAGCCCTAGTTCAGAGTGTTCGGTCATCCGGGCGGCTACAGGAAGTAGTCGGGCGTGCGGCGGGTGACCTCGGGCTCCCCTCGCCGCGGCGCGGGCTCAAACTGGTGGAACTTCTCCTGCATGTTCTCGTCGATCTCCATGACGGCGGCCTGGTTGCCGCAGCGGTAGCAGTAGTTGGGCGCGCTGAAGATGGTGACGACGTTCTTGTCGTGGCACCAGTTGTAGCCCTCCATGACGAGCTGGTGCGCGCGCGCAACAAGCTTGAGCCCGTTGGTGTAGTTGAACTGCTCGCTGATGTCCTGGCCAAAGGTGTAGCCGGCGCCGCGCGGCGAGATGCCCCAGCCGTAGCGGTCGTCGGGGTCGCTCCACAGCAGGTCGCACATGGGGCCCTCGTGGGGCACCTCCTGCACGCGGTCCAGGCTGCGGACCTGGTCCAGCGTCTCCAGGGTGGGGCTGAGCCCGCCGTGGAGGCAAAACACCTCGTTCTCGACCAGCGCCGTGAGCGGCAGGTAGTCGAAGAGGTCGGTGAAGTACTGCCAGACCTTGGCGTTGCCATACTTGCGCAGGCACTCGTCGTAGAAGCCGTACACCTGCGTGATCTGCCGGCTCTCGTGGTTGCCGCGCAGGATGGTGATGCGGTCCTTGTGGCGCACCTTGAGCGCGACCAGCAGGGTGACCGTCTCCACGCTGTGGTAGCCGCGGTCCACGTAGTCGCCCATGAAGAGGTAGTTGGTGTCGGGGAAGGGGCCCGCGATCTTGAACAGCTCCAGCAGGTCGTGGAACTGCCCGTGCACGTCGCCGCACACCGTCACGGGGCACCGCACCGGCTGCACGTTGTTCTCCTCCATCAGGATCTCCCTCGCCTACAGGGATGGGGATGGGAGTGGCAGCCACAGAGGGCGTTTAGTTCAACGCCCCCCCCCCTGACCATCCGCCCAGCACCCGCTCCCTTGGCTCCCAGGCGCTCTCCCCCCCTAACTCCTTGAATGCCTAAGGCGCCGTGCGCCCCCCCCCCCCCCCCCCCCCCCCACAAGGGGGCAGGCCCGTGGATGCGGGAATCGACCGGCCTGCCCTAGATTTACCCTAGCCAGGTTTGGGCAGCAGTATGGCCGGTCGCTCTCTTTCGCCCCGATCCAGCGCGCCATGCAGAGCTGGCCCAAGGTTTCTGGCCGACATAGGCGGGTCCGCAGCAGTATACGGCCAATGGGTTGCGGTCTCGGGGCGAGGCCCGGGCGCGCGGCTGCCGCTATGGACTGCGGGACGGTGGATCTAGTGACGGGGCAGCTACCCGACGCGCGCGGCTGGCCCCAAAACCCAGCCCGCCGAGGAAAGTAGGGGTTTCGGGGTGCTGCGCGACGCCCCTCCCAGCGCTTGCGACCCGGCCTCCCGGACCCACCGCCATCACCGCGCCTGCCACGCCTCACCGATCTCGCCGATAACGTGGCACGGGGGATGCATTTGCCTGCTCGTGGCGGGAGGGATCGGATAAGCCGCTTGCTGCTGCGCGAGGCCATCAGAACGCGCAACTATGCTGGCGGTAAACCCCATGTAGGGCTTGTCCTCCCCCCCCCACCCGGCCACGCTCTCCTCCCACCCCCTTCCCCGCCCCAAGGCCGCCCCCCAAGCCGCCGGCAACCCGGTTCGCGGCCGCACCTTGTCGCATAGCTGCTTGACCTGGGGCTCCGCCAGCGGAGTGCAGCTCATCAGCGACTCTATCCACGTATCCAGCATGTCGATGTTGCTGCCGTCGGCCGCCATCTTTTCGGCGGCTGCGCTGGACGGCGGCGGCAAGCGTGCGGTGGGGAGGCAAAGGGCTGCGCCGGGCTCGGGGGGTGAGAGAGGTGGAGGGTGTCTGCGGGGCTGCAGGCAGCTGGGCCGGGGGCCGGTGACCGGCGCTTAATGGCTATACAGGGGTACGCTTGTAGATGCAGCGCCCAGTGGGGCGTAGCAAGTCCGCTCCAGATCCTCGCGGCTACCTGTACCGCTGATACGGTGTCGCGGCGTGTGCGGTGAGGGTGGTTCGGTCTCGAGGCGGATGCGCGGGGCAATCACGCGCGCGCGCTCGGGCGGTTGCTGCTATTGATGTGCTGGGTATTAGGATTATTACTGTGAGCAGCAGAGGGCGATATCAGGATGGAATCACCAAAAAAGCAGGACAAGCAGAAATGTCATCCGGCATACTACTATCCCTGGTATCATCAGGCATGTTGTACCGGTACCTGTTAAGCAGGTAGCCACTACGGGCAGGGGTTAATCCTTACCCCTGCTTAGGGCACAGGTAGGGCGGACCCGTAGTTCGCGCAGGATAGCGGAAATGCTGCGCGCGGACCTGGCGGGGCAGTGCCTGTAATCCTTAGCTGTCGCCTGGCATCGGCCGCTGAGATGGTGACAGATCAAACGAGTAGTATATAAGGATCAAACCTTTGCCTTTTATTTTGGTGATTTCCGATATCGCCTTCTGCTGCTAGCTCATGTAATTTTATATAAGGATCAAACGTATACAAAAATATGGTCACTATTATGACATAATCTTGCGCTTTTTATATATCGCGAAAATAATGAAGGGGGCGTCACCATATAGATTCGTCGAATTCAGGCTTGGCACAGCGGAGTAATCCTTCGACCACCATTCGTCCGTGGTAGAATAAGCAGGTGCGCGCTATATCTGTATATACAATGTATAGCAGGTAAGGATTAAATATATACGACGAGTAGGCGGTGATGTAGTGCGGGCTACGGGGCTACCAGTACCCTGTACCCGTACGCGGTCGTGCGGATCAGCACGCACGGGTAGTCGTAAAGGATTATTTCTCCGCCTAACAATAAAAAGATCGGCTGATGCCGATGCCTAGGCGCGATGCGTCGCAGGATTCAGGCAGGCCAGGGCTCCCTGTCCAACCATGAAGCAACTTCTTTATTATTCAGCACCTTATCCTTTCGTCGCACGCGAGTGGATCGCTCTACCTGGTGCCTATATCGCTCCCTGTTTATTTGGCATTACAAAGGCTAGCGGATATCCACTCGCATCAATGCTATATGGCAATTTCGTTGCACGTACTGCAATAAGTAACAAGTCATCTGCAATAACAACGAACCTGCGACGACCGCACCAATCACTGGCCAATTATGAGCTTATACCTTCTCCACACGGTTTGATATAGCACCCCACTTGCAGGGATGACGGGTCTACTAGTCGTACCGACAGAGCGGAGCGATGGGAGCGTGACCGACCCAATGTGTTTCTGGCATGGCACTAAAATTGTTTGCCGAGTCGACGTGATCATAATACTTGCGTGACCCGCTTGTCCTCGTTGCCGTGACGACACGGCAGGAAACGAGACCTCGGCGCGGGCCTTCGGAAGCAAGTCGCGGGCATCAGCTCGGCGGCGGGCCATGACAAGGTCGGGCCACTGCCGCCCACGGCGGTGCACTCCCTGACTCTGCCCCCTTCCCCGCCCTCAATTGACGTGCCGGGTGGCGCTGATTTGTCATTTTTGGGCGCGGTGTGATGTGCAGCGGCGCTCCGAGTGCCTAGATCGCTTCGTGGAGCTGTTTGGGCGGGGGATGCCGCTGGTCACCCGCACCCTTAAGGAGGACGAGGAGGGCTTCCGGATGTCGTTCTACGCAGTCTTCGGGTTCTTGCTCCGATAGCGGCCATGCTAAAACAGCACCCCGTGTATAGTCGACATATCAACGGCCATCCAGCGCCATCGTGTCGCACGACGGGCATCCATTGCTGTGGTGCTGTGTGAATGCTCTGAATTTTCAATTTCGACTTGGCCTTCTGAAGTCGACGTGCAGCGGGCCTAGCCGACCCTATCTTCATGAAGCAGGCTCACGAAGTCGGGCCATGAGACGGCTTGCCTGCGGCAAGCCAAGGATTGAGGGTAACCGCACCGGGGTAAAGCTACCAGGAGCGGATGCAGGACGACCACACCCCTGCACCGCCACCCGGAGGGCCGGGGGGCGGTCGCGAGGGCGGCACCACTCTCTCTTAGGTTTAGGGACTTGGCCTTCAGAGGTCTGCATGCTACGGGCTATGGCCGACCCTATGCAGGTTCATGCAGCCGGGCCGTAAGACAACTGGCCTGTGGACACTATCTGGGGGGAATAAATTTCTATCAAACTTCAAATTGAAGGATCGAGTTCTGACAAGCTTCCGGATGTGGCGTCGGTGCTCCTGTGGGCGGAAGCTCTTGCGCTTCGGCCATGACATTAAGTTGATGTGTCGTTTTAGGTGCCCCCCCCCCCCCCCCCCCCCCCCACCCCACCCCCTTATTGAGCGATTTTTTTCTTCTCCTGTTGCATCTAGATATGCTGCAAAGTACGGTGAAAACCACTACAAAAGATGCAATTGGGCTGTGGGATCACTGCTGGTGATTTCCAGCTAGTGCACATTGGCCGGCAAGCTATTGTCAATATGAGCACAAGAGAGAACAATTATGAAGACGAGGACAGTTATGAAGAAAACCCACATGACTACAGGCTGGAAGTGTTGATTAACCCCTTGCCTCCTTCCCGGCGGGAGAAGCCTACCATACTTTGGATTTGTAATGATGGATGAATGCTACGATGTCACGGTCGCATATTCTCTCGCACGCTACGCTTGGCTGTGCTGCGCGTGCTCGCCTGCTGGCTGCTGCTGCGGTGCTGCTCTCTCCGCGCGCATGGCCGTCAATCATGCTTTGCTGCGCCTGCCTTTCTGCTCCGATATTGTCACGCCCCCGAACGAGCTCCTCTGCCTGTGCACATTGTGCATACATGCAACACAATTCTCCACTTCATGGTCAAGGCCTCGTCCATAACGCCAGGCTCATGATCTGTGCCATCAAAGGAGGCACATAGAGGCACCTCACCACGCCGTTGTCTTGGCCTCAAACTCGACGGGAGTGCGACAATCCAGCTTAGCCCTAGCGACTATGAGGCCATAGAAAGGGCGGTCTTCACCGGATGGCTGCATGCCACAAACTAAGTTGCACACGTGCCAAATTATGCCCAGCAATACACACATCACACTCGACGACGACCAACCTGCGATTCTGCTTCTCAGCCAACGGCCCCTCGACAAGCGTGCCGTTTGAATTCACTTGGGTAGGCTTTATTTTCGATGGGGGCAAGACACTGCATGACCGTCAACATAACCTCTGAGCGTGTCGCCATCGAGCCGAACTCCGTCACCCTCCATGACGGCTTGAAATGTTGGACGTTGTCGATGTTGACGCTCACGCATACTGACAGACGGCCGCCAATCAGTCTCAAGGGCATGGCTGGCTTTTGTGAAGGTGGCTGTTGTGATGCCCACTCGCGGCCGCAGCCAGGGTCTGCGACGGGGTTGTCGAATAGAGTCTATAAACCGACGTGGGGCCGTCAAGGATAGCGCGCATACAGCGATGAGGCCAGGCGAGGCCGTACGTGTCGCTACGGATTCTCCAGTAAAGTAATAAGTACTGTTCGGATTCAGCATATTGTTTTCGGGATATTCGGTGACCCCCCTTCCCCTTTTCCGACGCGCAGCTGAAACGACACATCTACAGGTAGTTGCCGTGGCCGCCTTAATAATCCTCAATGCTTCCTACCGCTGAGTGCTGGCGCATTGATGCCAATGAGACGCTGCGCTATGGCTACCGAAGACATTTTTAAAAAGCGATTGTTGTAAAGAGCTGGGGAATCCATTCGTGTTCATAGTCCGACTACACACGAGCCCGCCCCGAAGATCAACCGGAGGGCCGCCCAACAGGTGCACCCCGATCCCGCCCGCCGCACGTGGTCGACAGGAAGACACACTCAGTCGGCCACCAGCTTCTGCGCGCCCAGCTTCTGCGCGCCCAGCTTCATGGGCTTGGACTTGGGCGGCCGCGCGGCGCGGGGCTTGGGCTTGGTGGCGCCCATGCCGAGGTCGGCGAACGGGTCGCCCCCCGCCGCGGCCGCGCCGCTGCCGCTGTTCGCCGGCTCGAGGCTGCTCAGATCACCCAGCCTGTCAGCGGGGAGAAATCGCAGTGAGCGACCCACAAGAAGAGGCACTCTTCACGGGCAAGAGGAGGCTCCCCTCGGCGGGAAACCGCAGCACCGGGTGATCGCAATGAGGCGCATGGACATGTCGCCGAGCTAGAGGTACCAGTATATTTCGGATGCTGCATCCGGCCAAGACCGCACTCAACGGTAGCTACAATGACCCATCTCCTAGAGGGGAGCCCCGGCTCGGTGCGAAAGCACATTCCTCTATTAGTGCCGAGACACGTGGATCCAAGACGTCGTCATGGCGTGCACGGATCAGCATAGGCAGGGTGCATATCACGGCGAGTCGTGTACGGGGAGCGCACAGGTCTGCGTGCGGCGTGGGCTTGCGCGCGGCCGGCTTGCTGCCGCCCGTCTTGAGGCGCGCCATGCGCTCCCGCGCCGCCTTCTCCGCCCCGTCCTCCTCCTCAAGACCCTGCCCGGCAGGGAGCAGCGGCGCGGCGCTGAGTTCACGGGCGACGGCGGCACGTACAAGACCCCATGGCACGTTGCTCTGATGTTCCCGGGGTGGCATGCGGCTCGTAGGAATGTTCGCGATGCGGGTGCCGGCGCAGCAGTAAGGACACGGCGAATAAGAATCCCATGTTAGGAGGCGTGCCTGCCAGTGGCACACAGCGGCCTGAAAAAGGCTGCCGATGCACCCCATAAGGCCGTGCTGGGCGCGAGCGCTGAGAATATTGCGGGAACGACCCTGAGCATCGTCGTGCTGAGGCCCCCTTTAGAGACTCGCAAAGGCTAGCGAGAGGCCAATGCTGCGGCTGCTGACCCATCGCTGTCATGCAGCGCTGTCCAGATAGAGCGCCCGGTCAGCATTTTGTATTCCACCTTTTTGTAAATAATTTTTTTCCTACTGCAGTGTGTCCACAAACACACTGAGAGGTCCGATGGGGATGAGGCTGCAGCGGCACTGCGGGTGCCGCCGCACCTGTAACAACCCCTATCATGATGATTCGCAAACTTGGCTTGCATGCAACCTATATTAACATCCCTCTATAATTTTGTGGACATTTGACCTCTGGCAGGCAGGGCGGGTTGATGTTCGCAGTGGTCTGCTTATTACCACGTTGGCGCCCTTAGAGACACAAGCGAGGCAGGTGACTTGCAGGAGGCGTCACGTGCAGAGAAGGTTGGGGGTGTTGGTGGGGGGGGGGGGGGGGGGCACCAGCAGGTCCTCGTCGTCGTCCCCCCAGCCGTCCGCGTCGTCCGCGGGCGCGGAGGAGGTGTGCGACGCGACGGAGGTGGGGTGCGCGGGCGGCGCGCCGCTGGGCGGCGGCGGCCCGCTGGCGAAGCTGCCGGAGGCCGCCGCGGGCGGGGCGCAGGTGGAGGTGTCCAGGGTGCCTTGGCCCGCCTTGGCCGCGGCCTCCGACCCCTGCGGCCGGCCAACACCACCGCAGCACCACGCCTGAGCCCCCGCAGCATGTCGCGCCTCCCCCCAGCTAGCATCGCCCCATTCAATTAAGTCCCTGGAGCGACATCAAATGAGCGCATTCCCAGCTTGGCGGAGTAGGGATGTCCGCACGGCTTTCGTGGGGCATGACGGGGTGTTTCTCACACCAGGATGCTCTTAATGTCTACGCGGGGATGGGCCGGGAAACGGTAGTGGATAGCAACCCGGAAGCGCGGCCAGGCAAAGCAAAGTAGAGCACGAGGAACAGCTGCCGCACGAAATTGAAGGCATGCGTGTGTTTGTTGGGTGGGTGGGGGGGGGGGGTGGGGGGGGGCACAGCGCACCTTCCCTCCCACAAAGGAGGCCGCCCAGGACAGGTAGCCGCTGCCCGCGGAGCCCATCCCTTCTCCGTCCGCCTTGTCGGCGCTGGCGCTGCGCGAATGCGCGGCGCTGCCCGGCTTGGAGGCTGCGCGCCGGATGAATCGGCATGGGTTCCCGGCGGTCAACCGGAATTCCAATGTAATACCCAGTTTGAATCAGATACGGCTCACAGCATGCGAATGGAAATTCAAGTCATTGCAGGCCATCAAACTCATAACAATGGGTGCCGATGCTATAAAAAACCCCAGCGAATAAAAGCCTGCCAGAGGTCGAATGCAGACGAAACTCTAGCGGAACCATAACGAACAATCTTATAGGTAGCACGCAGCAAGCCCGGTATGCGGGGTTATGGTAAGGGTTCTTATTATAAAGGGTTCTTGTAAGGGTGGACACTCTAGCGGAACCATAGCGAATGATCTTATAGGTAGCACGCAAGCTTTATTTGAGGTGTTACAGTAAGGTTCTTAGTATAAAGGGTTCTTGTAAGGGAACCCTTTATACTAAGGGTTCCCTTAGTATAAATAACTATACTAAGGGAACCCTTAGTATAATTAGAATAATTATTCTAATTATACTAAGAATAATTAGATTATTCGCTTTGGTTGCGCAACCAAAGCGAATAATCTAATGGGCAACACACAAGCCCGGTATGAGGGGTTACAAGGAGGGGTATTATACGGGTTCTTATAAGAAGTTGTTATTGCAAAGGGTTCCTATGAGGAAAGGAATTCTAGCGAAACCATAGCAAAGTCTTTTTAGCTAGCACGCAAGGCCAACATAAGGGGTTACACTAGGGGTTCTTATCATAAACGGTTCTTAAAAGGGAAGAAACCATAGCGAAACCAAACCAAATAATCTTATAGGTAGCACGCAGCAAGCCCGATATGAGAGGTTGCAGTAAAAGTTCTTATTATAAAGGGTTCTTCTAAGGGAAGAAACTCTAACGGAACCATAGCGAGTAGTCTATCTAGCTAGCACGCAATCCCATATGAGGGGTTATAGTAAGGGGTTATTAGAAAGGGTTTTCATAATGTAAGATACGATAGCGAATAATCTTATGGGTAGCACGCAATCCCGATATGAGGGGTTATAATAAGGCTAGTTCTTATTAGAAAGGGTTTTCATAATGCAGTAAGAAACCATAGTGAATAATTTTCGGCTAAAGGCCGATATGAGGGGTCATAATGAGGGTTGCTATAGGGACGCCGGCTTCCCTGGGTATATAATAGTACAGACTCCCTGGCGACATTAGCAAGGACATGAGGCGGGCGTGGTGGCCCACCCCCCGGGGCTGGGTTGGCTGCCGCCGACGCCGCGGCGGCATCGTCACGCTTGTCCAGCTCCGACACATGCTTCTTCAGCGTCCTGGTGTAGGTGTCCATGCACTGCAGCGCCGCCTTGCGCACATCCTGGCCAGGGAGGACAGCGCAAGGGAGGAAAAGAAAGGGGGGACGGGGGCAGTGAGGACACGGACAGCCGGTTGAGGGTGGACCCAATGAGGCGATCTGCTGCACAAGTCAGACAGCAAGTCTGGGCGCAAGAGAGCGATCGAAGACCGGAGTCACAGCCCAGTCCCGCGGTCTGCAGCTGATAGCCGCAATGAGTGGGCGGCCCCGGAAAAGGGGGGGGGGGGGGGGGACCTTGATGGGGTCCACAACAAAGGGGGCGACCGAGGGCAGGATGCGCTGCGCCGCCTCCTCGGGGCCGTGCTTGTCGGCCGTGGCCACCAGGGCCTGCACGCCACCAGGCAGCCGCACCGAGTGTCCTCAGCCGCAGGGAAGGAGCACCCATTGCACCGACCGACTTCGCCTGGGTAGAAAAAATTGGCGGGTCAGACACGGGGCATGGGGGGCCGAGGGGCGCCCACCTTGAGCGCCGCCACGCGCGCCGGCGGGAAGGTGTCCTTCAGCGCGCGGGTGAAGGCGTTGAGCAGGACGCGCTTGCAGGCGGCGTCGCCCAGGTGCTTGGCGATGTTGCCGAGCAGGACGGTGGTGTTGGCGCGGATGCCGGGCTTCTCGTCCACCTGCGGCACCGGTCCAGAAGCCGCCGAGCCCGGGGACATGCACACCCGCCATTTGAGTAACTGTCCGCATCCGCATCCACATTTAAATAGTCCCTGGCTGGATCCCGGGAGCCCCCCCCCCCCCCCCCCCCCCCCCGCCCTTCCCCCCCGCCATCGCACCTGCAGCTTGGCCAGGTACTTGAGCAGCGAGTTGTTGAGCGTGCGCTGCGTGAGCTTGGGCGCCAGCGTGAGCATGGAGCGCAGCGTCAGCTCCCGCAGGTACTCGTTGCTGTCGGTGAAGCCCTTGGCCACCTCGGGGAAGATCTGGTCCTCGCACACCTTCTCCGTCAGGTGCGGCCCAAACAGCTCAATGTTCTCCAGCAGCGACTTGCGGATGGCGCGCTCCTGCACGGCGGCCAGGCAGCGCGAGCCTGAGCGAGCTCAAAGATACACCAGCGGCAAGTTGTCCGCTGCCATCAGAGAAAAGCCGAGGCGCTGGGAGGGTAGGTGTAGCGCAGCACGCATGCTGCTGCATTGCGGGAACGCCATACATGGCGACCCCGCCCCTTTGCTTGCCGTTGCCGGGCATGGGCGCAGAGTTGGGCAGTCAGCCCTAGAAAACCCTAATATACAACACCCTGGATGGAAAGTGAAGCCCTATCTCAGATGACGATGAAATTGGGAACCCTAACCCATCGTATCAGGACAGATGGATAAAAAAAGCTAACAAAGCCGAATCCCCAGCCCAAATCCAATATCCTGAAGTTCAGCCGATAGCACGGGCACCTCTGCAACATGCGGGTGCTTCACGTGTTTGGACCCATCTCTGGGTGCATCGCAATTGCAATGCACCTGCCATGGTCTCTTGCAATGGTGTCTGCAAATGTAAATGTGTACGTGGGCTGTTTGATCAAACTTCAGCTGGTCTGCTGACCACTACCAACCCAATATGCCCGAAACTGAGGGGCCGAGACATTATAAGTTGGGTTTTTTGTCGTTCTTGAGCCTAAAACAAAACATAGTTCGGGTTTTTGAAACCCTAGTTAGGGCCGGCTGCGCAACAGAGGGTAGCGAGGCGCGGCGTCGCACCTGGGAGGTGAAGAGCCGGGTCACGATGGGGATGACGCGCGCCTGGAACTCCTCCGCCTCCAGCGTGTTGCCGATCTTCAGGACGGCGGACAGCGCGATGGGCGGCGCACCGCCATACTCCAGCGCCCGCTGCAGCATCGGCAGGAACTGGCGCCAGCGCGGCACAGCATGACTCAGCGCACTTCCGCACCCGAAGTGGAGGAATGCACAGGCGTATCGCGAGCCAAATGGCATCCGGATGCCGGAGAACAACCGACGCCACCTTGCCGTCCGCGTTACATCGCGGTACAAGCGTGCATGCGCCCCGTACATGTGTGGGGCGCGTGTCAGTCGGTGAGGGGAGCTGCACGCGGCAGGGCGCACCTTCTGCACGCACACCGGCTGCGGAAAGGACAGCAGGACATTGGGCAGCTTGCGGAAGTACTGGTCCTTCTCGGAGCTGTCCTTCACGGAGAGGTTCTCCAGGAATGCCACTGCCGTGCGCCGCCGGGGAAGGGGCACCGCGTCAGCCCCCCCCACATGTAGATGCAAGCGACCCAACATGGCGGTACACATATGCTTCGCAACACATGTGTACACACATGTACATATATGTATATATATACATACATATATACATATATACATATACATATATGTAAATATATATATATACATGTATCTGTATATATATACACATCTATGTATGTAGAGAGAGAGAGAGACAGAGAGAGCGAGAGAGAGGGGTCGACCCACAGGTACATGACATTCACATAAACATAAGCCTGGAGACACAGGTACATGTACATACGGATACGCATATGCAATAGACGATCTCTGCGTAGGCACGTGGGTAACATTACTACCCATCTTCAATGCAGCCACAGCTCCTGCAAGGGGAGGAGGCTCAGGCCAGCCACGGCACCGCCAAGCCGCACCCGACTTCACGAGGTCGTTGCGCAGGAAGCCCGCGTCGGAAACCAGCTTGGCAGGGTTCAGCCGGCGCGAGGGCTGGCTGCCCAGCAGCCTCTGGTAGTCCTGTGGCGACAGGGGCGGCGGCGGCGGCGTCAGGGGGCGTCAGCGGTCGCAGGTGCGGGGGTTTTTTGGGGGTGGCATCACTCAAATTGACCAAGTAGGGTCTCAATTATGAGTGATGAAGTGGAGGAGACCCGTTGGCGTCCGCCAGCTGCGTGCGCAAGCCGAGGAGGCAACCGGTTTAGGGTTTAGGGTTTTTAGGGAGGCGGCCAGTGCTGCCCCTGGCCGCCTCCTGCAATTTGGGAATGCTGGAAATAACTAACGGAAGCCACGCTGGGCGTGTGGAACCCCCCCCCCCCCCCCCCCCCCCGGAAAAAAACGGCACGACTGAGGATGGCGCGAGCCGAATAGATAATCACCATAACACGGGACAGCAATGCGGGTGACAGTGAACCGTCTAGGAACCGTCAGGTGCCGGCGGTTATAGGAACCGCGCGAATAAGAACCCGCCTTGCCTGCTAGAGGTCAAACGTAGACGAAACTATAGCGGGACTGTAGCAACTGTTTCCATAGGCTGCATGGTTGAGGCTTGCAATAAGGGTGCCTGTAGGTTTGCCGGCACCCGTATTCACCATCGGTATACAGCGGCGGGCGGTCACAAGCGGCTCCGCGCGCCCTTAGCTTCGACCCGGTATTGAGACCCTAGAACAGCTCTAAGCCTTGCGGCGGAGTTTCGCAGTCGTCCACGTTTGCACATCTCCGCCGTCTACACCAGTAGACGCCGCCAGGAGGCTGTGGCTATGCCACGCGTGCCCGCGCGGTGGGAACAACACCGCGGATGAGAAACCGCCGCACTACCTGGCAGAGGCCCATTCTAGGACCTTAAATGCATGTTGTGATTGATCACATGCCCGCCCAGTTCTAGGTTACAATAAGGGGTCTTATAGGTGCCTGGCCGGCTCGCTCAGCCAACATCAAATATACGGCTGTAATACTTCGGGGAACAAAATTAAGTGTAATATTTCAGGGGGCGAAAAAAAACCTGAGAGAACTGGCATGTTGTGATCGATCACATGCCCGGCCAGTTATAGGTTATTTTAAGGGGTCTTTTAGGCGCATCGCCGGCTTGCTCAGCCGACATCAAATGTACGGCGGTAGTACTTCTCGGAACATGGGCTGGCCCCCGGAGGTCAAACCCTGATGCAACACCGCCAAATCATCAAGCAACTGGCAAATTGCCAGGCACCCGACAATGGGGTGAGTGAACCCGTGTGGTGTTGTGGTCGGGCGGGCAGCTGGAGACGCGGTGCATCGGGGCAAATCGCCTATTTGTTTTCGGATTCCTTTTCATGACAGGTTTTGTGTGTGTGTGTGGGGGGGGGGGGGGGGGGGGGGGGGGGGCACCTGCAGCAGCCCCTCAGGCATGCACTTTGTGTTGCGCAGCTGCTCGATCTCCGTCAGCAGCGAGCCGGAGTACACCTCCTGCATGAGGCAGCCCAGCCCCCAGGCGTCCACTGCGTAGGGCGGCGCCGCGGCCACGGCGTCCCACTCCGCCTTGCCGACCTCCCCGGGGATGTACTGGCTCCCGATCTGCACGGCGCCCCCAACACGTGGCCGGTGCCATTATGACGCCGCGATGGACCTCAAAATTTGACACCAGCTGTACTGTACCCAGGAGCCGACTTGCATGCATCACCCCCCCCCCCCCCCCCCCTTCCCCCCTACCCAGCACCGGCAAGCAGCCCCTGCCCTACACTGTGCCACATAATTGTGTTCAAACGCATGAAAGCAGAGTCAGAGTGCACCAGCGCTTCCCGGGTAGAAAAATGGGGAGACGGGGGGAGACGCTCCGTGACACCATGTGCTGGTCGCCAAATGTGACGTGTACGTGTGTGTGTGTGTGTGTGTGTGTGCGTGTGTGTGTATGTTGGTGGGGGGGGGGGGGGGGGGGGGGGAGGTGTCACCAGGCCGGCGGCGGCCGCCAGGGGCGGGGGCCGCGTCGGCATCGCGTGCTCCGTCAGCAGGTCCAGCGCGTGCAGCTTCCAGTCCAGCGTGGGTGTGACCACCACCGCGGCTATGCACACGTTGCCGTGGATCTGCCGCAGCGCACGCGCCGCAGCGGGGCAAGCACCCCCTCAGCCCACCATGCCCTTGAGCGCACACCCCTCAAGCTACCCCCCAACCTGACCCACCACGACCTCCCAATCCCCCCTCCTCTCTCTCTCTCACTCTTCCAGTTGCTGCATCAGAGGGGCACCGGATACCCGCCAGGCCAGCGGGAGCGCGCACCATGCCGGCGTCAGAGTTGAGGAAGCTCACGGCGCCGGCCACGTGGTACAGACCCATGGCAAGGTACTGGCCCCTGGGGATGCGGGGTGGAAGAGAGCAGGTAGGAGGGGGGTGGAGGGAGCACAGGGCAGAGGCCATTCAGGGTGGGGCGCTGGCACAGGGTGAGAGGCCATGAGACTGGGGTCGGGGCGCGGGAGGGGGGTTGGGGGTTGGAGCTGTGGTTGGGGGAGGGTGGGGGCTGGATTGGGAGAGGCTGCCGCTCAGGGGCATACTGGGTGTTGCAAGGGTGGGGGGTGAGAGGTCGAGGCTTGATCCGAGGCTGAGGCTGAGGCTGAGGGTGAGGTGCGGCCGCGAGGTAGGTGGGGGGGGGGGGGGGGGGGGGGGGGCGCAAAGCCGCGCACCGCTGCGTTCCCTCCAGGTTCAGCTCCTCAATGACATGCAGCAGCGGCTTCACCGGCTCGGTCACCAGGTACACCACCACCTCGCCGCGCTCCTCCACCTCCACTGTGTCCTTGAACGCCAGAATGTTGGGGTGCCGCATCTGGCGCGCGGAGGGGGGGGGGGGGGGGGGGATTCAATCGCGTGAGTGTCACAATGTGCGTGCGGAGGAGTATGGCCGGCGGCCTACCTAGAGCATCCCGCAATGTATGCCTCAAACCAGGGTCGCATGCTAGCAATGGGGACTGTGGTTATAGTTCCGCTATAGTTCTGTCTGCATGTGACCTCTGGTTGGCAGAAAAGGATTTTATTTTCAGTGCTCTTCTTGCGCCGGCACTCGTGGAGCCGGATGGAGGGCGCTAGGTGGGCGGGCATGCTGGGGGCTGTACCGTCCTCAGGCGCTTCACGCCGTGCCTCGCGGACTCCAGCGCCGCGTCACCTTTGGGCGCGGCGAAGCGGAAGACGCTGACGGGGCTGCCGTCCTCGCGCAGCGTGGCGGGGGAGTGGCTCCAGCGGCCCCAGGCGGTGGGGTAGGGGCCGGCGGGGTCCAGGGTGAAGGGCAGGGCGGAGCCCACGCCCGCCATCTGCGCCAGGCGGGCGAACATGCTGGGACCCCTGCGCGGCCGCGACGGCGCCGGCAGCAGCAGCAGCAGCATATTAGACAGCGGCTAATTTTCCTGCTGTAGGCGTGAGACGAAGCGAAGGAGGCGGGCTTGGGGGATCACTGGAGTCATTGGGCAGCCGCTTGTCAGCATGCAGTGAGCGGATACGGTGCTGTGTTGACCTCGCCCCACGCAACGGGCCACATATGTATGAATATATATGTACCTATCACGCTATTTGGTTAGATAGCTATTGAGTAATGCTATGTGCCGGCTGCGCCCGAAAGGGTGAAGGGGGCAGGGTGGGGGGGGGGGGGGGGGGTGCCCTGCCGCACAAGCCTTATGTTTCACGTCCGCCATCGCCACAGCCGTACGACACGTGGCTCGCGCGACGGGTGACGCCCACCCCAAGACGCCGTAGTGGTCTTGGCAGACGCGTCGGTGGGCTGCGCCGCTGCCCGTACCCGTCGTCTGGACGGGTACTGCAATGGCGTCGTCGAGTCGGGGGGGGGGGGGGGGGGGGGGAAGGGCTGCCCGGTCGCCCAGTTGCCAGCAACCTCCCGCGCAGCGCTAGCCGCTGCCATACATCGCGGCATCATGCTGCCTTCGCGCCCTGCGTGGCCGCTTGTCCCTCGCGTGCGGCACTGCTGACCGGCCGGTTGCAGTCACGCGCCGGGGTGCAGTCGCGCGGGGGCAGGCAGGCGAATGACTCGCCTACCTCGTAGTCCCCCGCCCCCTCGGCGGAGGTCAGGGTTGCGGCGGGCGGCGCCTTCCTCACCTGAATTCGCGGCTTCGAGTCCGCGATGAGGGCCAGCTCCGGCGTGACAATGTTGCGGTGGCAGGCGAGTGCTGCGGTGCGCCGGTGTCCGGGTGTGCCACTGCTGGCGCAGGTCCTCCCTGCTGAGCCTCCCCTGCTGCCTCTGTCCCGAGTCCCGAGTCCCGACCGACGACCGCTCCGCGCCCGGCCGGTCCGCGCAGCAGAGGTTATTCTATGCGCCCTCCCGCGCCGCGCAGTAGATGCTCTACAGTAGAGGGTCGTACTGTAGTACATAGGAGCAACTCGGTACGGGTACGGTAGTACGGTCGTAGCTACTTCGCGCGCGCGGCGTGCTGCTCTACAGTATTATAATTAAATATGTAGATATCAAATAAAGTATTGAATAGCGACGACAAATTAAATATATAAACATGCTTTCTGCTGCTAGCTCATGTAAATATATTATAAATAAATATGTAGTGCTGACACAGCTACCCGTAGTGATTACATGTGCCAGACGCAACATTCAAGAAATCCACACAGAAATCCAGAAGGAAATCCAGAAGAAAATCCAGCTACGGGCCAACAGAGGCGGGAACCGCCATGGTAGCCACCAGGGTTGGGCTGCAGTCCACTTTCCAGTAAAGCAGGCTGCAGTGCAGTAATGAAGGCTGCATGCAGGCTGCAAATCTGCAGGCTGCAGGAAGGCTGTAGTGCAGGTTGCAGTGCAGGTTGCAGTCAACATGCTGCACGCTGCAGGAAGGCTGCAGTGCAGGCTGCAGTGCAGACTGCAGTAGCACTGAAACTGTTGATTATAGATAGGGAAGGGCGGAACAGAGAAGGGCACATATGTGGGGCACTGCAGCCCCTTTTAGGGAAGTACTGTAGGCTGCAGTGCAGTAGCTTAACTGCAGGCTGCAGTTTCTGCAGTCTGCAGTGCAGTAGATACTGCAGCCCAACCCTGGTAGCCACCGAGCAGGCATCGCCACCAGTCAGCCGCCGCTCCACGCAGTGCTATGTCCGAACGTGTGAATTACAGGAAAAAGCCAGTATTTAAATACAGTATATTTAAATGGTGGGCTGAAAAGCGAGTAGTGTACTAGTATGTACTCATGCCGAAAAAATACAATACAACCCACCCGCGGCCTTGGTAGACCCGACGACCGTTCTCGGCCCTTTGAATCACGAGCCCTCCCTCCGCCTCCACCCCCGGCTGGGGATGGGGGCAGGGCCCGTGCACGGGTGGCACCTTGGTAGCCTTGGCCCCGCCCGTGATGATACCACTGCCGCGCAGGAGCAGCGCTAGCTGGACACCGCCGTCTTATGTCCTCATAAATTATTATTGCTGGTCCGGTCAACTCCCCGTTCGTTGTACGTTGGGCACCCTCTCCCTTCATGTCTTGCTTGTCTGCGCCTCCACCTCACATTCGGCTTAGTGCCGCTATTGGAGTGGCCCGGGATGTTGTGTTGGGGACGAGGGAGTTCTATACGTTTGGCGGAAGGGGACGCGACCGAGCTGGCGGCGGATTTGGCGATGGGAGGCCCGCGTCTGGTAACCACCCGTGGCGCCTTGTTCTGGGTTGAAATTCCCGTCCCCCCACTGTTTCCGCTGCTCCTTGCTGCAAGACCTCTTCGAAGCTCCTTACCTGTCGGCGCCTCCACCCCACATTTGGCCTCTTGCCGATATAGGAGTGGCATGGGATTGTGTATGTGCCAGGGAGAGCGTCCTTGCTGCGTGGAGCGAGAGGTGGCAGGTGGCGATGCCTGGTCGGCGGTGGCTGACATGGTGGGTCCCGTCTAGGGTGAATACGGTTGCCTGCTGGACTTCTGGACTTTTACTATATGGAATTCTTGAATGTTGCAGCTAGTTGCACATGTAGCAATGAATTCATATATTCAAATACCTCAATGTACCTCCAAGGTCGCCTGCCCTGTTGGTTCACCCGGCTCTTCGCCTCTGCCAGGTTTTGTGGCCTCTGTCAAGAAGCTAGGCAAGGGCGGGGGCCCGGACGTTCGGCATGTGGCAGTCGGGAAGGCGGAGCGGAGCGAGCGGTGGTGGACAACATGAAGGAGGCGTATATATCGGTGCATGCGCCGTCTTAGATCGGCGTCGGCATCTCCGCATGGGACTCCGTGCGCATCCGCGGTGTCCGCCTCATTGCCGAGAAGCGTTTGACCCGCGCGCCGTCATCGTCCACACTGACCTTCGCACCGCTTACATCAACGAGGCGTGGCGCCCCACCATCATGTAACACTACATCGATTGCTCTCCTCTCCAACCCGTCATCTCTACGCTCATGGCCTCCCTCTCCACGATCCGTTTCTACTCGTAGACCATCGGTCCGGGGCCCTCTGATGCGGTTGGAGGGCACCGTGCAATATGGCGCGCCGGTGGCCACGACATTCTTCTGCGTCGCCATTCATCCCCAGGTGGAGGAGTGCGACACCACGCTGGAGATCACAAGCGGGCGCGGAGCGCGCTTCAACTACGCCGACGATAAAAAGTTGGTGGGCCTGCCGGACGAGCACGTTTGGCCGGCCGTTCACGCCTTCCGCACGTACACCAAGGCGCTTGAGGCGCGCTTCGACAATGTAGATGCACGCATATACAGCGCAGACATGGAGGCCGCGCGGTGTGAGGCCCCGGCCGGCGCCGACATATCGTGCACGTGGCCCCAGCTGGATGGCCACCACGGGATCCAGGTCCTCAACGTGCCGCTCGGATCGCCATGGTATGTTTGCGGGCCTACATATGCGCGGCAAGGCGGAGGAGCTACACGAGGTGGTGGACGCCAGCCTGAGCAAGTTCCTATCCGCCAAGCCCAACAATCGGTACACCCACGCCCCGCATCACCTCGCATGGGCCCTGCTCAAGCATTGCATGAACACATGGCAGGGTATTGGGTCCGCAACTGCCTCCCGTCCGAGGTGGAGACCTTTGCGAAGCCGGTGGATGCCACCGGCCTCGCTACTGCGGTTGAGCGGGTGCTAGGGGTATATTTTAACCCCTCCACGCACGGCATCGGCACCAATCCGGTGGTCACCGATTTCCAGCCGGAGCTTTTGCACGACCCTGAACCCACGGCAGCGGAGGCGGTTAATTTAAGCGAGGATGCAGTGGCTAGGGCGCGCAAAGCAACATGCTTCACCTCCTCACCCGGTTGAAGGACGCTGGCATTGTCTGCCGCATGGCTACCGCTGCCTCGTGATGACGCCTTCATATCAGCTGCGTGAACGACATCGTCCCGAGGTTTCTCACTAGCAACTCAAACACCAACACCCCCACACATGGTTTCTTTGAAACACAGCTTGAGTCAATACTTGGTCGAGGCATATTTAACGCAACTTCTTCCGCCCGTCATGCGCAGTATGATGACTTCCTCAACGATGCTCGTATATGTCGGCCAGCTATGCCACGGCGGTGCGCGAGGCATGGGGCCGCCTTCAGCATTGGGGTACTGATGGCCACCTCAGCGATGCGGATGCCCACGTGATAGAGCGGGAGGCGGAGGCCGCGTCAGGCTGGCAAAAGGAGCTGAGAGCCTTTCTAGACCATGCCAACAGCTCTCGGCTTCAGAATGAGGTGGATACTCTCCCGGTCTCATGTAGGGAACGGATCTTGTTCGGCCAGCTCAACGCGGCGTCGGACATGCAGATGGTGGCCATCCCCACTGCGCGGACGGTCATGACTTTGCATGAGCTGCGAGAGGTTGCTGCCGCGGGTACTTCTTTCTCCCTAGCCCGTGCATGGCCATGGTGGTTGGGAGCCATATCATTTTGCTGCCCTCGATAGAGCACAACCCCGGCATCGCTGACCTCTATGGCGACGCGCTCATGAACCTCCCGGCACATGGAGACGGTCACTAGCGTGTACGATACGATGCTATCGCAGACGCCTTCCGCGATTTCTGTGTTCACAATCTGGGTATCGTTGTACGCCGGGAGGTGGATGACTTCTTCCAGCGGGCAATGCCACGGCAATAACACCGTACCCATGGATGACCTCAAGGACATGTTGCCGGACGCAGAGCTCTCTCTCCCAGCGTTCAACGTCGTGACCGGGAGCTATGATCATGGCCCCATGGAGCCCACGCTGTTAGAGATCAAGACTATGCCGTACATGTCCAAGTACAATGCGGTGCCCCCGGCTACAGCCGTGGATCGGTTTGAGCGCTCCGCCCCGTTGGGCGACATACACCGGGGGTTGGCAATGCGGGACGCGGCGTGTCACAATACGGAGCCGGGGCAAAATGGCCCACTTTGAGACATCCTGGACATGTCATGGTACATCGGCATGGGCATGGTACATGGGCATGGGTTTCGGCGGAGTGGGTGAGGTGACTGATGAGCGAGGGGGTGCGCTACATTGATGTGCGTGTTGCCGTATGCTTGGCCGCGGATCTGAGCGCCCTCTCATCGAGGCGAACTCGATGGACCACTTGGGCTCACCATGAGGCCTTACTCGCAAGAGATTTCCTCGAGGTCCCGGGTTTCGTGGCTGGTCGAGAGCGCGCTGCTCGTGGTCTCATCAGACGGCGCTGATTCGTTCGCCATATCCCGTTTCCGAAGTTGCACAACACTACGTCTGTGGATCACCCTCGCGCACACGTGCACGCGTGGCCTGGACTCTCGACCGTGCGCGCATCACTAATCCACCCCGGGATGCGGGCCGCCTTAGGCAGCTTGTTCTGCTGATCTTCTAGTATTGCTTTAAAGGCGGTGGGGTTTTTCGCCCCCGGGACATGACCGGCACCAATGAAACCCTTACTTGCAGCGTCTCTACGACGGCCGTTTAGGCAGCGATCCAGTTCCGGAAAGCCCTTGGTAGGTGACGCTCCGTTATGGTCAATAAGCAAATTGCCGAAACATTCTGCAAAACTAATTGAGTGCTAGTGACGGGATTTCCAACACTGTTGGCTGGATCACCGTCTAAACACTATTGTCATCAAACGGCACTCACCAGGAAAGGTCCGCCCTATCCGTCTGGGCGTCGGCCCATTCTAGTAATGCGAGTTGGGGCAAGCCCCGTCCCGCGGAGCAAAGCATTTCGGGAGTGCGATACATGTGCAACAAAAAAAGGCAATGTGAGGGATGAGGGCCCGACGCCATAGCTGGAAAATTTCCCATTAAGGATGACTCCCAGTATAAGTGGATTTGTTATGGGCCATTTTGTAAATCACACCGGTAGTCGCTACCCTACCTGTAGATAGACCCGTGGAGTCTACTAGTACTTCTGATAGTAGGGATGGTGTGCTGGCCTAAGACAACCCTAAACCCTGACCCTGAATGGCCCTAAACTACACCCGCTATTTATCCAGCACGACGTGGCGGACGCGGTCCGCGCGGGTCCGAGTTTATAGGTCATCGACAATTTCCGCTAACCCGTACCATCACCCCTTGGCTTGTGACTGGTTCGACCAACTGCCGACACCGCCCCTGCTTGCCCCGGCGCAGCCCCCGCGGCGCTGAAAGCAGCTCGTCTTCCTGCCGGCGCCGCTTAGGTGAGACAGCACAGCACCAGCCTATCGCCGCCCGCCCGGTCGCACCGAGTTCCAGCGGCTGTACCTCGACTTCGAGCGATCCTGGCCGTCTTCCGGGTTGGTTGGTTCAGCGGCTAGGGAGGCAAGGCAAGCCGTAATCCGAGGCCGGCGCGTCGTGGGGGCGTGGAGCGACCGCCGAGCCCCAGCAAACATATACGAACATATCTGAAACTTAGCCATCAGCTGCGAGGCAGCCCCGCGTCGCTATGTTCAAGTTTGGGCGTAACGGTGCGGCTCCGAGCCCCTCGGAGTTCAGCACCAAGGAGCTTCAGCGGATTCAGCGCAGGTGCGGCTCCCGTGGGGCCTATGGCAGCGCGGGCAGCGTCGTTTTACACCTCGCATGCGCGCTCAGGCCCGCCATGCTGGCACATTTCTTAAGCAACTGCACTACAGGTACACCTGAACAATGCAGCAGGTCTTGAATTCACCCACAACGAGTGGGACTGTGGCCCCACAGCACCAAGGCCGGCGCCCTGAACACAAAGTCCTATATTGCGATGTATCCTGCGGACCTTTGCAGCCGGAGCGACTGAGGGCATGCTTGCTGATGACTGCAGGTTTCTCAAGCTCTCCCAGGACCGCTATCGCGTGCCCATCAGCGCGTTCCAGAGCATGCCGGAGCTGTCAGGCAACCCCTTTGTCGCCAAGATCCTCCACCTCTTTGACGGCGACCGCGACGGGTTCATCACGCTGGAGGAGTTCACGTCCGCGCTTCAGTGGTTCCGCACTCTGCAGCACCCCGAGGACAAGCTGTCCCGTGAGCGCCTTTCCAGCGCCGGATCCTTCTTCGCAAAGGGCTGTTGTAAAGCACAGGATCCCGGCGCTGACCGCCCTCTGTCCTGTTGGCAGTTGTCTTCCGCCTGTACGACCTTGACTCGGACGGGTACGTCGGCGAGGCGGAGCTGATCTCCACCATGCGCGAGATGCAGCGGCACCTGTCGCAGACGCAGCTGGAGCAGGCAAGTCCCACCTCAGCCATTGCCGCCATGGGCCATGCACGCGCTCCCTGCTTTGAGAGGCTCCATGTGACTGCGGCGAGCGCTGTTGTGGCAGATTGCCAGGAGCACGATCAGGGAGTACGACAAGGACAATGACGGCAAGTTGTCCATGGCGGAGTTTCGGGAGCTCGTAGGTGAGTCGCGGTGCCCTGGAGGGGGGGGGGGGGGGGATGCACAGCCTACATGGAGGCGGCTCACTGTGCTACGATTTGCCCCTGACAGGCATCTCGTCGTGATGCCAAGTGATGCGAAGACCGCGGGGCCACAAGTCCCACCACCGCTCCCCGCTCACCTCCTTCCGCCTCCCTATTGTACAGCACAATGCCCAATGACAGTCAACCAATTGTTTAATCAGCCCTCTTCTGAAGATGGACGCCAATCTCAGGCACACGGGTGGGAAGAATCGGCCTGAAAGGTGGGGGGGGGGGGGGGGGGGGGGCGGGCATGCCTGCTTCATGGGCCAGCAGAGCCGGCCATGGCTGCAGAGACGCATTTCTGCACAGCCGTGGCGTTGCCGCTCCGCACCTCGGGGCGGCAGGCTGTGGCCAGGCGCTCGGCCTGGGCGGCATGCAACTCGCGCCCAAAGTCTTGCCACACGGCGCGCGGCTTGTTCATGTCCTTGGTGCCGATCTCGTTGCGGGTGCGCACGCAGTAGGGGCACCGGTTCCAGTGGTAGGGCACCACAGCCACCACTGCCAGCCCAGGGAGCACAGCGTCAGGGCGCCGCCGCACCGCCTTCGCATACGCCCGCCGATCAGAGGTGAATGCCACACCTAAAGTAGCTCAGACATGTGGCGGTGCACAACCTCTTGGGTCCATCCTTGCCCATTCAATGTACTTTCGGGCGTCAGAGGCGGCGAACTCCTCATAGCAGTCCTTGTTGCACCTGTTTCGTGGGCATTGAGCCGACCCGTGAGGCGCCGCGCAGAGGAGCGCAAGCAAGGGGGCTAAGGGGGTAGTCATTCATACATGCACAGACCAGCCACGGGTGCTGACGCGCCTGAAAGAGCCGCAGCGTACGCAATCGGCATACATAGGCATACTTGTCATGATTACAGACCCAAGGATCCGAAATCAATGCGAATTGTCCCATCCGAACCGGGGAGGCTAAACCCGGAAAGCTGAATAACAAATGGGCGGACGATGATGTACACGGCGTGTCTGAACCACGGGTGCCGACCTGACTATTAGAACCCCATTCATTGCTCTCATAAATGGGGTGCTACTGAATGTTTTTGATTTACGTAATGATACCAGGTGATGTATTCGTCTGACATTGGACCAATACGGACACAGCGCGTGTTGGGGTTCTTATGGTCGGGTCGGCACCCGTAAGCGTGTCAATACCTGCTATACTTATCTTATTTATGTTAATATTTATTTATACTACATTTATACTATACTTATACTATATTTATGTTTATTGGTTGGCATATCGTTTTTCCTATTTTTCTAACACAAACGAATGCATCGCGAATGCATTATGTGGATTTCATATGTACGCCTATCTGCCCGGTACGTATCGCTGTGGCAACCAAAAAGTAAGAGTTCCGCTACATTTTTTGTCTATATGTCCCCTGGCAGGCAAGGCGGGTTCTTATTTTGCAGTCTTTGTATCACCGCGGCAGCACCTGTATATATACAATCTGAATAATGCAGTCATAACCGTTCGTATGTACGGGTGCCGGCCGGACCATAAGAACTACAAAAATAGTAACGCGCTATGTCATGATTGGTCCAACTTTAGGCGAATTCATCACCATATCATAATGAGAATTAAAAACATACGCTAGCACCCCATTTCTGAGAGCCAAAAATCGGGTTCTAACAGTCGGGTCAACACCCGTATATCTATGGTGCATTTGGGTAGAGACCTCAAAGTGAGTACATATAGTTGTTTATTCAGGGGGGTGGTGAGGAGAGCGGACGGGGTCAGACATGGGGTTGTGCTCGGAGGCAAAGGAGCCCGGCACGAGGACGACGGACTGGTGGGGGAGCAGCTTGGGGTAGATGTAGCGGTTGTAGAAGCGGCGGGTCTCCGCCACGTGCTCCGGGTTGGGCCCAAAGTGGTAGCTGTCGGTGGAGAGCCAGGTGACGGCAGCGGGCAGCTTGAAGTCTTTGAGGCGGCGCTGGAACTGCGTCAGCCCGTTCTTCAAGGGCGGCCGCGCCTCGTTGAGCCAGATCACGGCGCGCGGGAAGTCGTGCCGCACGGCGGAGGCGACCGCCTCCAGGTCGCTCGGGGGAAGCCCTGAAGTAATGATCCGAGCCGGGGGTCAGCGCGACCGAGGCGGGCCGGAGCCTGCGGTAATGGGCCTGCGCGCACCGTTCCAGATGAGCTCGTCCCCCAGGTAGATGCCGAAGATGGCGCCGCTGGCCAGCAGCCGGCTCACCGCGCCCTTGACTCCCTCCCAGCTGCAGCCAGTGGCGGGCATCTGTATTAAATGTGTGAGCTTGATGTGATAGTGACCCATGTTAGATTGCCATCAAGTACAAGTCGTGCAACTGAGGGCTGGGGGGCAGTGGTGGTCAGGCGTGGGCCCACGTCTCACATAGGTACGACACGAATGTGCGTCAATCAACAGAAAACTTACCGAAAGTCGACAATGAATCGTGCAGCTTGGTGACTGGCCACTGATGGTGCGGTCTGCAAGCAAGCGCGGGCGTGTATGATATTTTACGTTCGCCGGTGCACGCTTGCGCGTGATGCACTGTGTGTACACTGGATTGGGATTGCTGATACCGCCCCTGTCGATGACCGGATGACCTCAATGACCGCATGTATACCGCGTGTATACCGTGGGGGTGCCTCTGTACTGATGTCGGGCCTCGCCATCCTGTCACCCCCCCCAACACCCCCACATGCCCCCTCCCCCCCCTTCTTCACACCCACACACACGCCCACCCACCCCCACACCCACCCCCACACCCACACCATGGCACCTCCGACCGTACGCAACCCAACAAGGGCGCCCGCCCATCACCTCGGTCACCAGCACGCGCCAGGGCCGGTCGTCCAGCGCGAGAGGTGCAGGGGCGGCGGTTTAGTCCCCGGTGGGAAGGGTGCATTGAGGCGAATATCTGGCTGTTGCTGAAGTGCAAGGTTTTAGGGTGCTAAGGATTTATAGGGCTTATCGGTTTAGGGTTTTATGTATAGGGCTTAGAACCGTGTATACCCATTGCATTGTCTCTCGCTGAAATTGTGGCAGGATGCCGCCCCGGGATTACGACACCAGCCGGTATAACCATCAAACTCAGCGAGGCTCATTGGAGCAGAGTGGAGGGAGTAGAGCGGCATCCCCCGGTGGCACCCACTTGGTGCGCCATGTCGGCTGGAGCTCCAGGCGGCGCTTGCCCTTGACCTCCTCCGCCGCGCGCTGGAAAAAGTAGCCGTTCACCTGCCACTCACGCACCCGCCCGCAAGCAGCTCCCCCTCCTTAGTCGGTGGCGCGGGCGCGGCAGCGAGGCCGTGGCGGGGCGGGAGGGGCGCCACCTTGAGCATGTGCCGCATGCCAGCGGCCGCGCCCTCGCAGATGCGGCTCACGTTGCCGCTGAAGCCGAAGTTGGCCCAGCCCAGGAACTCCGCCGGGTCGTACGCGTTCTCGTCCCAAAAGGAGAGCCAGCGCAGGGTGCCTTGCGGGCCCGCACCGCCCGCGCCGCCCTCCTCGAAGCAGCGGCGCATGGCGGCCTCGCAGTGGTTGCGGGTCACGGTGCAGCGGAGGTGGTCCGCTTGGCGCGCGGCGGTGCAGTGGTTGCAGAACTCGGGATTGATCCTGCCCGGCCCATGCTGGTGAGGGCCGCACCCCTGCGTGCGCTCCCTGCACACCCCCACACCCTCCTCAGGCTTCGGCAGCCCTCAAGTGCGAGTGCCCCATAAGCCCGCAGGACCGAGGGCGCTGCAGCGTGGCCAAACCGCCCCGCACACGCGCAAGCATGCATCCATCCAAAGGCATGCTACAGGGCCGTGTCAGGCGTTTCCCGCCGGGCCATACCTCTGGCAGATGGGCTTGGCCAGCGTGGCCTCCCACTGGTTGACGTGGCACAGTGCGTCCTCGTGGCAGATGGCGCCCGCCTGGCGGCAATGCCCCCCGGGCGGTCCCGAGCTGTTCCCTGGGGTTCTCGCCGGCAACGGCGGCGGCGATCCGTGCTGCTGCAGCCGCAGCCCCGCTGTGTCTATCTGCGGTGCGGGTACGCATGCCGGTGTGAAGGGGGACGGTGGCTACATGTGATTTAGCTCTTTGATGTGGTATTATTTCGATACTCCGCACAGCCAGAGCTCCACACCTGCTCCAACAGCTCCCGAGACGGCACGAAGCGGCACGCCACCTGCTCGGAGTCCGCCGCTGGATCCGCCGCCGCCCGGACCCGGAGTAGCTGCGCGTATCTACGAGTATCTACGGCGCGCCACAGCAACACCCGACCCACTTCGAGCCAAAGAAGCGGAGGCACCGCGCAGCAGACCAGGAGGAGGAGGAAGGTGCGCCGGAGCGTGAGGCAGTGCGGACAGCGTCGCGGCGGTCGCGGCCGGCGCGGCAGCTGAGCTGCGCGGCTGAGCGGAACATGCATACCGCCGTGGCCGTTGTCGCCGTGTTTTGGCCAGAGGGCGCAGTGCAGTGACGCAGCGGTGGTGCTGTATCTCACGCGCCCAGCCGCCCACGCCTTGAACTACCCATCGTGAACAGTCTGGTCGAGCCGTGCTCCCTCATCAGACTCGTAGCGAGGCCAGTCGTAAGTAGCGACGCCAGCAGGACAGGCCGTCCATCGTCGTAACAGGTACCGTGTACAGTAGTCGATATAAATGTGCGCCGTCGCCGGTGTTTTCGTCATCGTCGTGGAAGAGCCGCGTACGATTAGTATATCTAACATTCTAACACGGCTGCTATTCGTGTCTATTAGTTAATAATGCAAGCCTCGCGCATATTTCCGGCGGTGCTTATTATTTGGTATCTACCGCGATAATTTACAACGAAGTGACGGCGAGAGTCCGCCTGACAGGCTCAAAGCATAGTACAGCTGTACAGGTACTGTAGTGCCGTAGTGCCGGGTACATATATGCTACCAAATCCTAACAGCATGTATATTTGCTGTAGTACCTGGTAGTTGTTGCCGTCGGTCGTACAGGGTATCGATGCGCGCTGCATCATCGAATTCGTCCGTCTTGGACATTTATAATAAGAACAGGCACCGTATGTACTGCCCTGTGTACGTAACGTCCCGCCTGTCGTAGCGTAACACCACAATTCTCACGTATCGGCCTGGGAGGGCTTTCACATGCCGACCCTGTGCTACTCGGGTCGAGAAAGCGCGGACGATGCAGAACTGGAACCACCCCAGCCGCGTAGCGCTCACGAGGGCCGTCCTGTCAGTGCAGCAGTAGGAATCAAGTGGTAGCTGTCCTCTCTTGGCCCTGACAGCTGGCAAACCTTAGGCTCTCCGGCCGGAGCTTTCGCCTAGCGGTCGCCGAAGTCCTGTCGGCGGTCGCATACTGCGGGCGACGTCGGAGCGGTGCTGCTACGGATACCAGGGCGATGGAGGCACCTTTCAGTGGACTGGTAGGGGGAGTTCGGATGGAAGCGGGGCCGTTCGATGACGAGCCATCCCCATCAAATAGAACGGTGTCATTGGAGCCGAGCAACGGCAAGAACCTGACGATGGGACACAGCCTGCCCCACCGCCGAGTGCCGGGGAGCCTCGTTGACAAGAAGCGCCACGGGGAGGTGAGACGACGATCCTTACTTGCGCTGCTGATGTTGTTGAGCTTGCTTTCGTAGGCACACGCCTTGCCTACTAGATGCCGGGATTTAAGCAGGCGCATGCATGCTGGGGGTAATAATTGCAGTGTGCCCGGGCTTTCCGTAACTGTATCGCTGCCTAAACAGCCGTCGTAGAGACGCTGCAAGGGTTTCACTGTTGCCAATCCTGTCCCGGGGGCGAACAAACAATAGCAGTGTGACAGCACCCCCTTAAGCCTTGATAATGCTAACGACATGCACTTGTGAGTTTCAGATGATCGATCCTGCCACACGCGACACCCTCATCCTTGATTTTTCAAGCAGGCCATACAACCGCGCCATATCTCAAGATCGGAAGATGCTGCGGGTGCGCTCCCCCCCCCCCCCCCCCCCCCCCCCCGCCCCCCCGCATTCATTCTCACTGCCCTGCGGCCTGTGTAGCCATGCGTACCGCCTCTGCACTGCTGAGGCCATGGTGCGCCGCAAGTGACGGATCCCCCATCCCCCCCAAAAATGCCCGATCTCCCACTGCAGAAATTTATGGCGGATAATCCTGCCCTGGCCAAGCATCTCGCCGAGAGTAATCGCAAAGTGCGAGACAAGTCAAGGTCTGACGGGAAGCGCGACATGTCTCACTTTCTAAAAAGGGTAAGAGCAGTCGGGTGCAGTGCGGCCTCACACCACGAGGCTCGCTGCCACCGAGCTGAAGTGGCAATAGGGATAAAGTGGCAAAGTGGCAATGACATACCATACCCTGTCCCACTTTTGCTGCCTCTCATTACACTGTTCAGATGCCAAGTGGGAACACAGGCGTCCACAGCTACAACATGGAGCGGCCAGCCATAGTTCCTGAAGGTCATCGGCGCCGCATCTGCCCCCTTTCACGACAATCCCAGTACTGGGCGGCCGTTGACTGTCATTTCCTTTAGATGTCTGGCCCACTGTGTCCGAGAAACAACATGAGGATTGACACTCCGCCCGATTGCCCTCTCTATCATGGCCGACATGCTGTGCGCAGACCCCGAGGCGGAAGCGTTGAGGTTCAAAGCAATGGATGGGAGGCGCCTGTCGACCAGTCCTTTGCGGAGGTCGGTGGAGCAGGATGCTTTCCATGACAGACTGGCCTGGATGTCGCTCAGGAATGCGGAGGGGGTCGAGTCCAACCGGCTCGACGGAGAGATGGCTGACACTAAGATGCGAATGTTTCTTACCCCGTAAGTGCCGCAGGCTGGGCGTCGATGGGCTACGGTTTCGGAGGCATAGTAAACAAGCTTGCTATTTGTTGCACTTTTGCGATCGCGAGGGTGGTTTGCGACTGATTGACCTGTGCCTGATCGCTCCGCTGCTGGCAGGCACAAGCTGGGCAATTACTCTATTGCGCAAGCACAGAGGCTCGTGGTGCCGCCAGAAGTCCGCAAGACAGCCAAGGCCAGCGCCTCCGCTAGCTCTTGACCAGGCAAGCCGGCGGCAACGTGAATGCTGCAATGTACATCTCGCAACTGAGCGCTTGTGGTAGTTGCGCGGATATATAGGCGGATCGCAAGATATTGTTGGGGCTACAGTCACATCGTTCAAATTCGCGGTGCGCGCCTCTCGACATACTATCACATCATCTATGCCTCCGAAACCATGAGCATGCATCATACCAGCAGCGCAGTCAGTGAATGTTGGATTGCCAAGCGGTGTGCGACGGCCTTATATAGTCGCCATCATGTTGCCCTTCCCGCCACTGCTCTTACCAGCATATACGGCGGCATTATGAAACCCGACCAAGAAATGTGTGCGCATTTGCGCAGCAACAATGCATTGATGCAGGCGCAGCAGTAGTGTAGTGTAGTGTAGTGTAGTGTAGTGTAGTGTAGTGTAGTGTAGTGTAGTGTAGTGTAGTGTAGTGTAGTAGGATGGTGTACTAGTAGTGTAGTGCAATACCCACATCCATTGTTATCACCGTTCATAACAACCTGCATCCATTGTTATAAAACCGTGCATTGTTGCTGCACTGTGCATGCGTGTCTGTACACTTGCACAAATCGCAATCGGTGCCTCTGCGTGGCCGCATTACATCGCGGCGAGAAACTGGATCAATGCTGACATGCGGGCGCATACAACGTGTAGGTCTTGCGCCCGCTCTATGTCTCAATACCAATATGCAGACAGGCCTGTACATCTGCAACCGTGGGCTCTGCGCCCAGCGCTATACACCGCATTTGCCACGCAGTGAGGGGGCCGGGGCGCGCCTAGTTCTCTGTCTCCCGCAGCAGGTCGCCCCACCGCACGTCGTACCTCGCGGCCAGGTAGTGGGCTCCCAGGGGGCCGCGCGAGCCGTACGGGTACAGCTCTGGCTGCACCCGCTTGTCGTCCAGCTCCTTCAGCACCGGCGTGAACAGCTTCCACGCCGCCTCCAGCTCGTCGTCGCGGATGAATAGGCGCTTGTCCCCGTTGACCGCGTCCAGCAGCAGGCGCTCGTAGGCGTCGGGCAGGGCGTTTTCGTACTGCGTCTGCAAACAGGTCAATTTCAGCGCCGCCCGTGAGCACATCGGCCACACAAGGGGGCGGCGAGACAGCATCCTGCCTAATGAGGGCAGTGACCGATACATGCGGCGCTGCCACCGCAGGCGGGGCGGACCTTGTACTGCAGGTCCAGGCGGGAGTTGCCGATCTTCAAGCCCAGTCCGGGCATCTTGTTGTTCATCTTCAGGTACACCGCCTCGTCCGGCTGGATCCGGATAACCAGCTCATTGTTGAACTCCTCCTGCGCAGGCACGGGGCAATGGGTGGCATTAGAGCAGGCCAACCCGCACAACACACCTGTAGATCAAACATCCGAGATAAGTTGCAGATACCTGGCCTAAAACAGTAATGAATGAATGAACGTGCGAAATTAATCAACGACGGAGGGACTAGCACGTGCCGCATCAATGCATTATATCGTTCCGTGGTTTATCGAGGCATCAAGATGGCGGAATCAATTGGTGTTTTTCCGTGACGTGCCGGTGTTGCATTGTTGGCGACCGGGTTGGTGGAGTGCGTGGCGGGCGGCGGGGCCCCCACCGGCAGCGAGTTCTGGTAGAGGCTGCCCGGGACGGCGTGGAACTGCACGCGGATCTCGGCGTGCCGCTTGTGCAGCGCCTTGCCGGCCTTAAACAGGAAGGGGACGCCATCCCAACGCGCGTTGTTGATGTGCATGACGAGCGCCGCAAAGGTGGGGCACAAGCTGCCGGGCGGCACCGTCTCGTCGTCCAGGTAGCCTGCGTGCGCGCCACCGCACAGATTATCGGGTCAGGGAGGACAGCAAATATATGCGACTGGCTCAAAACATTTGCGGCAGCTAACCACAGAAACCCCGCAGTCACATGTTCTTCACACACACAGACACAGACACAGACACAGACACAGACACACACGCACACACCATCAGCGCACTTTGCCTGGCATAAACTGCACCATGTAACTGCGTTCGCCGGTCCCGTCAATAACGAGTTGTTTTGCTCTGAAAAAGGGAATCTGTGCGATGCGCGTGAGGTATCCTGATATTACATGTCCAGATACACATCGCTTCCCCCTCTCCTCGAGGGATTCACACGCGCCAATCGATGGAACATGGAAAAACATCAGAGTACACCATGACTGAACTTGCCACGAATTTCCGACCCTGTGTGGTCAACCAACCGACCATACCCTGAGATGGGGGAGGCGAGTAGAAGGTACGGCAAGGTTCCGCATGCCGGCATGCGTAGGATACTGCAGGACGGGAGGGGGGGTCACGCAGTTCATGGTGAAACGTGCGGGGAGATCCCAAGAAGGCGAGAGGGGAATGACTTGGACGGCTGTATGATGCCAAGCTCGGCCTGGGGAGCATGCGCGTCTGAAGACTGATCCTGAGTCCATGGAATGGGGACAGATAGAAGCCGGTGGGGACGGGCATGCGCACCGGGCTGGCCGTTGCTCCCGCGATACTGGCCGACAACGACGTTGTCCAGCTTCACCGTCTCCATACTGCGCAGCACCTTCACCTTCTCGTTGCGGATGTCCTCCGCATCGAGCGAGGTCGGCGGCTCCATCGCAAACAGCGCCATAACCTGCAAGAGTGCGGGTGGGGGGCGAGCGAGTGAGACGCCTATGAGGGCAATCACGGCCAACACAAAACACTGCCATGAATGCGCAAGAAAGCGCGCAGTGGGGGGGGGGGGGGGGGTGCAGCACCTGCAGCAGGTGGTTCTGGATGATGTCGCGGATGATGCCATAGTTGTCGAAGTAGCCGCCCCGCCCCTGCGTGCCAAAGTTCTCGGAGAAGATGATCTGCACGTTCTTGATGTGCTGCCGGTTCCACAGGGGCTCAAAGATGGCGTTGGCGAAGCGCAGCACCTGCGCCAGGCAAGCCCCGGACATGTGGGATATTGTCAGACGGTGCATATCTCATCCATCGCTGGACATTGGCATTGCCGGACAGGGCTTCGGCAGGGACTTAGGGTAAGGATGAGTACTAATGCCGGTATTCACATTTAAGATACGTAATAGAAAACCGGTGTTGTCTCTATCATTACTAACTAAGACCTGTATTCACACAGAGTTTTCTGCTATCATACTTTTCTACGCGGTAGAAAACCATGGTTTCAAGCGAGACAACCCCTTGTTACCGCAGAAAGGACATTGTCTCCATCGACTTGGGGAGAAAGCTGCTAGCAGTACGTAGCGACAGAGCCCTACAATGCGGGGCGGGCGTGCGCGGGCGCGTGCGTGCGCCACGGCTCTTCGGAGCTCTGGCGCCTTAAGGCGCCTTTGACCGTGGCAGACATCAACGCACAGGCAGCCGGGGGTCGCGGAAAGGGCGGGTGGAACTGACCGTATGGCAAGAATCGGTGAGGCGCGCAGGAGAGGCGCTGTGTGACAAAGGTATATGGCAGCCGTTGCCGTAGTGATACCGCGATGTTGTGCCGGAGAGAGTTGTGCAGCAGGCAGGGCGGTACAGGTGGGGTAGGGTAGCATGTAGGGTGGGTGCTGATACTCGTCCTGCATGGCCCAGCCCCCACCCCGCGGGGCATCCCCGCATGCGCCATGCGTGTGGTGTACTACGCCAGCGATTTATTACTGGCAATACAGGCATCCTGATACATGCCCGACACGGTAAGAAACGGCCATTTCTACCGGTTTTCTCATCTGCAGTTTTCTCGCGCACTTTTAAATGTCAATATCTGCTTAGTACAGAAACGGTACATCACATGTATATCATCCAAGCACTCAACACTTGCTGGAGATCTGGCGCCGCCAAGAGAGGCGCCGCACCGTAAGGTTCTCGATGAGCTCCTTGCCGAGGTAGTGGTCAATACGGTATATCTGCTCCTCCGCGAGGTGCTCCGCCAGCTCCGCACCCAGCTGGTTGCTGCTCTCCAGGTCACGCCCGAACGGCTTCTCCACAATCACGCGTGTCCAGCCGGTCGAGCTGCGCACCACAGACGAGTGAAGAGAGAAGGCGGGGGGGGGGGGGGGGGGGGGGGGTCACAAGAGCGCTGAGAGCCCAACCGAGCAGAGCAGGGCAGGGCAGGGCTGTGTGCGCGCCATGCAGGTGTGTCGCCACTTGCACATACGTGGAGAGAGGCAATACTGGCATGGCAGCCACTGAATGTGTCTTAGCTAAGGAGGCATCAGACAGGCCCAGAGGCATACCTCTGCCTGGTGCCCGTGCATCTGTATGCGGATGCCGGCGTACCAACAGAAACTCGATATCTAGGAGTCGTGTGCTATGTAAGAGCATTCGTGATGTGTAAAGCCCTGCAATTTTCCCTGCATCTGATCGCCTGGACGTATTGTACAGCCACTGTTATGGTCACCGAGCCGTACCCAATATGCACACGAACAAAGACATGCACACGTGTCCCACACATACAAGCACCGACCTGCCTATGAGAACCTGCACCGAAAGCCCGCCATTAGCGTGGCATGCGACCATAGGGCCATCAGCCCCATCAGTCGCTACAGCTTTGGCAGCATTTCAACTACTTTGTTTCACAGGTTGGGCATGCCCTCATTTGCATTGTTCGTGTTGCTGCGCCGTAATCTGCATGCACGTGATAACCTTGGTGTGTGTGGGGTATCCTGCTGGGGGGGAGGAGGGGGGGGGGGAGGGGTATCCTGCTGCGACACGCACCTGGAACAGTAGTCTGCTGCCGCTGCGGCCGCCGAGGTAAACACTGACGGAGGGATGGACAGGAAGAACAGGCGGTTCCCGCTGGAAAAGCTGTTCTCTGTGTCAGAGATGCGCTCGTTCAGGGAGTTGAAGCCCTCCGGCGAGTCGTACAGCCCCTGCCAGCCAGCCAGCCAGCAACCCGGGAGCATTTGTCAGCCCCCCCCCCCCCCCCCTTCCCCCTGTTGTTCCACCATGGGTTGGTGAGTGGGTGGCGGCCGGGGCCCGGACCTGCTGATAGAAGCAGCGGCGCAGGAACTTTTGGCGCAGCAGGTCGCAGTCCTCCCTGCAGCAATTCAAGTCCCAGGTTGGTTGGCGCGCAATCCAAAGAGGCATCCCTCGCGCTTCTGTACGGGTGCCAACAAACCTATAATACCCCTTATCACGAGCTTCAAATTGGGGTTGAGTTCAACCTACCGGAACACATATAGTTTCGTTTACGTTTGACCTCTGGCAAGTGGGGCAGGTCCCTATTTGCGGTGTTTTCGCCTACCGCCCGAGCTCAGCCTGACTGCAGTGGCGCCCTGCCTACAAGAACGGGAATGCTGCGCGCTCCGGATGTGCTGGTGAGCCGGTGGGCGGTGAGACAGGCGGCGCACCCGAGCGCGCTGGGCTGGAGGCGGCAGCCCAGCGACGCGTCGATGATCTCGCGGAAGTCCTCGTTGGTCATCTGGCTGCGCGCGAAGCCGTAGATGGAGAAGTGCTGTACGCGGCACAGGGAGCCCCAGGTCAGCCAACGCCAATCTGTACACGTGGAAACCGCTCACAATAAATACAGTGTCATGCTGCAAAACACCTAACAACAGTAAAGCCATTGATAAGTCTATCGTAGGTACCCCTAAAGAATAAAAGAACGCCCACCAGCGTCTCGTTCCACATCCCACCGCCGGCAATGCTCGGCGGTGCCCGCAGCAGGTGGCTCACCTTGGGCAGCATCCCGTCAAAGTAGAGCGAGAACAGCGCGGGCAGGATCTTCTTCTTGGCGAGATCGCCGCTGGCGCCCACCACCACCACCGTCAGGTGGTTCACGTCCCACTTCTCGCCGTACGACTCCGCGACCTCGCGGAAGGACTCTATGTTCAGCGCGTTCCGCAGCGTGTCCTCGTCCACAGTCAGCTCCCCTGTGGCCGCCGCCGGGGCGCGTCGTCAACAGTAGCAACTCGGCGCACGTGGGTTAAACACCCCCCCCCCCCCCCCCCCCCCCCCCCCCCACACCCGGCGCCGAATTCGGATGATGCGCACACTCACCCTCCACATTCTCGGAGACCGACGCCGTCGCCACCCGACGGCTGCTGGTCTTGGCACGCCATGCACGGGCCCTGCAAGACGGTCCGCAATCAAGCATTAGTGGAGGCCGTAGGTGGGTTCGGCACGCCGTCCGCACGCGCCCCGACTGGTCGGGCCGGCCCCGAGCGCATATCGCCGGCTGCCAGCGTGGCCCTTAGCGCGACCAACCGGGCACGCATCGGCAAAAGGCCAGGCCGAGAACCAGCTTAATTTCGGACATGCCCCTTTCTTGCATAATGATGGGAGCATGTGATTATGGTGGGTATGTTTGGGCATTTGGGCGGATTTCGCACGCAACAGGGGGGGGTGCGGGGTTGCGGCCAGTTTTGTGCCGGGGGAGGGGAGTCACGTGCGCGGAGGATACCTAATACCGGAAGGTCTCTCCGGAAGCGGGCGCCCCAGTTTCACGTGACTCGCGCGGCCCAGCAGGGCACCAGACCGAGACGCCATCAATCGTGACATGTCACCAAATCTCTCAGACAGTTCAGGAGGGGTATGAGATGCTGGTTGGGCCTGGTGTCCTCGGGCGGGAAGGCGCGTGTGCTTGTGGTGTGGAGCCGGCCGATCATCCTGCGGCTGATGTCGCCGAGATAAAATAATCGCAGCATAGACATAATCACCTGCCTCGCTTACAGTAGGGCGCCGCAGCAGTGCAGCAAGCACATGCAACCGCCCATCAAACCCTCAATCACATGCATGAAGGCGGCTACGGCATGCGGGCCGGTTGACGGCAAGCCCTGAGTCAGAACATGCTGAAACCCTAGACATATTAGGAATTTAGCCGTGATTATTACGATTTCGTCACGCAGTGAATGCGAACAGAAGAGCGCATGCCGCGATGCATTTAATTCTGCTTGGTGATGGTGATCTCGGCATCAGAGATACAGGCAGCGACTACTATTAACTAATTATCAGCCCCCTACAGCGGCGCAGGCTTGGATCCCTCCGCAAAAAAATAACTTCGCCCGATTCAGCATTAACCATAAATCTATCATTTTTTCCCGTTCACGATTTTTTCCACTTCATCGACGATGTGTCACATTCCATGTTGCTGATGGGACACGCAAGGATCGCCATTCCCATTATATACAATAATAAAGCATGTGACCGTCAGTTGCCTGTGTCAAAGATTATGTCCAGCACGTGCTGACAGAAGCGGAATTTCAACATGCTACAATGCTAAAAAGCAAATTAAAGAAACGCGCCCCATTTTCTAAAGCGTGCCCACTAATGCGAGTGCAACCGGTCGCTGTGCAACAATGGCATGACAAAGGCCGCCCGCCCAGGACGAGCCGCAGCCTGCAGTAGAGGCAGCGCCGGGTGAATCAATGAAGCAATGCATTGCCGAGTCTCATAAAGTCGCCACATACATGGTTAAACAATGTCTGGAACATGACAGGAGCCAGACAGGTGCATTGGTATGATGATTTCAGGCCAGGCCCCTGAAGAGCGTGGCTTGGCGCATGTGCCCAGGGTTGCAACCGGAGCTGCATGGGGGAAAGGCTGCGCCCTGTGTGATACGAAGCCAGCTCGCATCATGCCATCCCCTGACATGAGTGGGAAAATCGCCCATGCTTCCATCGAGGACAGGAAAAGCCCCTTTCATGCCGGCACAGTAGCGCATCTGGCGTGCTCGGGGACGAGTGGGCGAATCAGCGCCGTCATCACGACGTAGACACGCTCTTCTTCTGTGGAACCAACCGCACGGCAGGCCTCAGACCGCGGAAGCCCGAGGCGCCCAGAGGGGGGGGGGGGGATTCTGAGCTGGCGTGTTCCAGCAAATGGATTTGCACATGGCCAGGTCATTCGCCCAGGGCGGACCTTCTCCTTCTCTGACTTGTCCTTCTTCTCCTTCTTGTGCTTCTTCTTCTCGGACTTCTCAGACTTTTCCTTCTTCTCTTTCTTTTCCTTTTTCTCCTTCTTGCGTTTCTCACCTGCATTGCGACCAGCCGCGTACACAGCCGGCTCAGTGCTGCGATCGCGGTCCCGTCTGTACCAAATCAACGGAGACAATGGACATGGTGCAGAGTAGAACAAGTTGCACGTACCTGCGCTCTGGCCCTCGCCGCGCAACCCGCCTATCAATACAGCCGGCGCCGCAGGGCTGATGCCATTGGCATCCCGCTCAAATGCGGAGGGCACCAGGGCGCCCTTCTTGTCCTGCGTCACAGGCAGCAGCCCCAGGGGTTTGCGTCCCTTGAATCCGGCGTTCCCCGCTTTGTGCCTGAGAATCCAAAGCATTAATCCACACCATTGCCAAGCCAAGTACCTCAGGGAGTGGCGCTCCAGGGCCGCTAAAGGAGACTGCCCGGCTGAGCATCTGCGTGGGACCCCGCAGCAATATGTCAGTGTGAAGTCTGGCCTGTGATAGTGCTAGCGCACGTGGGACCATCCGCCTGATGGCACCCGGGGGGGGGGGGGGGGGGGCGGGGGGGAGCAGCAGACATCCCACTGGTAGATCCAGAGCGCATCCGGTGCCCACCTCGGTCGGAAAAGGGAGGATGGGGGGCCTGTTGGCGGCTGGGAAGAGGCCTGCGAGGGAAGACAGTCCCATCTCCTCCGCCTCCTCGAGATCCCGGCCCCTGCCACGGTGCAGGGCGGCCGCAGGCATGGCAGGGGTGAGGGCAGCGCTTACTATGGGTGCAGGCTTGCCATGGCCATCACTGCCTTGCGCAGCTCATGTCCTTTGCTGACGCACCTGTAAATGCGCGTGTCGCCGGGGACGTGGGCCAGGTAGTCGAATGGCTGCTGGCCGGACGTGCCCGCCAGGGGCGCCTCCAGGTTGTAGTGCTTCATGAGATTGTCACCCCCGTTGGGCACGTCCCTCGGTAGGCCTGAGCCCAGCAGGCAGCGCAGCAGCACGCGTGATATCAGCCCCATCACAAGCTTTCGGCTGTACTGCGAATGCTCTGCGGGCAGCAGAGACGCGCCCTGTGCAGTTTGGTGTGTGTGTGTGTGTTGGGGGGGGGGGGGGGGGGGGGGAGCCTACGATCTTCAGGCTTCAGAAGGACAAAGCCCGCCTGCACCACCGATTCTGTCGCCATGCTTCCCATCGCCCCTTGTCTGGTGCCCCGCCTGGCGCGCTAGACTAGGCGGGACCCCTCGTACAGGTATGGGTATGCCACCCTGTGATAATAATTCGCTGCACTGGCAGAGTCCTACTCAGTTTGGCTATGCGCCACCAGGTTGCACGGCGCCTTGAGCCTTGTGCAGGGGCAGGACCAGCAACAGGTAAACAACTGGGGCTTCCAGACTGACAAACACGGGCAGGATGAGCTGATGGCGTGCTCTGTCCACTGCTGCGCGGTATGGGCGCCACGGGACAGCGGCGCGACGAGCACTACATGTGAAGTTGGTGTTGATGGGTTTGGTGGCGTGCTCGCGCCTTGCTTGGCGATGATGTCATCATCAGTACAGGGTATCATTTCGAAGCAATCCTCGTTCGAGGGTTCTGCTTAAATGTAGGTTTTTTCCTTCCCCAGTACTTTCCGTGCATTCTCTTGACGCTCTCCCTGTAACCAAAAAGATAAAAGCAATCCTCGTACACCCACGTGATTATCGAGTGTGATTTTACAATGATATTTCCTTGCTTTTCGCGTTTCTGTTTCGCATGCCTGGCATCATCAGCAGCACTGCGCGCAGCCCGCCGGTGCGCGCGTGAACGGTGCGTGGCGGACGAGTCGTCGCTCGGCAGACGCGATGAGCGTGTCGCTCGCTCCTGCCGTCCGGCGACAAGCAAGCCCGCTGCTCTGACGAATAACAACCTCGGGGACTGCGCGGCAGCTCCCGTCGCCGCCCAAGATCCCCAACCAGAACACAACACATCCACTCGTCGCATACCGCGTGCCAGAGCGCATATCTTTTCTACTGAGGCTCACTGTCTACTCATCCAGGTCGGGTACGAAGGATTTGGTGCCGGCCCACCGGATCTGCCGCAGCGGTTCAGGCGGCTCACGCTTAGTAGCGACAAATCGGGACGGTGCCATCAAGATGGCGTCCTTTGCTCAGAAGCTCGCCGCCACGTTAACAACGCACGCTTGGAGTAGCGGAGGCGAGGAGCTAGCCGTCTCGCCCAACAACGCAGAGGTGCCGGCTCCGTCGCCGCTTCCTTGCTTGTGCAGCGCGGATACGCGGGTCAACGGGGCAGGGCGGCCTCGGCATGCGGCGCGCTGTCTCACGTCCCGCTCCGTTCATCTTTTTCCCGCTCCCCGGCCTGTCCCCAGTAATCACTATTACTTGCTCGTATCGCACGGGCGCAGGTGCACATCTACCGAGCGTCCTCGGCGTCTCCACAGGGCTGGCAACGCACCAGCGTGCTGAAAAAGCACGACCAGCGGGTGTCGGGCCTGGACTGGAACCCGGTGCCTGGGCGCCGGCAGCTGTTCAGCTGCTCGCACGACCGGACGGCGTACGTGTGGGCGTTCGACGGGGCCGTGGGCGACTGGACGCCGCAGATTGTGGTGCTGCGGCACGACCGCGCAGCGCTAGCAGGGAAGTGGAGCCCCTCGGGAGACCTCATCGCCGTCGGGAGCGGCTCGAAGACGGTGTGCGTGTGCTACTTTGACACGTACGTCCCCTGCTAGTCCCAGGCCCTGCGGTCAGGACATTGTATATAATTTGACTTGTACTGAGCCTGCTGGTGTCAAAGCCTCTGCTCGGCGTCAGGCTCCGGTAATTATTGCGCCGTGTGAGCAGCTGGTGTGACCGGATTCCGCGCATTGCCGCAGGTCGAACCGCTGGTGGACTTGCAAGGTCATCCGCCGCCGGCACACTTCGTCGGTGGTTGCGCTCGACTGGCATCCGTCTGGCACACTGCTGGCCACTGCGTCAACGGACGGAAAGTTTCGTGTGATAAACGCCAACGTCAACGGTGCGGAGTCCAATTATGAATAGTGACGCAGTATAGCACACATGGCAGCCACCATTGCATTTGCTGAAGTGGATTTCTGGTGCTGCGGTGTTGCTAGGGACCGGTCAAGAGGCAACGTGCCAGAGCAGCCAGTTTGGGGAGGTGTTGCTAGAGGTGGACTGCGGCTCTACATGGGTGCACGACATCGCGTGGTCGCTGGATGGGTCCAAGCTCACGGCATGCACGCACAGCTGCGTGGTTTACGTGGTGGACGGTCTGGACCCCGGCGATCCTCAGTCCTTCACTAGCGCCTCGTCAAACGTGGCAATGATCACGTTAACGACCCTCCCGTTAAAGGCGCTGCTCTTTATCTCTGACCAGTGGGTGCCCAGGTTGCAATCGATGCTGCTAACGCTCCGCATTTGGAATGACTGTGGCCACATTGTCGCAGTGTTAACTTCTGCGCTAAAGTAGCCCAATTCCCCCCCCCCCCCCCCCCCCCCCCCCCCGTCCCGCCGCTCCCTCGCATGACCTTCTCTTTGTAGCATTCTGCTAGGCGCTGGCTTTGACGCGAAGGTCTTTTCCTTCACATGCGCCGGCGCCAAGGGGTGGAGGCAATCCCATGCCGTGGACGGTGAGCATGCGGAGAAACATGCCTGACTATCTCCAAGCTGGGGCATCTGCATTTGTGTTCGGCCGCTTTACGTATTTTCCCGGCTATGCGTGCAGAGCAAGTGAGCCCTGACAAAGCGAAAGGGCTCGGAGGTCACAAGCGACAGTCTTTCATCGCCAAGCTTGGCATGTTTAAGTCGCAGGTTGAAAAGGTACGGGGATAGCCTCGTAGGAAATACAAGTTTGGGAGCCTACAACTATCGGCTGAGGTGACGGCGTGTCGCAGGGCCAGAGTGGGCAAGCCGGCAAGGCTGCGGGGCATGTGATCCACAAGCAGCCCATCATCAGCATGCGGCTCCTGAAGGAGAGCAACAGGTTCTCCACCTGTGGGCTGGACGGGCAAGTGGGCGTGTGGAACATCGCCAAGCTGATGGCCTCCCTCCCGGAATAGCGCCCATATCATACGCAGCAGGCATTGCCATCATGCCGTGGAAGTGCCCGCACGTGATGGCACAGCATAGCCCCATTCCAGCAGTGATGGAGCAAGGCAAGTTCAATGCGAGCTTTTGCACGTGTAACAGTCATACATTATTGCGCAATTCATTCTGAGCGGCGTTCTGTTGGGACAGTCAGCAGTTAACTGGAGCAGGATCCAATTCGATTGTAAGCATGCCAATGCGGACGTTTGCCTCGGCCCCTCCGCCTACGTACGTGTCGCGGCGTGGCATGCGGACAGCTGCGCTGCCGTGGATCGAGAGCGCTGTGCCTTCCTCACCCGTCCCGCAGCAGGTCCTATCAAGTCTATCAAGCGAGTTGCCACCAAGCAGCCCTATCCCTCCGCCGGCTGCGCTGCTGCATCCGGTGCGCGCTTCTTCCGGCGCGGCCTCTTGGTTTTCTTCTCAGCCTCACTGGCGCTCTGCTCCGGTACCAATGCACCAGCCTGTTTTTTATCCAAAGTCATGCACCATGCGCTTTGTTAGCCAGGTGGTGTCCGTGCTCCTGGGCTCACTCATCGAGCGAGATTGTGGACAGAAGGGAGTGTTGTCGAGGGGGGGGGGGGGGGGGGGGGGGGCTGCCTTAGCCGGCTTCTTCTTCACGCTCTTCTTCGCAGACAGCGGGTTGGGGCCCTGGAATCCGCCGCCACAGACCTATGAGTCGACCCCCAACAGCCCATCCCCCGCCGTGCGCACACACTGGCAGCAACAGCGGCCACAGGGGTGGTACCGGGGTGACCGCATGGAGGGGGGGAGGGAGACCTTGGCTTTCTTCCTCCGGAATATTGACTTCTCCTTCTGCGCCCCGATGTCCTTCAGGATCTCTCTCTCGGCGCTGCCCATGGCGTTGTGCGCGTCCTCGCTCTGCGCCCACCGCATCCCTCAGTCACCACCCGCAGCGATGCTTCGCCCTCACTTGCCCCAGCGCTGTGGTGTGGCCCGCAGGGCATGCGTTTCCTCAATGCAGACCTCTGGGGAGCGTCAAAGGAGGAGGGGGGGGGGGGGGGGGGGGGGGAGACTTTGCCCCCGGGGAGATGTGCACCTGCTTGGCGGAGTCCTCCTGCGATTCGGAGGGCTCCTCAAGCATGAGCCCATTGGCGTGCAGAAAGAGGCGCGGCACCGCCGGTATCTGCGCAGGGTTGGGCGCTAGTGGCGTCAGAGGGTGAAATGCAGGCATGCCGTATGCGCTGCCATGAGGCTCCTATTTGGCCAACAAGTCAGACTCCCAGCAGCTGCGCGGCCCGCATGCCCAACCTTGCCCAGCTTCCTCCGCAGCGCCGCATCCTGCGTGGCGACAAAGAAGTGCTCGTGGTTGCTGTCCCCTGTGAGGGGACACACCCAATGCCCAATCCAGATCAGCCGTCACCGCGCCGCAGGGAGGATGGTCAAGCACACACATGGCGTTGCAGTGGCCCCAATCCTCGCGCCCTGTTGAGCTGCTATTCGCAGTCCTCACCTATCAAGTCTGCAATGCACTCAGCGGCGCCCCACTCGCTGCCTTGATGCGGGCAGTCCGCCCCCTTGCACACCCTCCGCGCCAAGCGGCTGGTGTCTGATGCGCACACACCGGGAGCCCGATCCTGTCAGGACGCAGTGGCGGTGTCTGCTGCGCGCTATCCGGCGTGAGAGTGGAAGCACCTTTCATCTCTTCTCCGAGCTCCCGCAGCTCCTTGGTGACGCATTTAGACACAAACAGCTTCACGGGCGCGCCCAGGAACTTCGTCAGCGCCTCCTGCAGCGGCGCCTGGCCCTGACTGGTCACACAGCAGACCCCCGTGGCGTCAGATGGCAGCGGGAAGGGCGCTGCCGCGGCCCATGCCGGACCCCGTGCGCTGCTCCCAGATGGCAGCCGGCGACGCACCACGCTATGCTGTAGGCATGAATGAAGTTCCCATCCACCAGCACCTGAGCCAGCGGGTGACACGGTGCTGTCAAGATGCGCGCAGCAGGCTGCCAGATAGGGCGAAGGGATCAGGCCGGGGGTGGGTCGCTGCGGGCCAAGCCTCACCCGGAACGGCTCCTTGAAGCCGAAGGCGATTTTGAAGAAGCGCACGGTCCGCCGCGTGCTCTTGTGCTTCTTGCGGCGCATCGTGCGGAGTCGCGGGCGACCCTACCTCGACAGCACCACCGGTGGGGCGGCTTGTGTCCTGCCGACGTACGACGCGGTGTTCTGGGTTGCTGCACTGGACTGGGCGGACCCTCACCTGTCGTTTTCGTGTAGTGGTGCGTTGCTGTCGGCCCGCCGCCGCCGCGCGGCCGCGATGTTCTCGACGCTTTGTCTATTACGCCGACTTCGGAGCTGTGGTGACAGTGGCGGCGAAAAATAAAATTTTTCGCCCCCAGGACAGGACTGGCACCAGTGAAACCAGGAACCAGGAACCCTTTTACCTACCCCTGGTGAAACCCTTGTAGAGTCTCTACGACGGCCGTCTCGAGTCACGAGGCAGCGATCCAGTCACGGAAAGCCCTGGGTAGGCGACGCTCCGTTATGGTCAACAAGCCGAGAACGCGCGCGTTCAATTCTTTCAACCATTCCGAAATGTTCCGCACACTGCCCGAGGCTGGACCCTGTTTGGCAGCCTATGTTGCGTTCGGCGATCATGCTTTATGGTCAATCAAGAGTCCACGACGGCTACCAACCCGGTCCCTCTCTCCGGATTCCAAGCCGTCGAGGGGTCCGCCAGGGTTGCGTCCTTGGCCTCATCATGTTCGCCGCCGTCGATGCCCGAGTGTAGGCTCGCATCGCCGGGGCTGTCCCCAGTCACTCAGGGTTGGCAGCCTTCTCTGACGACGCAAACCTGGTCGACACTAGTGACGGACTTGCGCTTGCTAAGTGGGTGGCCCCCTCCGCTTTTGCCGGCGTTGGGTTAAGCGTCACCATTCGCAAACGATAGGCGTATTGCCAGCTTGGCTCTTCGTCCCCGTTCCGCGCCCTTACTTCCTTTTGGTGTTGACAAATGGTGTTGCAGCCTCCTCGTCCGGAATCAAGGTTCTTGGTGCCCCTGTGGGCTCGGCCACTTTCGCCCGGGACTTGTTGGACAAAACGGTCGAAACATTTCACCAATTTGGATCCCGGCTTATCGGTTTGGCCGACCACTTCCACTCCCACACTGCTACTCGTTTGCTGCAAGTTTGCGGCCGTCGTTTCGGCCACCACCTCCGCTCTACGCCTCGGGGCTTGGGTCGCTTTGAGGGGTATGGCGACACTATTACGCATCCTTCCTTGAAGATGCAAACGCCGCCGCGTTTTCAACGCCGGCATTTGGGGTGTTAGCCCCGACCTCTTGGATACGCCCTCCATGCGCACGCAACTGTCCCTCCCGGTCCAATTTGGGGGCCTCGGCATCGGTGATAATGTGGTTATCGCAGATGCCTCCCACATCGGCGCTGCCGCCCTTGTGGTTGGCCAAGCTGTGACTTTCCTCCGTGCTCAACACGCCGCCCTGAGCGACGCCGGCGCGTTCCTTTCCAAGCCGTCAGGCGTATCCAGCCCTCATAGCCTCAACCTTGTTGGTGCGTCCTCGATTCACCAAGCTTTGACCACCCGAGCGTTGGAGCCCGATACAGGCGCCAACGTGTCGGCGCCGATGTGGAGAGAACTGTCGAGCTTCGCGCTGCCCTTACCCGTGTCGTTCACGAGTGTGGAGACGCGGTGCTCGAGGATCTAGCGGGGCCGTTGGCCTTTGCCCTAAAGTTGCTCCCCTCAAAGCGCTCTCACGTTGCCCGTGCCGGCTGCTCCGCCGTTGGGGCTGAGCCGGCGTCTGCGTTGCGCTCGGCGGCCGACCTCCAAGCTATCCCGCATTACTCGGACTTCCCCTTGCACTCCATGCGGAAAATTCAAGAAACCCTGAGCCACCGCATTCACACGGTCCGCTTCGCAAAGCTTGCTGCGCGTATGCCCACAAGCGGCCATGACATTAAATGCTTCTGGGGCCGCCCGCCTCTTACGCGCTGCAACAGCGTTCCTAATGACTGATCCTCCAAGTGAGGGTCGCCTTGGTGAAGTCCGTGAGCGTTCCCCTGTGTACTACGATTCCATGTTCCGCGTTGCCGCTTGCCGCCCATTTGGCCTTCCGGCGGCTCCTGTCCTCTCCCTAGGCGAGCCTTGCCCTTGTGCTTTTTGCTCCTTCTCGGTACAAGGCATGCTGGCCCGTTTTGAGGAAGTTGGCGTGGAATTCATCACTCCTTCGGCTTGGGCGGTCGCGTACCCTGATCACGTGGCACGTTGCTCTAGGGGCGACTCCAAGCACGCCGTACACGAGTGGGCGGCACATGGCCTTTCCGACGTTTGCCACGACGTGAAGTCCGCCCTGGGCGTGGGTGTCGAGATCCTCACGGACCCGTTGGTGCAAGTTTCTCTTCCGAAGGGCAGCGACGGCCGGCCGGCCGATGTTGGGCTTGTTGGGTATGGTTGTATCCGCGGGGATACGGTTGCTGTCGATACCACCATTGCCCCTATCCTCGGCGTGTCAAGCTCGGATCCAACGACTGCATTGCGGGTTGCATAGCGCCACAAAATCCAAAAGTATGACGAGGGTGTCCGAAACGCTGCCGGCATGCTTCGCTTTGTTCCTTTCGTCGTTGCCGAGTTCGACTCGCTGGCCCCGCCGCACGCGGAGGCCTTCTTGGTGGAGCTCGCGAAAGCTAGCCACACATACACACTGGCCAAAAAATCGGCCAGCTCTTGTCTGCGTGGCGCCGCCGTTTCTCCCTGCTCATCAAAATGGCACACGCAGACAAAGTTCTTGGCGGGGTCGCGGCCGCGCGCGTGGCACGTGATGGTGCTCCTGCGTCTGCGTCGCGTCGCTCGTCGGCATGTGTTGCCATGACCATGGTCATTGGCTGCAAGCGTACTCGCCGCGGCTGATGGCCTACCCTGGGGCGGCCCCTTGCCCCTTGGTTCCTTGCAGCTTGGCGACTTCGTGGTTCCCTTGGCTCTTCCTTGGTTGTTGGCTCCCTGGCCTCCTGCTCGACCTTGGTTCCAGGCTTACGTCTCTATTTTGCTGGCAACCTCTCATAGTTGTTGTTAGTTCTGTTTGTAGAGCGCATATGTTAAAGCCATGATGTAAAATAGCTTTTTGGCAAATTGCCGAAGCACTCCGCCAGAATAATTCAAGACTAAACCCAAAATATTGTTTTAGGAAGTGGCGGCGCGGCCGCGCGCGTCGCGCGCCCTCCGCTTAGCAGGCGGCGATACGAATACAACGACAATAACACCCCTATAGTGACCCCCCCCCCCCCCCCCCCCCCCCCCAAGTGTCACTGTAAGGGTGGTGTCACAATGGGGGGGGGGGGGGGGGGGGGGGGGTCACTGTATGGGTGGGGAACACTGTGTAATAGTCACTATATGGGTGTTGTCCTTAGAAATATTGTTGCATGACCAGCAATGTGTGTATCCAATGGCGCGCTAGCTACCCTTCTTAACCCGGTCGAAATGTGTGTATCCGTAATCTGCTCTCTGTACCACACGGTATCCCTACGTGTCGCTGAAGGCTCGCTCGCACGCGGGGTGGAGCATGTTCGCCCCCGCTAGATAGCCGAAGTCCTCTGGGTCCGAATTGCACCCTGGCTGGCCGCATGCCTGCAAGGGATGCCGGTCGACGAGGTCACGGCCGGGGCACCAGTGGTGGGCGTCTGGCATGCATGTACTCTACTTACGAACAAGTGACCTCTCTCCCCTTCTTCCTAGCCATCGTGCCGTTTCGGGCGCCAGACCCTGCCGGGCGCAACCTTGGCTCGCGGGGTGCGAAGGGCAATTAGAGCGAATGTGCCGGCGGGCAGCCCACGAACAGCGGCGGCGGCGGCAATATTGCGCATCGGGGCGCTGCCGAGCGGGGCGATGCTGTCGCGCGCGTACAGGTAGTAGCGCCGCCGGGCGCAACCGGCCGGCCGGGCTGCAACCGGGCGTAAACCTGTAAAAACCCCGATTTTCCCAGTGTTAAGCCCGTAGTGTCACTGTAAAGGTGTTGCCCCTAGTGTTAAGCGGCCTGTTTGTCCCCCCCCCCCCCCCCCCCCCCTTCCCCGTCACTATAGGGGTGTGTCATAATAAGCAGGGAAAAAATCCCCCCCCCCCCCCCCCATGTGACCAGGCAGGGTAGTGTCACTATATAGGATGTCACTATATGGGTGTCGTCGTTGTAATTCAACTCATTATTCAAAACAATTATCTAACTTGTTATTCAACGCCGACACGCAACTAGTGCGACATCTGAACTAGCTGGAGAAGCGTTGCCCTCCCACAGGCAATAACAACCTAAGGAGAGACGGAAAAGGAAGATCAAGCGACGACACTAGGTTCAGGGCGTAGTGGGCCGCGGGGGTCGTAGGAACCTCGGCTATCCCACCATAAATAGTCAGGAGATCTACAAAATCCGGCTTAGTTCCGGCGTTTTAATCGCTGAATTATCGACAAGACTACCGTATCGTCGCCTCTACCCGCTCTTGCTCCCCCCCACCTCTGCCCGACCGAATCATGGCACCCATGCCAAGTCGCCCGACAGAGGCGGCCAAGGGGGGCGCTCACCTCGGACCCCGCCCCAATAGCACTGGCGGTTGAGCTACGTACGTCGTTTGGGGAAGGACGGATATTATACTGCAATTGTTTGGCTGTTTCGTCGGCTTAGCGTTGCCGAAGTAAACAAGGACATGTTCGTAATGGACAACAAGGACGGCGGCGGTAAAGAGTTGAACATTATGTTGGCTCGTCATCTTTCGGGCCGAGACCAACTGATGGCATTGAGGTCAGCCGACCCGACTCGCCAAGCAAGCAGCGTCGTACGACAACCTATTGGTGCGTATTTCGGGCACCGGCCCGCCGCCAGCTCTTTGCGGCGCACCACGGCGCACCCAGCGGGTGCCTAAACGGAATATACCGAAATATAAATTTTGGGGAACGTCATTTAGTAGGTGCTCTAGAATAGTGTGTCGTGGTTATCGCTTATTTCCCGTTACATTGTGCTGCGAGGCAGTGCGCGAAAACGGCCTCTTGTCGGCCGCAACCGCGGACGGGCAGTGCCCGTTGGGCTCGCGGAGGGGGGCGATGCTCACGAGCCGAACTAGCACTACCTGCCATGGACGAAATAGGATAGGTCCATAGCCTTTCTCATAGGGATGCTATACAAACATTGAGCTAGAGGTCGGGGGCTTCAGGGACGGTGCCTCATGTGCCCCCGATCCAAAAAACCGCCCGATCTTGGAATCCGCGCGTTCGGAAATACACCCCCGGCCTCAACCCCTCCTGGGGCAGCCCTATGCTTATCGATCGTATGAGCACTAATAGAGGCCCATACGCATGGCCGACGCCGGCTAACGATCATTTTGCGGTCAATCTCAGTCGAAATTGAAATTGAAAGTGATTACAACGCGCTAGTCTGATGCTCTCCACCGCTCAGATTGAGTTGCTCTTAGGGCATGCCATCTGTAACCATAGTAGGGAACACATATAGTGTAATTACAGGTCAGGCTTCCGGCCATCCTCTACTTTCGTTTCCAAGCCCCGCCACCTCCTTCCATCACGCGATCAATAGTTGTGTAAGTACAACTCAGGCTTCCGGCCATCCTCTACTTTCGTTTCCAAGCCATGCCTCCTTCCATCACGTTATCAATAGCTGTGTGTTTTCCGGATAACTAGGGGTAGTCGCCAGTACGAGTGACTACCGCTAATTGGCAATACGGGGATTATGAATGCAGTACTCGCCCCGCCCCCGAAAAGGTTTTCCTGTACATTGGTAATGCACCGGCACCGCGCAATCTTCGATCGTCGTGCGCCTTGGCTCCACCTGCCGCCATCGCTAAAAATACCCCGCATGTCGCGGCGCTGATCGCCCCACCACGCCGGTTGTGGCGGCCCGCCGGCCTCGGCCGCGGTCCGCCGATGCTGCCTCCAGCTCGCATGCATGAGCTGTTGCGGTAGGATCCCCAAGGGGGTCTTGAGGGGGAAAGGCGCCCCCCCCCCCCCCCCCCCCCGGTCCGCGTGTCGTCGCTCCGTGGTCGGCAGGCTGGTCCTGCTCGCCCGCGCGCCGCTCGCCTCCGCAGCGCGCCTCGTCGCTGTAGCCGCCCGTCCATGGTCAGACCGAGCTGACCGTCAACTGACTTCTCCCGCTGCATGGCTGCGACTCCCTCCGGGCATTCCGGCTCCTTTCTCTTGGCCCCTGAGTCACTGCCTTGCCCGGCCTCTCCGCCCCCGAACGCCCGCCCCGCCTTAATTTAAGTGCCGGGCTCCTGTCTCCTCGCGCTCGCCGCCGCCCTCGCCCGTTCTCACGGGACGGCTGAGGGTTTCCCGGGTGTTCCGAACGGGTCGGCCGCAGGGCGCCGCCGAACACTCCGCTGTACTAGGCCGGGATTCGAGTGATTCACAGGTGAAACACATACGGGGGGGAGGGGGGTGGGTACGCCATATCTTTTGCATGTCGGTCGCGGGTTGTACCGAGGTAGGAGAATACGATTTTATTTCGAACAGCCCTCGCGAGTAGGCTGCCTCCGACCGAGTCGTACAGACTCCCCTCCCCACCCGTAGGCGGATGTCGGAGACGCCGACGCAAGGCCGAGGTCGTACAAGAATTGTTTTTAGCAACTCCCGCCCGGCTTGCTGCCCGGCGGAGCCAGCAGGCGCTACCGGGACTACGAGTATTATTTAAAAAGCCCCGTAGGGCTCCCTAGTCGTGGCATGATCCAAGCACCCGCCACAACCGGCCACCCCGCTCAGCCCCCTGCCGCACCCAGCCGGGCACGGGTCTTATTATGTAAAACAAATATCGACTCATTGTTTTGCACGGAGCTTGCTACATATTACATCGTCTGCTTCCCCCCCGCCCGCCCTTCGCACGCCCCGCCGTGCGACGGTAGCCATTCGTTTTTCCGTCTGGGGCGGTCGCTCATCTCCCGCCCGGCCGCCGCCCTACGGCCGGCGGGCGAGATATGTCTCGGGAATGTGCGTGCGCCCCCTCCCACCCTTGAAATATTTAGTACTAGTAGTAGTTGGAGTTTCCTCTTTCTTTGTCTACTTAACAGGTGCGATACGGCACCATTACGGTGCTAGTATGTCCACGTGGCGTGCAAGAGCTGCATCGACCCAACAACCCCTCGAACATTTCACCGTACGGAACCACGCCGCGCGCGGTTCCCGACGCAGTTGTCCCGGGTAGCGCTGCCCCCGCATGCTGCTGCGTCGTGTGTTTAAGCACTAAGAAGCTTGTCTGTCCCCATAATTCTTTGTCGCGGCGCACCCTCTATGGGGTCGCGTCGCGACAGCCACACCCACCCTCCCCTCACTTCGTTCATTTCGCGGGTTATGCCGAATCGGACCGCCGCCTGGGCTTTCTGGCCCCTCCCAAAAGCTTGTAATGGAGCCAAGGCACGTTTTCGGCAAGTTGCCTGCGCCTCCGCCGCCTCGTCATCCGCCCAACTCCCTGCTTGAAACACGGGTACGGGTACGTGCCGTGCAGTATATTTGCTGCTGCATGCAATCGAGTATGATTTTGCCAATCTAGGATGCGGACGGAGGCTGATTCACACGGAAAAGCGCCATTGTATGGCTAGGAAGGTTCACCAAAAGGGGGGGTGTAAGAGGAGGAGCCCGTAGGGCGGAGGCGGAGGGCGCTGCCGAAGGGTCCGAGCTAGAAGATGGCAGACGAGATGTTGGTGGCTGTCCTAACTAGCTCCCCGCCGGCCGGGAGCGCGGGGCTCGCGGGCGATGGGGCAGCCCGTACTACTGAAACCCGACGGTACATGTTATCTAACCGGTTAAAACCTTTAACAAACCGTTCGGATCGCATAGGACAGTTATATTATTTAATACCCCATAAACCCGTTCAGATCATTTCAATATGCAATCGAGTCTGGTTTTGCCAGTTTACACGCGGTTTGTTTACGCCTGCGAGCGTGAGCATCCCCGTTTCCAAGCCGATTAATAAAACGGGCAGGATGGGACCATGATCAGCCACCACTCGTAGATGCGCGGACAACTATGCGCCACCCCCCATCGCATCACACCAATAACGTGACATACATACACATATTATAGCAGTCGGCAGGCGTGCCGACCAAACGAACGCCTCTCCGCAGCAGGCAATCACGATTACTACCAGCAACCGCCACGTGCGCAGAGGCAGCAAGCCCCGCCGGCGGCAAAACGCCAACCCAACGACCATAATGCATGGAATGGGTACTCAAGCGTCCAGCATGCCAGCGGCTACAATCAGCAACATCGATCCACCACAGAAACTGGAGCACCCCTGGCGGGAAGACTAGGCGGCCAACCGGCATTCGCAAAATCAGCAACCAGGCGACCAGTATTGGCAGCCGCAGTCTGCGGCTGGTCATAGCCTTGAAGATGTCTTTAGTTGTAGAAGGGGTCTCGCGCCGAGAGGTTAAGAACCTCGATCGAGGCGCATGCGCATACCAGACGCGGACGGGATGTGTCGACGGCGCGGCACATGCCGGACGTGTCGCGGAATTAAGGCGCCGTCTCCCGACGGCGCCCTACAACATTTTGCCGCGCGCGGTGGTGGAGCGGCCAAGTTGGCGACAAGTGCCCAGTAGAGCAACGGCGCAGACACCATTAGGACGAGTACCGCTGCGCGCACGGGCACGCGAGTGCGCCGCGTACAGCCATGTGAAGTACCGGTACGCTGTTTGCGACGCGACGCGGTAACTTTGCACCTGTACTGGCGATGCACACCACGAGGGTTGGACACGTAACCCTGCGCAATGACAATAATGATGTAAGGCCGCTGCCATCACCAACGGCGGTCGTCTCGCCGCCTTGCGTGAAGGGCAGCGCGTGAAACGCACAACGCTTTGGGGCGTGGGCATGTGGCCCGCAGTGTGGTCGTGCCGTGCCGGCTCTTAGGTGTGTCGGGGTCGATTGTCAGCGGCTTCGCAGAAGACCGGCCGACTCGGTAAGCTGTCACCGCGGGTTTGGCTTCGCGGACTCCGGTGAGGCGGCCGCCGCTGCTGCACCAACGACAATTGCCGACCACCTTACAAGTCGCACACGTATGTTGTCGCCACGAAATGCACAAGTCGCGTTGGGTGGCGGAGCTGTCACCCGGCGCGCGGCCAGCTCGTGTTGTCGCAGATGAGATGTTGCGACGTCGGGAGCGGGTTGGGCAGCGTAAAGGCCCTTGTGGCCTCCGCCAGCCCTTAACGATGCCAATGATGTCGGGGCAAGGGTGACGACGAGGCGGTCGCCGATGCTGCACCAGCAACGGTCACCGAGGTTCCAAACCCGGAGTCGGACAGGGGTAGTTACGGCCACCACGAGACGTCAAACATGCCAGGTGACAGAGCTGCCCCCTTGCGGGCACCTGCAGATTGTCGTGGTCCTTGCGACGACGACGTTGCAGTAGGAGGCGTCGGAGACGAGCTAGGATGAGCCGTGCAAACGCCGCCCACTGCGGCCACAACAGACGTTGTTGCATCACGATTAGGGCGAGGGCAACGAGCCCTCTCAAAACATCGGCGCATGAGCGGCGCAACCCCCGTAACGGACCAAGTACGCGAGTAGTTCCGGAAAACCACAGCGTGTAACGACTGTTCATGCCACGACGCCTTGCTGCGAGGACGCGCGGACCGGGTTGAATTGTCTTGCGAGACAGCAAGTAGTAGCCGCCCCCGACGACACGGACGTCCTCCTCCGTAGCGATAGTCCGCGCCGATTTGTTGCGGCGGGCGTAGTTTTTGTCGTTGACAATAACCGTGACGAGCAGCGGCCATGTTGCCGACCGCGTCCACCTAACCCAACCTCAAGAAGTTGACTACTGCGAGAGCGTGCTCCACTACTGCGGGAGTCCCGAAGGCCTGTACTTCGACTCGACTTCGGGTGTTGAGGTTCAAACCCCCCAACGGGCGGGGACCCCCCAGCTCCAATTCCTTGCCGTTCGCAGCGCTGCCCGAAAACGGCCCAGCCGCAAAGCGAAGGCAGAAACGGAAATTAAACGACCTCGGGCGCACGAGTAGGGAAAACCACATTACCGAGTGGTTTTATGTCGCTGCCTGATGTTGAAACGCATGTGCACGGCACGACGACTCACCACCGGGTGGATTAACCTCGGTGCGGACTTGTTCAACTTTATTTGTGACCCTCGCGAGTACAATAAGTACGCGAAGCCGCCGCCGAGGGCAACGAGATAGAAGATGGCAGACGAACTGTTGGTGGCTGCACTAAGTAGCTCCCCGGCTAGGAGCGCAGGGCTCCTGCGCGATGGGGCAGCCCGTACTGAAACCCGATGGTACCGGTTACCTAACCGGTTAAGACCACAGCAAACAGACCGCGTACGCACTAGGACAGTTGTATTCGTTGGGAAACCCTATAGTCGCTAAATTAACACTTTTAGATCATATCCGCGCGCCGCATCAGCGCAGCAGCACCGCGCCTTCATTATTACTTGACGATGCTGGCTGCTGGCTGCTGCGACTGCAAAATGCGCCACGGACCGCGATCTATTATTTACACGTCGCACGGCGGACGCTGTGGCACGAGCAGGTACCGCAGGCACGAGCGAGTTTTGGCGCAACCCTAAAACCCGCTACCGCGTGTAACGACTATGCTTTGCGTATGACGATTCTTTATTTTTGCGACCGTCCAATTAAAAACATATGATCGCGATTACCTGTATTCGCAGTAAGGATCAGGCGCTTCGTAAATAATTCTTGCGCTATTTTTATTGCTGCAAAAAACCCTGCTGCAGCAAATAAGTTTTAAGACTTATTTTTAGTTTTAAACAGCAGGTAGAAGCCCGGAAATTTATGACGACGATTCGATGTAGCACATCGATCGTCCTCGTCCTGCGGCTCCAGGTCCCACTCGTCCTCATCCTCGTCGTCCTCCCACTCAAACTCCTCCAACAACACGTCAAACTCCTCCTGCAGCTTGGCCACCTCCTTGTGCTCCTCCATCCGCCCCTCGATCCCGTCCTCAAACTCCTTGACCTCCTCGTCCGTCATGGTGAGCCGCTTCTTGCGGTCCAGCACAAGGCCCAGCTCGATGGAGCGCGCCACGTGTGCCTCCATCCGCGCCACTCGGTCGCGCGCCTTGCCGTAGTAATACTTCTCCAGCGCCGCCCACGACTCCCCAGTGTCGCCATACACGTGGCCCATCTTGTCGCCCTCGCACATGACGCTGCTGCGTGCTGGGGCATTTTAATATTTAGCGAGAAGTTGTTAAATTTGCGATGATATAATTATTACTACTTCGACTACGGCGGGTCGCACACGAGTGCTACAATCATGCTACAGGTACCATGTAGGTAGAATGCCGTAGACCCCCTCCCCCCTCCCCAATCCCCACACTTTCAAGGAAGAGCGAGGTGGCTCCGCCACCTCGTGCTTCCACCATCAAGGTGGGGGCATGTAGTCGCTACATTTCATGCACATAGGCAGACGCCAGCCTCGCTTGTCAATGAACGTCGAGGGTTGAATTATAGAGTGGCCCATGATGCGGTCACAACCACCACATCCGTGAAAATTATACCTAGGAGTAATTGTACGATATACTGCGGGTTAGTACCAATAACCAATACGATGTGTACCAGTGCTATTACGATGTGTACTTGTGACTCCGCGATGGGAAACGGCAGGGGGAAAACGGACCGGCGCATGGGCGGGTGTAGCTCCGTGGCGGATCGGCACCATGCACAGTAGCATGATTGTCCTTCCCGGTGGTGGCGTGGGCGAGCTCGATATCGATAGCCTTCATGTGGCGGCATATGGTAGCGTGTAAGTCGATAGGGTCGCTGCTTGGCACGGCGTCTTGTAGCTTCGGGGGCTGCTTGGGTCGAATTGGGCGGGCATGCATGAATAACGCCAACATCGGTATACTCTTTGTAGCGAAGGAGCACCCGCTGCCGACCGAACGTGCGCCGCAGGTGATGAGCAAGCTTGATCGCGTGGCCTGCCATGTGAGGATGTTGGGTGTGATACGCTTGATGAAACTGTGCATGGTGAAGTTGGATCTTGGTCTTAAAGTGGTCGATCTTGGCAAAGGCAATGGCGACGTAGACGCAACGTGCGACGTCGCAAGGCATCGGGGGGTTGTAAGGTAGTAGGCCGCGGTAGGCCATGCCAACGTCTGAGTCGAGGAGAATAGGGCGGGGGGGGGGGGGGGGGGCAGTTGACGGAGGATCCATGCCTACAAGGCAGTGCGGGTTAAGTAGATGCATGAGATCGGATAGCTCCTTGATTCCTTTTGAAAAGGCGATGAGCTGACGAACGTCACGACTCACGGTCCCCAAGGATGCAGGAGGCGTTGATGATGTCCGTGGTCGCGACGCGAATCTTGTTCGCGGCAAGCTGGATGCGGATGACATGGACAACGTGCTGCAATTCGGCGTCGAACTCTATGTCGTCGCCTTTGCCAATTGCCATATTAGCATCGGCGGCGATGGAGCGGCGGATGGCAAACATTCACGGTGGAAAAGCGGCGGGCATCTTCACCGCGCTCTCCGCTAATTACCGTTTCGCAACGTCCAACCATATAATCTGAATATAACCCGAGCTTGAAGGACAAATCCCCGCACTACCCGCCATAGCAAGCCAGGGGTCGCCTCGAGTAGCCTCGCGAGGTGGGGCCATGGCAGCCCATAATCCCGACACCCGAGTGAAGTGTCCCCGAGCAGCCCGTGACGTAAGCCTGGGCTAGGGCATGTTGGTGGGTCGGATGCGTTTGCATCCAACCCAACCGAGGCGGCCAAACCCGAATGTCCGAAATCGGGTAATTACCAAGTATGTCGGGACGACCTACTGCCACCCACAACTGCGTCACCTATTTAGCTCTTATGGTATTAAGCCCTTGCATACCTTGCATATAGTAGCTTGGTACCGTACTAATGGGCCTACCAAATCTTGCTGGCTGAATCGAGCTATGCCGGGGGGGTGCATCCATGCGGGACGAGATTCGGTTTGGACGGGTAGCTCCCGGGTTCACTCTCAAGTGCGCCGCCCCATGAGGCATCACTCACACCGAATATAGCCCGGCGTTGAAGGCCTCTAGGGATAGCCTACCTATAGGCCATCTTATCGGAACATGGCGGAACTCGGGTCGTGGAGTTGGTGAGGTACGCGGCCGGGGGGGGGGGGGGGGGGGGGGGATACACTTGAATTGAGGGCAATACTTGAATCGAGGGCAGTACCAGGCAAGATACGCCACCGCATCTACGGATGGCGGTCAAACAACACCTACGAGGGCTCCTCTAGCACCTATGACCGTTGACTTGCATTGGATATGGTTGGCGGGACTGACTCCAACTCTCGACTGAGGGAGGTTTGAACGGGTCGCTTTCTGTGTGCTACGGGAAAGTGTCGGGTGCGTAACAGTCGGGGTATCCCATGGGGCACGATACTCATCACATCCGAGCGTGATCTCTGATATAAGTTTGTGTGGCAACTCTTAAGCTAGAGCTAGCCCATCTTACCGATACTTCTACGATTGGTGTTGTCTCGGATCAGCTAGCCGACGTGGGCATGCATCCCCCCTCCCTTCTCCATTAGCGCTCGCGGCGGGTGGAGCAGTTGTAGAGCATCCAGGCTTGCAACTATTTCCGGCGCCCGGTCAAACGACACCCCCTCGCGCGTGACGCATTGTAATACAGTTTTGAACTGACGATTATAACCAGCACAACGAGTGCCGTAATCCCACACACAGCCTTACACATAATGAAAGGGTGTACCCGATCTCGAGTAAATCCGCCATGTGACCAAAACGCGTACAATCACAAATGCGCGCCGTATGTAACCCGAGTTGATCCGACACCAATGTACGCTTAGGCAAATGGGGCTTCATAGCTCAGACAAGGAAAAGGCTTCGGCAAGGACGAAGATTGTTACATTGTACCGGGGCGTACACAGTTAGTGGCTTGGCACGCAATCGGTTGCGCGTATATGCACTAAGCTTGCAACTGCAATTAGACACAATGCGAGTCCCGTTGTTCCTAAGGAGTGTGTGACTTTATTACAAGGCACCCGTCACACCTAACGAGTAGGGCGGGATGAGGTGGATGCGAGTAGCGCTACATCAAAAGAGATAAGCGCAGTGGACCCTCCAGCAGCACCACCCAAGTAGTGTTGGACTGTTCTAGACAGCGAGGTCGGGAGCTGTCGACAGTAAGTTGGCGACAACCGCCAGCCGTCGCCACTCTAATAACCTCGGGAAGCCCTAAAAAGTACCGGCGCGTCGTGCATGTTAGCAGCGACAACCGGTAGTAGGCGTGTTCACAAGTACGAGTACCACTACAAGTGGCGGTGCGAACTGACTGCCCGCGCGGCACTCGGTTTGTCTGCCTAACCTCAGTTGAGCATTGAAAACAATGATCTAATCTTGGTGAAATCTAACCGGGTTTACGGGCGGTATGCGCAGACATTACGTGCACTATACATGGTATTGGAGTGGGTATGCGGATAGGGCTATTGTGATAACCTAACCGACAATACAGGTCACACCCATGTCACACATGTCGGAAATAATGTTTAGGGCTGTGTTCTTGGGGTTTCCTTTTTCCCTCCCTGCCCCTAGGGTATATATATGCGGGTTTCGACACCAACTGCCTGCGATCTCCGTGCCACGCCAGTGATCGACCACGGGCGGTCCCGGTGCTTCAGCACTTAGAAGTCAATGTGCGGCACTTTGCGTGCGAAACACATCGGCAACCCCCGTACTACTCATTAGATATCATAAAACCGTCTTCGTCCGTTAGATTGGACCACTCTCCTACTTTCGTGTTGGCCGCCTGCCCGCACAACATTATTAACTCGCGGTTTCGGACCGTGCAGAGTGCTCATGCCCTCGGAAACGGTATTCAAACCTTCCACCCTCCGCTCTCGCTACCGTCACATAACCAACTCGAGCCGAGGCTCTTCTCTTCTCTCTTCCCCGCGCGGCTCACTGCCCGACGACCCCTTTGATGGTCGTCGCCGGCAAGACGGCGGCTGTCGGAGGCGTCGTGACGGCGGCAAAATCGCAAGACTGCATCGAGACGGCACGTCATGAGGAGGAAGACCCAAGAATGAAATAACTCATCCAGGAGCAGCTCTCAAGGTTCTTCACCACTCAAAAGAATCCTACTTTGCCGCCGGCTGCTGCCGGTGAAGAGCACACCATTCCGGGCGGGAACGAGTCCCGCGCCGGTGGTCAGGACCAAAACGTCCATGCGCCCTTCGCCTCTTCGAGCGAACCACATTACCTTAATTGGAAAACCACCATCGCTACGGCTCTGCCCGGTTTCGATAACGGGATGCCTCCCGACAGTCTGCGACGCCCGGGGCTCTTCCCCACCGCCCTCGACCGTGTGCTCAAGTACCTGCTTGGTAACCCTCGTCCTCAGCCGGCAGCGGACGAGTACTATCACGCCGCGTGCTACGGGGCTTTCATTGTCGAGCCGCGAAAGCTAATGGCGGCGGCATGTGTCACCGACGGGATCACGCCGGCCTTCGGGCAGCGGCTTGAGGCCATCGTCCAGAGCATGGAGGCCATCGACGACGGCCATCGGTTCCGCCTCGCCTACCTCCGCAAGTACTGGGATACGCGGATGCATCGTGGCGACACCTTCGCTCTCGACGTCGTGCGGGGGCGCTACCTCCGCCCCGGTACTGAGAACCTAGGGTCGCCCGAGTTTACGAGCTACTAGAGCTCTACAAGGACCGCGTCTACGACGCCAACATCGCGAGCGCCGCGAAAACCACCGCCCGTCAGCGCTTCGGCGGCGCGCTCCGGCGCAATGACCGCAACCAAAACGGCGGCGGCGGCAGCCGCGAAAAAATCAAAACTACGCGTCCGGGGCGCGAGGCGGTGGCGCCACGAGCCACCTTCGCAAAGGACGTCACCAAGGGCTTTGGTAAGGGCAAAGCGAAAGCTGAGGCCCCTACGGTCGACATGGCCGAATGATGGGGTGCTCCGCCGTGCCGACCCCATGCATCTGCGTTTCGAGGGGCGGCACGCCTCCGGGCGCGCCTTCCAAGCAACGCTGCAATGGAGCCGCCTGCATGAGCGGGACTCATCCCTCACCACCGACTCTCCTGCGCGCGTGCCGTCACCCTCCCCGTACCCTCGCCGGAGTCAACCCCTCCGGCTCATCTACTTTGCTCTTCCACATCGCGAGTCCACATAGACTCCCTCTTTATGGCGCCCCTCCCCCCCCCCCTCTCGACCTGCCGCGCTAGCCCTCTTTGCCCTCTTTGCCCTCTTTGCTCTTTGCGCAGCGGCCTCTCGCGAACAACCAAACGTTCCCGGTACGTACGGACGCTCGCTACGAGGTCATCGGCTACAGTAGCCTGCCCTCATGGCATCAGCTTGGTGCTACACATGGCGATGTTGTCACTGCCCGACGAGCACCACCCTCAAACCCGGCAGCGGCGTATGGAGCGTTCCATCGTGTCCGCCCCTCTACGAAGACAACTACCTACTTCATCACCGACGACGAAGCGACGGCCCCCTAGAGCGAGCTCACGCGAGGCAGCATCGAGGCCCTCTGCGGCAAGGACGACTAGGGCGCCAAGGTGCTCGACCTGCTGACTACCTCGCTCACGACCAGCACCTACTCCAACTACGACGCAAGATTCGTTTCTTCGCCGAGTTTTGCAACGACGAAGAAGACATCTCTCCCCTGGATTGCACCGAGTCGTGTACATGCGTCCGCTACCTCGCCTGGATTGCGAAGCGCAGCACCATCGGCGCCGGCTCTCTGCAACCCTAACTCTCGGCCATTAACTTTTTCTTGCTTCACACCGGTCGGGACGACGCCCTGGCCACCGGCCAGGCGATCGGCGACATGAAGCGCGCGCTTCAAATCCGCCAGCTCAAGACTAGCGAGGAGCTGCGGCGCGCCCCCCTTCCATGCCACGTCATCACCGACATCCTCAACGACCTGGCTACCCATCCCATGACCACTACCCCCGGCTATGGCAACATTCGCCGTGGTTTTTTCGACATTTATGTTTTAATCCCGTGTTGAGTCCTGCGTCTCGTGCCGGCTCTGCGACATGGCCGTGGACACCCACAACATCGCCCTCTTTGTCAACCGCGAGAAGTAAGGGGGGACCTCGCAAGCTTCGAATCGGTTTTAGGCCCCACCTCCAAATCCCTGTCACCGCCGTGCCCGCGTGGACAGCCCTCCTCCGCCGATTCATCGCCTACCGCGACGCGGCGTTCCGGGCGCCCCCCGCCGCCAAGCCACCTGACCGATTATGGGCGCTTCCGGCCACAGGGCTACCCCACCCCTTACGTGGAAGGCCTCCACCCTCAGCGACTGGCTCACGCGTGCCGTCGGCCGCATATATGGAGCGCCCCCGAAGGGTTCGTGTGGACATCGCACTACTCCCTACGACGTAAGGGCGCGGCATCTGACACAAACGCAGCAGGCGTGCCCCTCGACAAAATCCCGCCACTAGGGCGATTGGGCCCGCAATTCTGCGGTAATGAACGACTACATCGACCCAACCACGCTTCCTTTCCGCACCGCCGCGCTTCTGTTCGGCTGGATCTCCCCCTTGTGGTCCTTCGCAGCCCTCTCGACAGCGGCCCCGCTCCGTCATCGGACGCCGCCCCGCCCCCTCCACAGTCTTGAAGACCGAGGTAGCTAATCCTCGCTGCCGACCTCCCTTTCAAATATTTAGAGCTTTGGTCTTGGGGTTTTCTTTTCCCTCTCTGCACCTAATAGGGTATGCGGGTGTCGAAACCAACTGCCCGCGATCTCTGTGCCACGCCAGTGATCGACCACGGGCAGTCCTCACTACTGGCTGGTGCTTCGGCACTGAGAATAAGCCGAAGTTCGGCACAGTCGGCACTTTGCGTGCGAAAAACAGCGATCACCCCCCGTGCCCATCAAATCTTATAAGACCATTATCGTCCGTTAGACTGGACCACTCTCTTAGTTTTGTGCTGGCCGCCTGCCCGCACAACCCGCCCTTCCTCCCTCTTGTGTGTCTCTTTGCCGATAGTACCCCGCCCTTTCGGTGTAATTAAGCCTGCGCCCTTTTCGGGTTACCCTCCCTTCCTGCCTCTCTGAAACCAGGCCCTGCTGAAACTACTCATCAGGATGTTTACATCAGTAGGGCTTTCACAAATGCGCACTATCAGGATGAATCTGCTCATCTGGAGGCTGGAGCATACCCCGGACGTAGCGCTACCGGCACCAGAGAATCCTCACAGCAGTGATCAATACACCATGCCCCTGTCCGCCAGTGCGGGTAGTCCCAAGAATCCAAGATCCCAGCTGGAAGTGCCGGTATTTTACACTTTATTTTACACTTTCCACTTCAGAAGGAAGCTGGATTTGAGACTCCAGGACCTTCATCGACGAATTATTACAGCATGTCTCCCTGATGTCTCTTGATCTACAGGTACATATTTACATGGTGGTGAGCTATACCTGCAAAAGGCGATCAGGAAACCACCCGAAAAGGTAATAGAAAACGTCCACTACAGCAATTGCGCGGTGGAAGAGTATACATACCCTGTCCTGGTGTGAATTACAAAAAGGACAGTGACAAATCGACATACTGCTAAAAGTAGTACCAAAAAATCAACACATACCCTGTACTGGTACGAACTGGTACATACCAGTATGCCACCCACCCACCCACGGCCTGGGCGGCCCCGACGACCGTCCTCGGCCCTCGGAATCGCGGGCCCTTCCTCCGTCTCCACCCCCGGCTGGGGATGGGGGCGAGGATCGTGCACGGGTGGCACCTTGGTAGTCTTGGCCCCGCCCGTGCTTCCACCGCCGCGGAGGAGCAGTGTGAGATGAACACCGGCGTCTTACGTCGTTGCTGGTCCAGTCAAGTCCCCGTTCGCTGTTCTTTGAGCACGCTCTCCCTTCCTGTCCTGTCGGCGCCTCCACATCACATTCGGCCTAGTGCCGCTATTGGAGTGGCCCGGGATGCTGTGCTGGGAAGGGAGTTCTACGTTCAATCGGCGGAAGGGACGGCGGGACGCGACCGAGCCGGCGGCGGATTTGGCGCGAGGCGGAACAACGCGCGCTGGACACCGGCGTCTTACGTCGTTGCTGGTCCGGTCGGCTCTCCATTTCCTACTCGTTGAGCACTCTCTCCCTTCCTGTCTTGTTGGCGCCTCCACATCACATTCGGCTCAGCGCCGCAAGGCTATTGGAGTGGCCCGGGATGTTTTGCTGTGGAAGGCGTTCTACGTTTGGCGGAAGGAGACGCGAACGAGCTGGCGGCGGATTTGGCGCTGAGTGGCATGCGTCTATTGCACGCCCGTGGCGCCCCGTTCCGGGTTTGATCCCCCCCCCCCCCCCCCCCCCACTTCCGCTCCTTGCTGCGAGACCTCTACTTCGAAGCCCCTTTCCTGTCGGCGCCTTCACATCACATTCGGCCTGGTGCCGCTATTGGAGTGGCTCGGGATTGTGTGCTGGGGAGAGCGTCCCTACTGCGTGGAGCGGCGGTTGGCTGGTGGTGATGCCTGGTCGGTGGCTGTCATGGCGGTTCCCGCCTTTTGTGGCCTGTAGCTGGATTTTCTTTTGGATTTCTGTATGGATTTCTTGAATTTTGCAGCTAGAATTTGTATTAATCTAATATACCAGTATGCCGAGGAGCTGGATTTCCTTCTGGATTTCTGTGTGGATTTCTTGAATGTTGCGTCTAGCTCATGCCCATGTAATTTTTTAGCATGCCGAGAGCCCGAGACAGTCAGACAGGCAAGTAAATAGTACATTCGTACTGAGCTTCTCTCCCCGCCCTAGAAGAGATATGAGCCCCGCTGCATCAGCAACGCGCAGCATGAAGACCGAGCGCGCTGCGTCACTATCAAACTATAGAGAAGCAGAAAAGCTGTTTGTTGCAGGAGCAGCAGCAGCACGTGCGCGCGCGTACGCTACATATACCTCTGCACACGGACGGCGCACTGCGTCTGATTAAATCCGTCTAGGTACCCGGTTCAAATTTGACGGTAGCAGCAGTGTCGTCTGGATTTCGTATATAATAATTTATCATATTAGGCACCCCACGCCTCACCCCCATCGACCCATGCCGCGGGTACAGCGGCCCACCTGCCAGCGGCCCACCTGCCTACTCGGCCAGCGGCCGAAACTTTCCCACTATGGCTGAAGCCTGAGCGGCGGGGATGGTGGTTGCGCCGATTGTATCGAACCGGGGGTGATAAATAGGCGAATAATGTGTTTCGACGGATTGGGCGTCCGGCTCCCTACGGGCGGATGTGTCGGTCTGCTCCACCAAGGTCTGCAAGGCTCTGCTGCGTCATCGAGAGTTCTTTCTGCCTGTACTATCCCGTATTTTGCTTGAATGCTGCAGAAGGTACCCGCCAGCACGTGGCCGGCCAGCCAGGCTCCCAGTCCGCCACGCATCATTACTACACAATGCCACGCTACTCGTACGAGTTCCGCCGGTTACCCCGTGCGGTAGCGACCTACCGGTACCAGGGGGTTACCCCTGCCGGTACCTGTAGCGTGGTACCTGTAATGATACCCAGGCTGTACCGGTGTAATTTTCTTTCTTGCGCTCGGGCGGCCGTTTAAAACGCGGGGGCCGAGCGGCGGCAACCTGGCGCCGTGATGTTCTCGAAACGCTCTTCCATATAAAGCAACAATCTCGCTGTCGACGCAACACAACGTCACATCCTTTCACGCGCACCGAACTTTATTGAATCAATCGTCTGTTAGTTCACCCCCCCCTTCCCCCAATTACTATCACCCCCCTGCACGCCGCACATTCCCGCTTATCCGTCTGTCAGTACAGAGGCTACCTTCCCAGGATGAATCGTACCCCACGTAGCGTGCGCAACGACAAGCGTGCGAGTCTCCTCCGCCGCCGGAGCGCACTCCCCCCTTTGACTCACGAGGCGCGCTGCTCTGGCGACCCGGAGGCGCAGCAGCCTGTTTTCTGGAACTCGTTCAGCGGGTCCTTGGCCCAGCTACACAGGCTCGACACCGCCACCGGCGTCTCGTGCGAAGAAATTGCGACCGCTGCACCTCAGCAGCGCGCTCCGCCCACCGGCGCCGACGCTCGACACAAGCGGTCGTTCCATTGCAAGCTTCCAGACATCAAGGTCGCGACCAGTAGCGGAGCTATTCGCGAGGGAATCCCCGCTGATGCCTCTGGCGAGCGAGATACTTCAACCGCGGGCAGCACCGCACAGCGGACGTCGAGGCAGGCTCTGCCGAGCCGCACTTTCCGCGTCGCCGCCGCAAGCAGTCCGAGCAGCCACCAAGCACAGCGCCGCCCTGCCACCGGCCTAGGCCGCTTGCACGCAACGACGGCCACGCACCGGAGAGTCACTGTCGGGGACCTCGTCGCCGCATGTGCCAAAGACTACCACGCGTCCATGAAGACCTGCCGTCAGCCCACGTACACCGCAGACATGGATATCAGGTTTGCTCAGCAGGGCGGTACCATCCGAGTATAAGTGGCTTCCTTCTCCGGTGGCTTCCTTCGCACTATCTTCGCACTAGAAGTGGCTTCCTTCGCACGATCTTCCATCTGATTGTGCGCCACGAATCGTACATACACGGCGGAGCAAATCGCTCTCGAAATCCGCCACCCGAGATAGCAACCAGTCGCCACAACGATGTTGTGCCCACTCTTATTAATGATATTGCCACGATGATAATGTGTCATCGCTTCATGCAGAGCCATGATGGTACCAGTCTTATTATTCAATTATTTTCTGTAATTTGTAAAGCATTCTTGTCTCCATCATGGAATTTTGTCCTCCTTCCACCCTCCTGTGATAATGTTACTCTCATTGGCTGCACATCCATGTCTATCAATGGGCATCAACCAACATGTCTGCAACGAGCTGTCCCAATGACATGCGTAAGCAAAGTCCCCAGGAATGTGGCAAGCATAGGCGCACACCAGCATATACGGCAAATGTTGCCTCCATGTTTCTGTGTTGAGGCTCTGGAGTGTAACCTTTGTGCAAAACAAGTTCCTGGCATGGGTTTCGATTGGACCATACAAAAGGCTCCTCAGCAACTTATGATGCGTTCTAACTCCTAAGAGCTGTTGCTTTACGAAGAATGCACATGCTCATATTAATATTATCTCATGTACATATGTCCCGAGCCGGTCGCCTTCGAGTCATGTCGCGATTTTGGCAATGGTGGCGTCGCCCGTTGCTGAAGCAGCTATGATGTCGACATTGACAGCCATTTGATCAGGTCCAAACCAGTAGATCTACAGCACCCATAGTCATGCTGGAAGTAGACCTCGGCGCAATGGGAGGTGCCAGCTATGAATGTGTATTGTTTTCCTTGCTTATTGCGTGCTAAAGCCCAGTATGACAGGAAGTAATACTATGAGTTGTTGTTCATAATACCTTTCATATGAATGCGCCCGCACTTGTAGAGCGCCATGGCTTTGACATGCAGATCACTGAGACTAAACTATGAAGTTGCGCTCCACATAAAATCATGTCGATACATCGGGATGTTGTCGTCGCTGTCTTCATGTGCTGTATGATGCAGCCCAGGCGGCTTATGCGCCGCTGATTCAAAACTGTATCAGCAAGGAGTGGGGCGCCAGAGCGCAGCTATGCCTACACATTGAGGGCAATGCAGCGACATGCATGTATAAAAAAATCTTCACTCGTGGCCCCGCCGGCCTGTGGCATGGCAGGCTGATAGTCAGTCACAAAGAGTGCAGCAGCACAGATATGCTGTGTGAAACCGGGGCATGATGCCGCGCTGGCATAACCGATGACATGGCTGCAGGTGGGAGGTATGGAAAGCATCTTTCGGCGGACATATAAATTGAGTACGCGATCAGTCATTCAGACATACTGTACAAGAGCATGGAAGGGGGGTCTCTTTGCTATGGGCGCCCGGGGCGGGGGGGGGGGGGGGGGGGGGCGCGGGGCGGCACGGCCATTGTATCGTGTCCGGTAGTATGGAGGAGCTGGGGGGATCTACTGACGCCGTTGTGCTGAGCAATCGCTGCGCGGGGCTTTGGCATCTGCGGGCCAGCAGTGTAGATGTACCGAGCTATTGGTAGTATACTGCGCAGAGCGGCCACTGCGCAGGGCTGCTAGGCGGGTGCCTTTTGCGCGAAGCGGTGTCGCTGTGTTGAGGGGTCAGTGCGGCTGCCTGGAGCTGTTGCATGCCAGCATGGCCACTGCCTCTGGGCGTTTGATGGTTTTGAGCTCTTGGCGTTGCTGACTGGAGCCACCGCTGCCTGTCAAAGGGGGGGGGGGGGGGGGCAGTGCGGCTAGACGTATATGTGTTTGGCTAATGCTGGTGGCGCGTCAGATACCAAGGAATTTGTTGATCTCTTCCCTGATAATAGGGTCAAGATTGCAGGTTCCGTGGCGGCAGCGCGGTGGAGGTGGTCTGCTACTTGTGCTGCTGCCTCCCGGAGTCCATCGAGCTTGTTGCGTCCTGTGCTATATGGCGTTTATAGGCTTTGTTAGACTGATAGTTCTCCCACTGGGTATTCGGCGCCGATAATGTGCCAAATCTCTGCTGCATTGTATCGTGTTTTATTATCTCTGCTAATGCGTCGCCAACTTTGTTAACTATTTGGGGATTGACAACAACCAGTTCAGACTCCCCCCCTTTTCCCACTTATTTGGAATTGTCGGGCGGACAAATCCATATGTCCGGTAGCTGCTATAAGCAGTGGGCCGAAACAACACAGAATCCTGTTTGAAGTGAGAGAATGGAGTCCCCGAAAGTCCATTAAATCGCCAGATATAAACCATACTTGAAATAAGCAAGCAGCTATTAACCCCCCCCCCCCTTCCCCCCCACACACACGCACACACACATAATTAGTCGTTGGCTCCATGATCTACGGGTGCGCTTGGCGCAAGAGGTCAAAAGTGACTGGGCGGCTGAAGCCCGATGATACATATGCGACATGATTTCCAATATTAATTCTTTAGATATGTATCGCATTTAACAGCAATCGCATTCCTGATATCGGGCACTGCTACGGTCGTGAGTACGATGTATATCACGTAGTAGGAGGACAGGGGATGGGCTATATGGTGCGTTCCACGGCAAGCCTGTGGTGCAACTACCATCATGTCAACACATACATGTATTAAGCGACACTTGTCCGACCATTATGGAACGCCAAAAGCACAGCCGTGCACATGAGCTAATAACACAACATCGATCATTATATGTCCCCAAGGAGGACATAGCCGGCGCATCCAACAGGCCGCCAACCCCTGGTGTGATACGGCGATCGGTGTTGGCAGAGTAGTAGAAAGCGATATAATGCAGGAGGAGAATATTGATGGAGCGATGCGCGCTTGAGTAGTGACCGACGTCTCGACACCCTCGACAGCCGCCGACTTGCCGGCGTCGGTGTCGGTTGGGTCGGTCAATCTTGGGGTCGGTCGGCGAGCCGCTGCCAGACATATCGAAGGGTTCGTCCGGGAGGGAGCCGCGGGGAAAAGAGAGGGAAGAGCATCGGCTTGAGCTGGTCGTGTAGTAGCAGCGAGTGCGGAGTGTGAAAGGTTTGGTACCGTTTTCCGGGGATTTGAGCACTCCGCACGGTCCGAAACCGCGAGTTAGTGTGGTGCGGGCAGGAGGCCAGCACAGCACTAAGAGATGAGTGGTCCCATGTACCGGACGATATGGGTTTTATAAGGTTCGACGGGTACTGGGGTGGCGGATGCTTTCGCCGAGGACGGCACGGTAAGTGCCGTACTTCGGCATTATTTGAGTTAAATAAGCACCAAGACCGCCCGCCATGCGAATAAATATGAGGCTACGATATACAACGTGATGTAGATGATATTGACGTGCCTTTTCATGCATCGTTGCGTTTGCGTGTTGTGGCATCGTTGCGTCGCTGCCTTTTATGCATACACGATCGTCACGTATTTGCTCGTCAATTTTTTGAGAATCACTGTTATGACATGGGCATTTATTGTCCCGCAAGACCACACGCTATATGTAAGGCAACCCCGCGCGGGATGCCGAGGACATGTATTCATGACAAACCTGAAAATCCATGACGTGTGAAATTCGTACAAAAACTGCTCAACATATGAGCCTCGCATGTGTGAGCGTCGTGTCTTGAGTACGGTTGTGTAGGCATGAAGTTGCCTTGATGACGCCTTTGAAACATTGAAAAAAAAAAGTTCTTTGCCCTGCTCAATTTCGTGCCCTTGGGAAAGGCACGCCGTTGTTGTTGTCGTGAGTCAGCATCGGTTGTATGCCGTTCGGCTAGGCACCCTCTTGACATTCTTGACGCCGCCAGGAATACATGACGCAACAGTTGAGTGTCGTGCCCTTGAATGTCCCGCATTACTCGGTAGTGCACTGCACGGACAGTTTGCAATGGTGTCAGTGTTGTCATTGTCCGGCAAAATGTTAGCCCGGAGTGGCTTGGCAAGGTAATGATACGTGCTTAAACCTCCATGACGAACAACAGAAATACATATTGACAGAAATTCGAACACTAAGTAGTACTCATACCTGCTGCCTAAACTCTGCAATAACGAACAACTCAAATTCATTGAGAAATATTGACATATTTTCAAAACAGATATGTGTAGCACACAGCCCCAACAACTGTGTGCGGTTAACACTCCATAATATTTTCATTGTGCATAGGCACATAGAACACTGTATAACATAACCTACCTCATCAAAAATCCTTGCCGTCACCTCTTTGTATGCGGGGTATCAGCCTTTCCACGCGGAATTGTATCGTCACATACCTGGATCGGGAGGAGCACGGATTTCCAAACATGCATTGTGACATAGACAGTTTGAACGAGCGGGACATCTATCTAGCAATTTGTGATGCATCCATAGATAGATAATTATGATAATGTGCATGCTGCGGATACGCCGTCATGACCACATTTGATCCACTGACATAGCACTCTCCCATGACTTGCATGGCTTATTTAGCTTACATTATGTGTACGAATCGGAGCTGCATTTTCACAACTCGAACGCGCATGCATGTTAGAGAACTTGCCGATTGAACCTAGGAACGACGTAGGTATGCATTGCTGAGCATGACGGAGGAAATATGGCATGTAGTGCGCGGACATTGTGTGGTTCCACTGCCAACTGAAACATCAAATATGTGCGACCTTACTCGGACACCTTTGAGCGTGTTGCACTTATGATGGATGATCGCATTGAAATGACTAGACGAAAGTTCAATGATTACTACGACGGGAATTCGCAAGAAAGGCATCATTGATTTATGCACCCATAGTTGCAAACGATGGAAACACGTCAACAAAAATGGCCAACATGTTCTTCCTCACATATATACAACGCTTGCTTTGATAAATGTCTTGTGCGACATGTATGAATCCTCTGTACACTGAATATGTTCCTTACATTGAATGACTGTCGTAAACAAAATATATTCCTTACATCGAACGAGACATGAAGATTCAGCCGTCCCATTAGTTTACTACGGCAATACAACATAATAGAAGCATGCATGTTACACAATGCCGCTACCTGCGATCCTCACATGTCATGCAATGAAACTGCGGAAGACTGTTCTCACGATGAATTAAAATCCCCGACCGGCCGGCATGCACTTCATCATAGTTACCCGAAAGCTGCACACAATATTAACATACCGCTCAGCAGTCAATTCCATGTCAACACGGATGTAAATAACAGATTTATTTGATGGCATAGCGTACCGATGGACTGCGACTACATGTACGCGGGCCGTGCTACCAGGGGTAACTACCCTGCCGTACTGCCCTTTACATTCCTGTAGTACCCAGTATAATATACTCGCGCATCGGTCGGGCCATCAGTAGAAAGAAACTATTTCCTTTACGGTAACCAAAGCCAAGGAAGTCCCTGAAGGGTGAGTGATGAGTTTTCGTATTACATCCGTAATAAATGCTTCTTGTTGCATTCTGATTCCGTCATGCCTCATCACCTCTACCCAACTCAAAGCTGGACCGTTCAAATTTCGGGGTAAAGTTCGCACGACCATAGCGACCTAACCCGCGGACACCGCGCGCGTGACGTTTCAGAAACTTGATGTAGCAATAATCCTTATCTCACATTGGCAAATAAATATTATAGCACGATCGTTGCGCAGCCAGCAGCATCAGCGCTGACACTCCGGCGCGTCCCGCACCTGCTGGACGGGCATCGTCAGTTGAAGGAAGGCGATAGGGACCCCCCTGTTTAGACCTTCCACTCGGGCTCTTGTCCGGCTGTTACCGATAGCTACTGAGCTGTGCGCCCAGCAAGGTTGGCGCGGCAGGCGCACGTCCCCTGCCGGTTTCGTACCCGGAAGCGAGACGAAAGCCGTGCTGACCTACCTTCTGCTCGAGAATTTTCAAATATCGTCGTGGCAAGCAAAAAACAATATGCCGCGCCAGACGAACCGGCAGACGAAGCGACCCAAGCGGGCGACCGGGTTGCTGGGGATGGAAGAGCTGGGGTACGGCTCCATCGACGACCCCGACTTTATGGTGGATGAGGAGAGCAGCGACGCCTCCGCGTCCGCCCCTGGCAGTGCAGACCTCTCGCGCGGTGGTGCCGATGGTCGGCGGGGGCGCAGCAGGCGCTGCGCCGCTAGAGTTGAGACTGCCAGCAAGCGAAGCGGCGGCGCTGACGGGGCGGTGGGGGCAGCCGCGAGGCAGGAAGATCCCGGCGGCTTGAGCAGCGACGGCAGCGACGTGCCGCTGTCGCTGCGGGCGAAGCGGGCTGCAGTAGCCGCGGGGCCTAGGGAGCTGCCGGCGGCTGGTAGTGACGAGGGGAGCGATGCGCCGCTGTCGCGCCGCGCGATTTCAATCCAACGGGGCAAGCCGGCGGGAGCGCGGCGGCAGCGGCAGCGGGGGCGGCGTCGCAGTAGCAGCGACGAACCGCCGGTAGGCCACCTTGTGGCGGCCAGAACTAGTGGCGCCCGGGGCGCCGCAAGGAGCAAACCGTCGAAGTCGCCCAGCGGCCAGAGTTTCGACTACGGGGGGCTTCCTCCCGACATCATGGCGTCCATACTCGGCTTGGCGAGCGCGAAGGAGGCCCTCCCAGTGGCCGCAACATGTGCGCCCACGCCTTTTGCGCTGCCAATGCGCCTGTATACATAAGACACCCAGGACATATTGGGACTTTTGGGGTTGCCTAAAAGCACAGCACTTTAGTATACCATGTTTTTAGTTTACCATTTATGGCAACTATTTGTCACATCTTGATGTGTTGTTTGGGGGCGCAAGGCACGCCCGAGTTATAGATATTTGATGCAGGTACGTCGACAGTGATGGCAACTGAGGCAGGCTGCTCTTGCGTGCCGCTGTGGGCAGGCAGGAGTGTGTGCCGGTCCTGGCGGCAGGCTGTTGCAGACACACCGCAGGTGTGGCGGCGGCTGGACATGTCCTACGGGTGGTGCAACCCCACGGACAGGACGCTCAAGCAGCACATCCGCGCGGAGGCGTGGGCCGCGGTAGGCGGCACCACAGCTGCACAATAGCGACAGCCGCACTCCATGTAGTGCACAGGTGCACTCGTGTGGGAATGGGTGCCAACGTCACAGTAAGAACACTGTGAATGAGAACTTATTGCCCAAATACCTGCCAGAGGTCAACTATAGACAGCACTATACGGGTGCCGACGCACCTTTAAGAACTCTTACTCGAACCCTCAGATTGGACTTGCACGCAACCTATATTAACACTCGCTGTAGCTGCGCCATCGTTCCGTCTAGGTTTGGCCACTGGCAGGCTCGTATTTGCCGTGTCCTTGTTGCCGCATCGGCGCCCGTAGCAGACCTACAGCCGCGCTGCTCCTATCGGTGGTATGTAAACCCAGAGAGTACGGGTTGTTACAGTTGCGCCGGCACCCGTATACCGGACTTACACAATCCCGTAAAGTAAAACCTCGGCTTGCCTTCTCCTGAGGCACGCCACCCGGTATCCCCCACCAAACCCCTTGCAGGTGGCACATCTGAACATCGGGGGCTGCAACAAGCTGACGGACAAGGGGCTGCTGCACCTATCGCAGTCGTGCCCCTCGTTGACGTCGCTCAACATCGCCTACTGCGGCAGCTTCAGGCAAGTGCATGGGCGATGCGGGGTGGGAACCTAAACCAAGTCCGCTTTCGATGGGGGCCAACTCGGTGCTTTCCATCAGAGCCCACGCCGAGATGATCTTCGGGCCAGATGATGTCCGCCTTGGGGGTGTCGCTGCCCATCTATGTACATGCCTGCGGGCGCCAATGCACAGATAAGAACTCTTATCATAAGCCTATTATTGGGTCTGCATGCAGCCTGACATGCTCAAGTATCATTCACTTCGGTTCCGCTATAGCTTCGTCTGCATTGGAACTCTGGCAGGTAGAGTAGGTTCTAGTCCACAGTTTTCTTATTACCGAGCGGGCGCCCGTACTTCATGCTTTTCAATTCCTCCGAGGTTTCGAAACCTCGTCAACCCGCTGCGTGATGGCGTTGCGCTGCAGCATGCAGCACCCGGGCTGATGGCGTGCATCCTTGCCCCCCCCCCCCCCCCCGCCACTCCCCGCCAGCCTGGACGGCATCGGCAACGCGCTGAGCAATCTGAGCTCTCTGGCGTGCATCGACATGTCGGGGATCAGCACCAAGCCAGTGCGTAAGGGCGCCATTGATGCACTGCTGCAGGTGGTGTCGAGCAGCGTGGGGCCGCGCTTGGAGACTCTCACGGCAGAGTACTGCCCTCACCTCAGCATGAAAGGGGTGCGCGCCAGGTCCTCCCTCCCCTAGAATGGGTTAGCCTCCTCAGCCACAGATGCGCACGCGGAGATATGAACACTGCGAATAAGAACCTGCTCTGCTCGGCAGAGGTCAAATGCGGACGAGACTATAGCGGAACCGCAGTGAATGTTCTTACAGATAGGTTGAATGCAAGCCCAATTTGTGGCTTATAATAAGGGTTCTGATAGATGTGCTGGCACCCATATATAAGGGTGCGGATAACAACATAATAGGGAAAAGCCTTATCTGCATCGGCTCAGGTACAAGGATGAGTACATCAGCTCCCTATATAGCGCTAAGGGCACGCCCAGGCCTTATACTTTTCCGCATACAACGGTCCTCAAAGTAGCCGCCTCTGCTGCCATATGGGGTCAGAGTCGTGCAAAAGGTCGGTGACCACCGGATTCATTGGTGTCATTGGCTACGATTCTGGGGCGTGTACCGCCGATGCCATCGTCAATGTGTTGTGTTGTCAATGGGGTCCGCTGCTCCCGTTGGCGCCGGTGCGTTGCCACCCGTCAAACACCCCCTTCTCATGGCAGCCTACGTAGCGATGTGTGTAGCGACAATGGGTTGGGAGGGGGCAGGGCACCTTGTTAAATGGCTGGGTAACTACGCCGTATCAAAGCGCTAATCTATACAAGTCGCGGCAACGCACCAAGCGATGTTGGTCATGCATTGTCCTTACCTTCGTCAGTTGTGGTGCTCCCAAGGGTGTCTTAATTTCAAGAAACAGCAGCCCTGACACGCAGCGACAACCCCTTTGGGAACACCCAGCACGCCAACACTGCCCTGACGATTGGTCGCTCAAGCACTGCCCCCCCCCCCCCCCCCCCCCCCCCCCCCCCCCCCGCCGCCCTTCTTTCAGCTACGGCACCTCCTGCCCGCAAAAGGCCCGGCCGCCCGGGACATCTCCAACCTCAAGACGCTGGCGCTCTCCGCATCGGCCAACCTCCTTGGCCGCGTCAGCCTGCCCATCGAGGAGCTGCAACAGGGCTGCCCTCTCCTTGGTGCGCCGCGGCGACACGCCACCGATGTGTCGCCCTGTCTACAATAAACAATACGGGGACTGATGACATGATAATAACAATCATTCGCCCACTGTGCTTTTTTTCCTCTTTGTCAAAATCACAATTGGTCGTCGTGTGTTTGCACTAGTCAAATTATGTTTACAGCGCGCTTATGGCAAATGAGCATGGCGCCGACTGAGGCTCCGTTGCCTTTTGTTGCTGGCCTTTCTGCCCGTGCAGAGCGGCTGCTTCTCAACGGTCTCGGCGGCCTCTACGGGTGGCACCCCGGCACGCCGCCCGCCAGGCCGCCGCCCGGCCACCCCGGCGCGCCGCCCAGCTTCCCGCATCTCCTGGTGGCGGAGGTGGGGACGTGCCAGACGGTCATGACGTCCGGCACGCAGCACGGCGCGAGCTACGTGACCAACGAGGTGCTCGGCAGGCTGCTGCACGGCTCCGCGCGGCTGGAGGAGCTCGACATCGGTGGCTCCCGAGTTACACTGGAGGGGCTGCAGCGCATCCCGGAGGTGACGGCCCGCCTTGGTGCGGTCCCCTGATGTGCATGGCATCATGCCATGCGGGGGAAGGGGGGGGGGGGGGGGCTAGGGGGTTGTTGTACAAGCCAATGTATCAGCCACGATACTTGAGGGCGCCGGCGCACCGATAAGAGCCCTTATTAAAGGCCTCGAATTGGGCTTGCATGCAACCTATCCGGAGATCCGCTACAGTTCCACTACAGCTTTGTGTGCATTTCACCTCTGGCAGCCAAGGCGGGTTTGTATTCGCAGTGTTCTTACTGCTCGGTCGGCACCCGCCTACCACGTGCAAGATGACTTGCTAGATCTAGCTAGGGCTGCTCTCTATAATGGCGCGCGATTAAGCAAGATAGTATAAGGAAACGCCTTTTCCTCATCGGCTCATGCATAAATTGAGTACGTAAGCTTCCATAGGCTCTAGCGTATGTAATAAGGATAATTATCGTTATCACCCTGCTATATATATGTAAATATAAGGGCGCACGTCATCCAGACAGTACACTTTTCCACAAAAAACAGCCGTCGAGCTGCAAAACATAGACGACGTTACAGCGGAAATATAGCGAATATTATCATCAGTTGTATGCAAGCCCAATTAGAGGGCCTGATTGGTGGGGCAATGGGAGGTACTGGTACTGGTAATGCGACTCGCTGCTGGTAATGGAACTCTGGTAGCGACTACTTTTTTTTTCCCCCGCCCCCGGGACAGGACTGGCACCAGTGAAACCCTTGCAGCCTCTCTACGACGGCTGGTAGCGACTAATTCAAAGCGCTGGCAATGCGAACGCTCGCTGCTGGTACTGGTACTCGCTGGTGGTACTGCTGGTACTGGTGTGAATTACAAAAAGGGCAGTTCCCCAGAACTGCTGGTACTGGTACTCGCTACTCGCTGCTGGTAATGGAAAAAAAAACTCTGGTACTTCAAAGCGCTGGCAATGCAATTCATGGAACTGCAGGCCAGTGATATAGAACCCGTTCGTTTAGAATTTTCTGAAAAATCGACGCATCGCTTATTCAATTGTCAAGTTACTTCATATACCCTTAGTTGCCCAGGCACCCCTATATGAAATAAACCCGTACTAGGAGTTTATTTCCGCAAAAATGCTTGGCGCTATTGCTTGCCTACTGTTTTGTCCACATCCGACCCCTAACAGCTCTCGGCACCCGTATACGGTAGCGGACTGACAGATACCGCCGGGTGTGCCGCCCGCAGAGCGCGCCAGTACGCAGGCTGAACCTGTCGCGCGGGAGCGCTGCGTGCGACGAGTGCGTGGAGGCGTGTGCTGCCATGTTTGGCCGCACCCTGGAGGAGGTCGACGCCAGCGGCGCCGGCAACCGCATCACGGACCGCAGGCGAGACTGCGCGCCCCGCCTACTCGCCGCTGCACGGTCGGCGGCAGCGCCGCTGTGCTGCCATGCCGCACATTATGGTCTAGGGTTTTGAACTTAGGGTTTTATCATGATCACTCAAAACCCCTAACCAACCTTCACCCCTGTTGACCTAGCATCCAACGCCCACAAGCTCATAGACCGGCATCCTTGAATCCTGAACTCCCTCGTGAATTGGGATGGGCATCTGCGTGACTCCATTCGGAATTAACGCGATGTCCTTGAACACACCAACTTCGCTTGGGTGCCGCTTAACAACGCAGCGGTGATAAAGTTCCGCGCCACACTTTCGCGGTGTACCTAAGCGCACTCAAGTGGCCAACTTGCTTGCATGAATATGGAGGCAACTTCCGTCCATGTGTCTCATGATTGGCTTGTCTCCCTGTCACCGCGTCCACATGGCACGGGTATCACTGTGCTTTAAAGCTGAACTGGCCTTATTGTCGCGTTCTCAGGATGCGTTCTTCTGCTGAATTTCGGGATAGCGTTTGGGACGTGGGATAGTATCACGAATTGTGAGGGTCGCTCAACTACGCCCAATGAGCTGGGTTACAATCTTATGAGTTGAATAACGCGACCTTTGAGTACTTACTACGCGCAGCCCTGATCTCATGGGCCGCTGAAGTTTTGTGTGCCTTTGTGGCCATGAACGCCGTCGCAGCCTGTGTGCCCTCCGGACTTGTGGCCGGCTGATCGCCCTGGACGCCTCCAGCAGCGCGATATCCAACAACGGCGTGCACGGCATGTTGAAGTCGGCGGTCCTGGCCAACGTCGGGACCGGCGCATCCGACTGCGCACCGTGCCAGCTGACCAAGCTCAACATTGCCAGTTGCCGCGGCGTGGGGCGGGACCTGCGCACCGCGGCGTCGGTGGGTGTTACGCACCTTGTGCGGGCGCTGCGGGATCGCCTGGCCTAGCGCACGCCCCGGGCGCTGAGGGGCAACACGTAGCGACATCGCTCGGGCCCCATCAGACATGCGCTAGAAAGAAGGGGAAGGGGATTGTAAAGGACGTGCACACGAGAGGCCGGCCGTGGCCGAGGGGGCTCCGGGCCCGCATCAAGGTTGACGGGCTAAAGATCAAGAGTCATGATAAATTGGCGGCGGCTACGAATCAAATCATGCCTCGTGACAATATCGTGACAACAACAAGCGCATGATGCGGCCCTCATCAGTCTGATGCATCTGATCTTGATCTTCGGTCGATGCTTGGTGCGGATCCCTCAAGGAAGCAACCCCAAGGAAGCAGGCATGTAAAGCACCCAAGAAGAAAGATGGACACTGCCAAGGGAGAAGTGGGCCACTGTTATACTCCATTTCCCTTTAGCCATAATGTTCTGCTATGCTAGCAGGTATAACTCCCCGCAAAGGGAGTACGACTACGCATCCGCGAAGTCGCTGTATATATTAGTATTGCGGGTATAAATACTAGTAGTATAAGGCCGAAGACTGTTCTGGAATTCTCTAGAGTTCTCTGACTCAAGCCTTACGTGGCTAACACAACACGGGTATCCCATGACACCCGGCTAACATAGCACAGGTATGACTATGACCTCGGCGGGTATAAATACCGCCTCGGACAAGTCTACTAGGTAGAATTCAGAGACAGACTATAACCCAGGAACCCCTGTAACCAGAAGAGATTGGCCATACTTTCTAAATCCTTCCGCTGCATCCTAAAGGGCCTAAAGAACAGGCTTAAGCTAGACCCTAACACTTGGTTTCGGAGCTTAGACAGCGGTAAGCGACGTAAAGATGGCTACACCAGGAGAGACACCACCTGAGGACATCGGAAGCTTTCCGGAGCCGGGTTGTAGAGCAGCTGATGCGAGACCCGCTTCGTTCTGCCCGGACCAAATGACATGCCTGGGCTCATGCCGAGCGATGTGAAACCAGCGAAGATCGAGAAGCTATCGACTACGAATATCGACGAGCTACGGAACTGGTTTCGTCATGCACGGGGTTACCTAAAATAGCACAACGTAAACCCGGAGGAACCTCGTAGCGTTTACTGGGCATCTGGCTATTTTCACGGACCTGTATCCAAGTGGTGGTACGCGCAGGTGGCGAGTACGCACGACGAAATTGGCGGCGGTTTTACCGGTATTACGCACATGGAGGCGGCACTGATCACCGAATTATGTGGACGTACACCGGCGAAGCAAGCTCGTATCAATCTGGATCGCGCGACACAGCGGACTACAGTACAGAAGTACGCGAATTATTTCCGCGAGCAACTACTGGAGTTACCCCATCGTCACGAGGAAGATAATGTACATGACTTCCAGCGCGGACTGAAACCCCATATTCGAAAGGTAGTTGCCCTGAAAAACCCTAAGACCCTGGCAGAAGCTGTACAGGCAGCCCTGGCTGTTGAAGCTGCGGAGCGGGAGACAGATGTACACCGCGAGATCCGTCGCGAGCGCCTAAACATCATGGACGACGATGGCGACGACGACGAGCAGTACTACAGCACTGCTGAGGGTGAGGCTACATAACAAGAAGACGACCTGTTGATGGCGCGGCGATTGACCGAGGAGGAGTTTGAGAGATTTAAGAAGGAGGGACGCTGCTTTATCTGCAGGGCGAAAGGTCATGTTGCGTCCGCATGCCCGAGTAAGAAGAAGAAGATTTCTTATTATCGACCCAGAAAGACCCGGCCGGGAAACTAAGACGTGAGTCGGCCGCGCGCGGCGCGCGACAGGGTGAAGGACTGTCCCCTAAAACGGCTCGCGAGACTACAGAAGTACAGCCCTCGTATCCTCGAACGACACTGAGGCCTGATTTCCTCCACAAGGATTTCAGCGACTGGATGGTACATCGCGAATTATTTCACGAGTACACGAAGAAATACGGACCCTGCGACCTGGACGGAGCTTGCGATAATGACGGCCTGAATTCTCAAGTTTCTGGTAGTTTTTGCTGTCCGACGCGCCCATTTCAGGAACAAGATCTCGGAGAATATCGGCGTATTTGGCTAAATGCCCCGTATGACCGAATTGAAGAATTTTTGGGCCACTACCTTCGACAGAAGTTATTGCATCCGCATCGACGAGCAATTATTGTGGTCCCAAAATGGTCGCGTAAGCCGTGGTTTCGACTACTTAGAAATTTTCGTCTGGTGGATGAGTTGCCAGCGGAGACTTCTGTGTTTACGTGTCCAACGAACGATGGCATAGAAGGTGCGAGACAAGATGTTGGCCCCACTCGATGGGCGACATAGATCTACGCTGACGACGGCGCCGGTGTACGGTTTCTACCGCAGCACCTGAGAACCCCACCGAAGCCTGAGTGGACGCACTCGAAGGTTCTAGTAACCGATGGGAGACGAGTGCTTCTGACTGTAGAAGACAGCGGACTGATTTGGTTTCCAGAAGGCAAGCGCGGCGACATGGACGCGACGCCGGAGACAACAGCAGTACGACGATTACTCGAGCAAACTGGGTACCGGGTACAAGAGAGCAATCTACGGTACCTCGGCACTCAGCGGACGGGAGACAACCGGTGTCCTGTATACCTGTATCGCGTTCGTCGTAATACTGTACCTACGAAGACCCCTTTGAACCGTGCACTATGGACAACCTGGAAGAAATTATTGGAGGCACGAAGTACGGGTTATCTGGAGACGGAGACAGTACGATACCCACTACGGTACGAAAGCTTCGGCGAACAAATTGATGAATATGTCAACCGTAACGTCCGACCACCTGGCGAAGACTCCACATCGCGTTTGTATCTTCACCGAGGGGTACCCGACTACTGACCGTTACTGGCGAATTGCGAGGACGACACTGTAAAATACTGGTGGACTCTGGTGCAACCGAAAATTTTGCGAGTACTGAATGGGTACAATTGCATCAGTGCCCTACAGTATCCGGAGGAAAACACCGTATAAAACTGGCGAACGGTAGTATGAGTACCAGTACCAAACGGCTGAGGAGCGAAGTACTTACCGTAGGAGCTTTCGACTATAAATTGGACGCCATAGTTACAGACCTGGAGAAATTCGACATTATTCTCGAACAACCTTGGCTGGAAACAGTTAATCCTGACATCGACTGGACTGCTAAAATTATTAAACACCGGAAGACTGGACAACACATTGCTACAGCGGAACAGTATACAGTACCTACGACGGTTTACCACCTGGACGCGGCTAAGATGGCGAAGGAGCTGAGGAAGAGTCGCGGCGAGGAACTGTTTGCTGTTGCGGTACGCGAGGTGTTCGATGCGGTAGCTGAGCTGCGCACGGACCAGTCGACCGAGTGGACCGAGGAGCTCAAGGAGTCCCTTTGGAGTTTGCGGACATCATCGCGGAGCCTACTGACTTGCCACCGGAGCGCGAGTTCGACTTTGAGATCAACCTGGAGAGCGATGAACCCCCCAAGGAACGAACGTACCGAATGTCACCAGCGGAGTTGCAAGAGGTACAGTCACAACTGGAGGAATTGTTGGCAAAAGGGTGGATTCGTCCGTCCAAGTCAAACCTACGGCGGCCCAATTTTATTTGTGCGTAAGAAAGACGGCACTCTGCGTATGTGTGTGGACTACCGTAAGTTGAATGACCTTACGAAGAAAGACCGGACCCCGCTTCCTCGTATCGACGAATTATTGGACTCATTGCATGGTGCGACTATTTTCAGTACTCTGGACCTGTACAAAGGCTACCATCAAGTTCGAATTAAACCGCAAGACATCC